>OZ010698.1:4607771-5106275 GCA_963932265.1 Thymelicus lineola | reverse complement strand
ACCTCACTCCCACGGCTTCCATGAAATTAGAAACACTTTCTAAAAGGTTTTTGCTGCCTTCATTAAAATACAAACCATCTATGCCCTTGACTTAATTCATGGAAGAAACTATAATAAGTACGATGTATCAGCGGCAAAATTGTATATTCATTTTAATTTGAGTTTCCTCCTGAGTATAATAATATTATAAAATAATTTTATTAAGGGAAATAAAGTTTTAATTTTGAATAATATTATTCGTTTTAGCTCTTTAAGTCTCGATTAGTCTTGTAAAAGTGAATATCAGTTAAAGTGATTAAATAAGTATAATGTATAAAATATTCAATTAATCATGAAGTTTCTTAAACAAAATTTTCAAAAATTTTGTACGGATGTTTGTTATTCTCTCACGCAAAAACTACTGAACGGATTTTCATGAAATTTTGCTCACCGGTAGATCATGATTTGGACTAAGACATAGAGTACTTATTATCCTGAAAAACGTGGACAAAGCCGCGGGCTAGAGGGCTAGTAAATATGAAGGTTTTGTTCACAGGGCCGCCAAAGATCGTGTCAAATCAAACCCAGTTCGGCTCGCAAGGTGATTCGGTAAATATAGAGTGTGCAGCGTTCTCTGTGCCGAGAATAGACTCCATATCATGGACTTTTGAAGGAAGAGAAATAGACCCACTTCATGACCAGGTAAAGAAATCGTTATTATGACTGTAATATATTTATAAATACCAACATAGCTATTGCTGCCTGTCTCTCATAATTTGATCGCAAAGTTCATTTGGGTAGTATTTTCCTTTAACAAATGATGAGTAAATAGACATTGACGGTTCATCTATGCGATATTAATGCGATAAAACGACGAAGGAAGTGATTTTATGCGAATAATTTGTCCTTGGGTGCCCTTAAACTAATGATATTATTTACATAGGTAAAATAACCCTAGGCGGAACCCACCGAGAAATAATAATAGAAATAAGCGGTACTAAAGGCCGCTAGAGCCAACAGCAACTGCGCATTCGAAATATAAAACAGAAACGCTGGTGGCTCTTAGCATTAAGCTCCCCTTTTATACCATCATTTTTAGGTGTAATAAAGATTAAATAAATAAATAAATAAACCTGTCAAATATTATTTATTAAGAACCTATTAATGTTACCATGATACAAGATATTATTTATTGTATTAATATCGCACATGTAAATAGACATTAGTAATGTACTATTAATAAGAGAGTTATAACATTTTCCAGATATAACAAGTTCATAGACGCGGTAATTCCATTCTTGTTATAAGTTGTGTGTTCCTTGTTAAACCAATGAATCAAAAAGTTTATTAGTAAGTAATAAGTTCAATTTGTTAGCAGGATTACGCCTTCCTAGAAGACCTTCAGCCGGGCGGAATAGTGAATTCGACATTGATAATTCGGGAAAGCCAGTCGAAACACTTCGGAGTGTATAAGTGCAACGTATCGAATGATTACGGTACCGATACATTGGAAATTATACTACGGCCTAACAGTGAGTACTAGTATTCAAATAATGATCGTAATATCATCCCTACTCATCATCACATAAATCCTAAATAGAAAAGCCCTTATCAAAACCTATTATAGCTGTCCTAAAATTGGGGCCAAAGTATGCCACGCTCAATTGCGTATTGGAAGATGCGAAATCTTCCGTACTTTTGGGAACATTTTCGAGAACTCTCAAGTTTGCAATTTTCCTCAGCAAAGCAACAATTCGAACTCAGTTCACCGATGTGGCAGAGAGACGTTAAAGCAGAGGATAACAGCATAATTACTAGATATACTCATAAGTTTTATTTTTATTAATTCATCAACCAACCTTACTCTGTATTTATACTACAAATCGACTAATAAAGATTAAAGACTACTTAGTCTAGTATAGTGCCAATAATAATTCCGTGGACATAATATTTATTATGTGATTTCAAGTCAACGCAGCAATATTTTTTTAGTAACGTTTAGATCACCGCCGAATTTATCGCTCTAGTATCTACGTCTTTATAACTGCGTTTTACTTTTGTGTTTATCATTTATCATAAAACTGTCGAAATAATCTGAATGCACTATAATTGATGTAATAAACTACTGTTTGAATCCGGGGGCATTTGTTCATAAAATCATATTGTTATCATTTAGGAGTAAATCTCATGTTATTGACCCAATTTATAGTTTTCCGCTCACACAAGTGTGAATCATTTACTTTTGAGAACATTACGCAGAATTCTTATAACATAGTATTGCCCTACATCAAAGCTATTGTTAATTCGTTTTTTATAGATAATACCCATTGAATGAGTTACAGGCGATATAGACATACAAGAAATTATAAGATATCGCCATAGAAAATATAGGAAGGGAATCAAACCCAAGACGTACTCCTAAAAGGGTCACTGCCATGCGATCTAAATAATTTAAAACGTATTTCGTTTCTGAAAGAAATGTATTTACGTTCTGAATTTATATGCAGGTCTTTTAGGCAAGAGACTGTCGTTTAAACCACCATTACGCCAATCACTACTCATTGTCTTGACTGTAATGGACACAGACGCCATTTTGCACGACCGTCCCATTTTTCTCTTGTTAATGCGCATTCTTGTCGTATTGTTATAAGTCTAAAGAACACAAAACTTGTACGCAAAGTTACAAGAAAGCGCAACATGACAGGAATGAAATTTTAAGTCCTTTATTTACCATTTTAAGACCCAGTTGAGACTCGGAATCTAAATCCATTTTTAAATTTAGAACTTCAACTTTTGCGTCACGTTTATTTATTGCCCTCGGGAGAATGTTCCGAAATTTTATTCAACGTCGTCTTCCGTTCTATTTAATAGCATTTGTTTTCTCTTTCAAAAGTTTTCTACTTCTAAGTTAAGTTATATAATATTTAACATTTTATGTTACAAGTGTTGAATCTTAGTATGCTTAACGAAGAATTTTAAAGTGCAAAACAAAAATATCTACTTTACATTATGCAGCCGAGGAAATAATAAATCGTGCATATCAAAACTTATCAAACACATCCGTATTATATTGTTTGCGGCGCTTGCAATGGAAACTTTGGGTACGTGGTCGGCAGACATGAAGTGTTTCATGAAAGACATGTCGAAACGACTAGTCCGCAATTCTGGAAACCTGAAGGCTGGCAGCTACTTTGCCCAAAGAATTAGTTTGGCAATACAGCGGGGCAATGCTGCCAGCGTTCTGGGTACAATGCCTAATTTGGGAATTTTGGGTGACATTTATTTCTTGTAAATATACTTTTTTAATATAGTACTAATTTAGTTATAAGATCTACATGTCAGTTTATTTAGATTTATGTAAATAAGTTATGATATCATAAAAAAAACACATCCATGTATTGTAATAATTACAAAACATAAATGTTTTGTAAATTTTTATTCACTCAGTTCCCACTTAGTCTGTCCATCTCATGATTCAGTCATCGTGAATTATTTAAATATTGTAGTGTCACGAGAAATAAATACATTCGCAAAGAATCACAAGAATTGGTTGGGTAGAAATACTTCCACAAGATTTGAAACATGAGTCAAGTTAAATTACAGAATTTTAAAACTTAGAAAATAGAAGTTGTCGTTCCTAAGAAACAAACTGTGTATCTAACGCATGAAGTTACAGCGATAACTTGGCGATAACTTTACGATAATGCGCGGTCGTTTGCAATGAGGGCTGATGGTTCGCTATGCGAGTCTTTGCCAACTATCGCACAAGATGTATGGGGCTTTGGAACTTTCAAGTTTGAAGCAAAGACGAGCAATTTGTCAGTTTTGATTTACATCTGTGCATACATCTTTATTATAAGTTGGAAAAATCTTTATAATATAAGTAACCAAAAGACGACCATTTTTTTACTATTGAACTACCTATAGGTAGTGATAGTACCTTATCACTGGATTTGCCTGAATTTTAAAAGAAATATTTTTCTTTACTACATTTCTGTATACTATAATAGATAAATGTCACTATTATTTGATTTATGAATTAGGACTGCGTTAAGAAACAGCGTGAGTGTAAACTAAAAATAATGATTGTGTTTAGTTTCGAAATCAATTTTATCAACACGTTATCTAAAAGTCCTATTCACATTCCCAGACACAAATATTTTCAAACAAAACACATCCAAACGTGAAAATACCAAACACATTTACAACGGCAATTAAGAAAGGTTAGGAATATAAAGATAACAATCCTTTTATTTTTAGAAACATTCCCCCTGCTCTTGATTCTATTTGGAGTGACATCAGGGACGATAATGGTGGCGGCAGTAATAATGCTGGTAATACTATGTCAAAGAAAAAAGAGAAAGAACAAGCAAGCTCAAGTAACAGAGAAACCAGATGTCACCGTCACAGCGGAAGAATTGTTCAAAGAAAATGATAGAAATTCAAACATCAGCGATTTGAAACTTGAACTGCGACAAGCGAATGGAAGTTGTGAAATCGTAAGTATTATATTAGCGTTAGGACTATCGGAAATCTCCGTAATCCATGTTTGCTAGCGAGCGTGAAAATTTCGTTTTAGTCTCTTTCTCCAATGGAAATTCAATTTAAAATCGTTTTAGCTTTTCTGTTTACTAAGTCATTTTTCTTCATTTAGTTTCGACATATTATTACTCTCAGATTTTATTTTACGTTGCAATGCATTTTTTAGAGCTTCGGCTCGAAATGTTTATCGCTTCTTTTATAGGTGTGATTATTTAGTTTGAATTTCAAAGTTCTAAAAATCAAACCGAATACATATTCATAGATTCGAATCTCACCGAAAATATGGTAATGCCTTATAATTATTTTAAAGTTTAAGACAATTTTTTATTGAAAAGTTTTGTTAAATATTTCCCTTTATAGTTTTTTCCCTTAAAATTTTATAACGATAAAATCGTTTTTATATTGTTAAACTGAGACAAATAAGATGCTTATGTTTTGTATATTTTATCTACAGGATTATTCGAACACTGGCTCGGATAGTACTCTGTGTTCGAATGCCAAGCTTGGCAGTGGGATACCTTTGGCTGGCTCTGTACCTCTCTCATCAATCAACCAAAGCAATTCCTATCAAGGTTATCGCTACAGCAATGACTATACTGATCCTGCATATTCTGACTGTTATAAGGTACGATTTTTTCTGTCCTTACTTGAATTGGATTGAGCATTTACACATGTTATAAAGTAATGTCTTTTTTAGCGACTTTTGATAGATTGGTTTTAATTTGTTTGTTGAATTATATGCCCATTAGCAATACATTATCTTTATCTGTCGAATCACATTCCGTATTGCAATAAATAATCTAGGTAATAAATTAACATCTTCAGTAGTCTTAATCCTTTAATCAATTCATCTAATATTGTGCAAGAATAACCCAATAATATATTTAAATATTATAAAATTTTACATATTACGATACCAAAATTTAATATATATATTGTTATATGTTTCTCATTTACATTATACGTTTCCTAGGTAAATGGATACAACAACGGATATCAAACGTATGTCCATTATGGACATGACTATACCCCCGGGTCGTTGAGGGTACAGTCACCTACGATGGGTAGTGATAAACTAACACCTAACAGGTATTTTAATCATTGTTATTTTTTCTGATTTAGAAATTAATTTTGTAAATTACACGCAATTAAAGATTCATTGAATTTAGCAGCAGATATTTTATTTTAACGAGTTAAAATTTTATGACTCCCTTATTTAGGTTTAAATATAAAATCAGAATATCATGTTTTTCAAAGCCAAGTTTAAAAAGCTCAAAATATATAAATTCCTTAAAAACATTCTCATTTACACGCACATTTTCTACACTACCATTTTCCTTTCTGTTTCCGACAAACATAAAAAATATGACATAAATTCCCAACACAAAAAACAAGAAAGGCGTGTACCCGCCTGAACACAGTAAATTTAAAAGCGGCATTGTATTCTAGGTCAATAAACGGCAGTCTACCAAGAAGCGTAGACACGCCGTCTACAGTACAATACAATCCGGGCAATGGTTCCCAGAACAATTCTTTACAACGGACCGCTAAGCGACAGGGCAGCAGCAACGCATTGAATAACTTAGGAGTGCCTGAAGGTTGGTAAATTGGAAAATGCTTTGCCGTTTCAAGAATTAGAAACGTTTGTAGGATTTCAGTGTTTTTCAAGTTAGCTATTCTGGTTTTGAGAATTGTTGCGCTTTCAATGAAATTGTTTTAAGTGTTCTATTCAGACAAGTGAGCTATATTGATTGTTAGTTATTGATATTATTAACTGGTTTTGGCTACCTGTTTTGACTGTTATTTTGGCTCTGCAAAAGGTTTGAATGAAAATCAAAAATTCTACCCTAGCTACTCTAGTTCTCAGGATACTCAATCCGCAGGAAAGCTCACATATACACTGCAAGAAACAAATTGACATCATTATTGTCCAGTTTAAGTCCAACTCCGTGTAAAATTCAACTCAAAAGAACTTGCTTTTTAGTTTGGTACCATTTTTCTGTCAATACACTTTTATTTTTAGCTTAAACTTTCATTTCAACAGTTTATTTTCACGAAATATTATCCATGATAAAACAACGTAGGTAATTGCTTCTCTATTTTTTATGTAGGCAGTTGGTAATTATATTTATTTTATAATGTCCAAATAAGTATTTCAAGGACGTTATAATAATATAATAATAATAATATAGGTTCAATAATGTTGTTCTTTGTATTTCATTTGTACTTAATTAGAATACAATTTAATAGCTGGTTTAGTTTGCTTTTCATATTTGACTTTATTTAATGTGTATTAGTATAATGTATCATGTTGAAGTAATTATACGTTATACAGTAGTGGTGCCGAAATAGCTCCCTGAAAATTCAAAATAACTGGGGAGTAACGTTGAATAGCTAAAAAGGTAAGTAAATTAGAAACTTGATAAATAACAGATGCCGTTTCTTTGTTCACGTATAATGCTGAAAACGTGAAAGAGAAGCTTTTGTTACCTTTGTCGGAAATTATGAAGGGTATTGAATAGAAAAGTAAACAGCTAAACATTGTGAGCTAAAAAATATTCTTCTGTTTGTGCTAGCCTTGTATGTTGAGTTACTTTTACAGTCATCTGTATTAGTTAGTTCCAAGAACACGTAGGCCTATTATTTAAGTATTATTTTTTAAATTAAAGTTCTTCACTTGCAATGTCAAATTCATTAACATTCATTAATTAGCAATAATACTACGAAACATCGTCCATTCTATATTTAGTTCTAGGCTGTCTAATTAAGCTTAATATTACGTTGGTATTAGAAGAAAAAGTAAGCTTATTTTTACAGCCTTTGATTTACTAGAAGATTCACATATTGTATAATACAATATTATCTATATCATAAATTCGTTATGGTATGGAGTAAATAAATCTCTAAAGAGAATAAAATTGTAGAAAGTAAATGAAGGTCATCTAAGGGTAAGTATAATTATTTAAGTAAACGTATCTACAGGTACCAGGGTCCCTAATGGGGGTATACTACATGGAGTTGACGTACGATACGCAGCTACATATGGAAACCCTCACCTAAGGACTGGAGGAGGCCTTGGGTTTCCGTCTACGGTGAATACCGCCAAACCTGCATCAACTCCTGCCCCTCCACCTTATTCTTCTGTAAGAAGCTCTGTTATTTTACCTTCTGGTAAGTATTTGTGTAATATAACTAAAATAAAATTAATCTTTACATGTTAGAAAACAAAATTAATTATCCTCAATTTTTATGACGTCTATCCTCTAAAATTTCGCGATAGTCCAGGCCAAATATCTAAATACAAGAAATTGGAAGTTATTGACATTAAATAAACGTTATATTTCAAGAAACTGAAAGAAAATTTCATACTTGTAAGATGGTTCATAAAATATCATAATTTGGACGTCGAGTAAATGTCTCATAACCCCAAACAGGAACATCATCGCATTCGATAACATCGCCGGCGAGCCTCGCGTCGCCCCAATGCGCAACAAGTCCCATTACGAATTCCACGATGTCGACTGACAGTGCACAGCCTGCGGTAACTACTTCTTATTTGTTCTTTTCTTTCTTTTTCGCTCTTTCTCGTTCTCCTTTTTTATTCTTTTTTCTACATGCTACTTTCACTCTTGTTCCAAAACTTACATTATAATCAACAATTTATCGTGTGAACATAATACTTGCATGCATATTTTTTGTTCTTTTTCTTCTTCTATTTTGTTAGATACTAATTTATACATTATTTTAAACTTATCATCGTATGTATTAATACTAAATAATAAGCAGTATACTACAAGATTATTATTTGTAGTTACAATTTTAGCTGTGGTAATCGAAAGCTACCATTTTCACATTGTACTTAAGACTTTCTGTGTTTCACAGAATGATTTAGATATAATCTTATATTTGTGAATCTCTATTCCACTTCTGACAAAGACACAACTGAGTACATCTGAAGAAAATACACATTAATATCAATGATGTAAGCCTGGATAAGCTCATTCATTCCGCTTGTATCTCATGTCTACGCTTGGAATCCTATTTCAAGATATTAAATGGAATTTCTGACAACCTTGCTATTAATTTCCTTGAAGCCAAAATGAGAAAAATAAGGTTTAAGTTTTATGATGATATAATATATTTAATAAACTCAACTAATAAGAATCATGTAGTGTGTGTTTTGCTGTTATCTTCACATCTATTAATGCACGACGACAACCAATCACAAAAAAAAAACAAATGTACCAAGATAATTAAAAACATAATTATTACATAACAGCCATAAATGTATACTTTGCGGCTCTTTCTTTTGAATATTCTACACTCTCTATACTCTACTCTCTATACTCTCTATACTCTACTTTCTTCTATACTCTTTCTTTTATATATTTTCTTTAGAAACATGTGTAAGAGGAAGGTGTTGGTCTTCCACAACACAGGGAATCCTAGTGTGGGACCAACGATCCTCAACCCCATGACTCTGTATAATTTGTTCAATAAAGTTTATTATTATTTATTTATTTTATTTGTATGTGAGATATTTTGTGTTCTGTTATCGTAAACACTAAGGCTTTTTAGAGGTTGGTTATGGATTTTTACGGTGTAGTTATATCGGTATAAGTAATTATCTAACATACAGAGTTCTTACAGACTGGTGTAGTGACTACATCCGCCACTCCTCAGTCCCCAAGTGCACATTACATACTTGCTCCGTCGACAAGAACTTTGAGTAATACTACAGTTACAAAAAAAGGTAAGCTTATAACTTTCGAGGTTACATTTTTCAAAGATTAACATACATACTTGAAGATTCTAAGAAATATCGTCTGTTAGAATTCTGTGATGGTTATTACAATGTTTGAATTCAAATCTTAGTTACATCTATTCTGTAATATTGTGTGATTCATGGACCGAGCTTACTGTTCGAAGGCAATGCTTCAGTAATGTCGCTATGCTTATTGATTTATTCTTCAGTGGTATTTATACAATACCATAACTATGGATTTAAAAATATCATTAATATACCGTATCGATATAATCTTAGTTAAATAACTAGTGTTTTAGTAAACTATTGTTCATAATATCAAGATTATATTTTGTTGCTTCAATTCTAACTTTCACGTTTTATTTTGTCCGAATAAAACCTGAATTTTACTCCGATTATATCACACTAAGTGTTTTTATTACATCGTTAAGTTAATCATAATTACTAGGAATGTTCAGAACTCCTATAATTTGTTATTTTATGCTAGTTTTTTTTTCATTATGCCATATTTTTAATCCAAATATTATTTTCAGGTAACGGTCATCAACAGCCATTAGCAACGCATGTATAACGTACAGTGAGTTAAATGAACTCATAAACTTCTCTAAATGTACTAAATACAGTGAACTAAAGTTTTATCCAGTGCATTATACATAAGTGCAGTGTAGTGTTGTTCAAATAGTTCTAAGACTAACTGTTACTTGTAAATATTTTGGACTCGTTTTTAATATTATGTGCATATTAATTCTGAAGTGAACCTATTTAGACAGACAGTTGTTACTTCCAGTGACCTGTATTTATGGTATATTTTCTTTTTGTCTCAATTTTTGTGTTTTTAATATGTACGATTGATTTTAGATTGTTCAATAATTCATTTCAATTTCTATCTGTACACTTTATTTACATACGTAAATACTAAATATAAAATTATAATTGAAGAATTATTATTTTATATTTATATTTCTTAAACATTTTATTATAATTAAGGCACTGTAGCTGTGTAAAAATTGAATGAAATTAAAAAACAAAACACCTATTCATATGTTGTGTATGCCTTAAAGTAGGTAGTAAACGTGTCGAAGATCTCAGATTACAATCAGTGATTTGTATTTTATTTTTACCTTACTATACTTCAATTTATTTAAACCCTTAATCGGTCTGCGAATACAAAATCGTTCTTCCTTCGGTGTGATCCTTATCAATTTCGACCATCGCGTGTCAAATGTGATATTTTCATTCGATTACCAAAACGGCGAACTAAATCGCTGAATCAGTATATTTCTATCGAATCATTTTCCTTTTAGGTTTTAACTTCAATGATGTCTTAACTTTTGAGCTCGATTTTTGCTTATTTTTTACTTCCTTTAAATTTCTTTAAATGTTATTCAGTGCTGAATCTTGCAAATTGGCTATTTTCAATTTACTACTATGGCCAACTAAAATAATACATAATATATCTTTTGATTCTTACTGAGGTTTTAAATTTCTATTGTGATCTGTAATTTATACATATAAATGGGTAAAAACATAACCTATGAAAGCGATATGAATTTACTTTAATATGAATTTTTATTTTTCCGACATTTGCTTGAATTTAAATACTTGAAATTTAATTGATTCCAACGATTTAAGGCCTATTACTTTCAATGTCATTGTAAAAATGTCAATTTCATACTAACTAAACTGAGACTGGTCTTTTTAACTGTAATTATTGTAAATTTAGTAGGTATAGGAATATAAATACAAGGCTTAGATCACATTGTTTATTGCGTATGTAAAGTTAGTACTACTAATCGTATTCACTATTATAGTTATAAACTTTGTTATGGATCTTGTAACATTTTTGTTTAATAGAAATTATGAAATGTTATTACTCAGAATTTTCACATCTTGAACACAAAAATAATAATCATGAATTGCGTTTCTTACTGACTCGTTATTAATATAAAAATTATTTATGTTTCGTTATAATAGAAAATATTACGTAATAAAATATGCATTTATGCAATTGTTAATAAAATACTAGTGTTTTGTAAATCAATCTGGCGTCTAATTAAATTTTACAGAGTCAAAAATAATTAATTTTAAATAACTATGAAAATTATAACTTTTTTATATTAAAGGTATAGTATGCCATATTGAAATTTTTTAAACCAATTGTTTAGCTAATTTAGATAGCGAAATTTTGTATTTATAAGATACATTCAATTCAGTAATTATTATTTGTTGTTTTTCAGCGTACTTTGATTTTTAAATAGTAAATATTTCAAACAAATAAATACCTAAATACGTAATTGTAATATTTTTTTTAATTCGTAGACTTTTTATAAAGTAGGAATGATTTACATTTTATAAGCTTTAATTTTGAAATATAGATGTGCCATTTCAATTATCTTTTCAGTTATTTAATTTATTTAGTTTTCTTTTTTTTCAGTCTTCCGTTTATGATATTATTATTCCTTTAAAATTATAAATAAAATAAGGTTATATATTATAATCTTCAATTTATCATTACTTAGACTTTGAATAAATGTCAATTATTTTATTTAATAATAACCAACATATCAATATTATTTCGTAGATAGCAAAAACATATTTACCTACAATATTTGTAAGAAAATTATTTACAAATGAATTTAATAAGGACCTTGTTACTTTTATGAGTGATCAAATAGATCAGTCGAACGATTTTTGTAGATTGTAGGATAAGCTGACGTTAATTCGTGTGTTCAACAAGATTTCATGTCATACAAAGTTTAATATTAATACAAATATTAGCAATTAATTACGTCCACGTAATGCCTACAAACTGTTAATTTTCTAACGATACAAGATTTGTTACATTTGTACCCAACATTTGAACATTAATTATTATCTACATTCATAAATAGCCAAACCATTACTGTACTTTTCGTCTAACCCTTATCATTTAATCATGAACTAAAATTATTGATTTCGAACACCTAAGGTTGTATTAATACGATTAAGTTATATTATTATGTATTGCCACGTCCCACCGTTACGTCGAAAAGGCCAACGTATATCTAAATAAATGATAAGGCTCGCACCAATAAAGAGCTACTGAGGCCAAAATTACTTGTACTAAGTTACTCGTATATTCATTCATCGGGTTACAGAATGTTATTTACTGCTTCTTTTAGATGAAACTCCAATAAATTATGTTCCTTTTCGCTTTCGCGTTCGACTACTATTTTATACCTTTCAAAGACATTTTACATCATGTATTATATGACATAATGAAACTAATATCTGTAAAAGTTTCAATTGTCAAACGTCAGCACTATTGTGTACGAGTATGTAAGTCTAAAGGAATAAAATTACAATTCTAATTAAAAGAAAGAACTTAAAAATGGCTCTATATGTAAAATATTTCCAGCTTAAAATTTTCTTTCATACCTAATAAAAGTTTCAATAAGACGATATCATCATCTTAACGTCATCGTTTATCCAT
This sequence comes from Thymelicus lineola, assembly GCA_963932265.1. Lineage (NCBI taxonomy): Eukaryota > Metazoa > Arthropoda > Insecta > Lepidoptera > Hesperiidae > Thymelicus > Thymelicus lineola. The sequence continues at coordinate 5,093,517 of OZ010698.1, read as the reverse complement.
GGACAATAATGGACATCTAGGAATAATCATTAGTGATATAACTGCGGTCAGTACACTACAAGCCAGTCTGCTGCTTATCGATGTACCGAAACACGTGTTAGGGTCTTGAATACTATATAACAAGCTTGGTTAACACTGTTATATTGCCAAAATCTTGTTAGAGAAATCTGGGAACATGACGCTTCATACTTATAGCTTCTAGCGTTGTACTTGCGACTTTGCGTGGAATTGTTTCAGAAACATGTAAAATCTCAAGCCTTAGGCAAAGGTTACTATACTGTAGATGAGTACTTAAATGATAAAGACGCATGGAAATGGCCAGCTCTGTCGCCAGTTCCGTTGAAGTTAGTGATATTTTTTGTAATAATATAATATTTATAATAATTAATAATATAATATTTGCCGTATTGGGGCGGCTTAGAATAAGCCCCAATGCAACGCCGGATGGGTGTCGTGAAAGGCGACTAAATCCGGCCCGCTGGTGGTAGGGCTCCTCGAGGGATTATATTAGTAATATTGATTTTAATTGTTAATTAATACCATTATTGCTATTATTATTTCTCCATGGGGTTCGCCTGGATAGCTACCACCTTTGAGCATGAGTCAGCCGCCAAAAGACTCGTCGTGTTGAGAGCCAGTTCTTTCTTTCTTTTTCTTCTCTCATTTGTGGCCGGCAACGCATCAGTGATGCCTTTGATGTTACTGATGTCCATGGGCGACGATAGCCACTTACCATCAGGTGGATCGTCAGCTCGTTTGACGGCTATTTCCATAAAAAAAAATTATGTATTTTTATTTCTAATAGATGTGCTGTGAGGAGTTTCTTTAGGCTTTTCTTCTCCTCCATGACAAAGCATCTTTCCGAAAAGCCAAAAAAATACATGCAAAAGGATATCAGTGATACCTGTGTATATGAATAAATTATTTTGAATTTTGACTTTTGAGTTTTGCCCTCGTTTTCCGGGGTAATAAGTTCCCTGCAAGTTATTCCAGATCATAGTACATCTGTGTAAATTTCATGAAAATCCGTTGAGTAGTTTTTACGTGAAAGAGTAGCAAACATCCATTTATCCTCACAAACACCACGTTTTTAATACTAGCCCGCGGCTTCCCCCGTGGTAGAGATTGGTTTTTTGCAAATCCCGCGGGAACTCTGAACTTTTCCGAGATAAAAAGTAGCCTTTGTGTTAATCCAGGGTATAGACTATCTCTGTTCGTAATTTCAGCCAAATTAGTTAAGTAGTTGTGGGGTGATAGAGGAAAAACATACAAACATCTAAACATCCAAATATTTTCACAAACTTTCACATTTATAATTAATAGGATAGTTCGCCCAGGCATTTATTACTTTCTTTCATTATAAATATTGTATGATCCCGAACAGTCAAATTTCTCCAGAATATTCGCCGAACAATGACTACAGAACTCAACGAGAGTGTTTATTTGCCATTACTGTATTTTAAAATTTTTGTATTTTTATTTTCGTACTGCGGCTTTGATATTCACAAAGTTTTGTTCCCAAGAAGAATTGTTAATGGACTCTGTTTGAACTTAAAGCGATACGAAAGTAGATATTTGCAGTGGTACGAACTTTTCCGTTGAATATTTTAGTCAGAGCGTCAAGTGTGTTAAATTTGACGTTTGCACAGTTAACTTTCTGTTAAGGTTGAAAGTCAAAAAAAAATGGGATGTTTATTGGCTAGGTGTGTAAACATTCACAGAAGCCAGGGTTCATTTCTTATTATGGTTCAGTGCTTACGAGAAATAATTAATTACTTCTTTCTATATTTATTTTCAGGTAGGTAATCACTACAACACACTTTCAAACAATAAGCAATCGTCTTCATACCTCGCGGAATTAATTAATTGATAACTTGCACTAGGTATTGTTATTTCTTGATAGTTAATATTTGCAATTTCTTGGCTACTATAATTAATGTACAAATGTACAAATTGTACAAAAATAAATTCGCATTAATTATAATTAATTATGTAGGTAATCTTTGAACAGACTGTCAATTACAAAGATTGGCCTTGAAACTTCTTTTCAATACCCATAATAATAATATTAGGTAGCAGTATTGCTTTTATTTTGATTCACTCTGCAATAATGTACGAAGTATGTTTTGTCCATAACTTTTCACGTCAACGATATGCGAGTCAACGATAATTTTGGACAAACTTCCTTCCAGCCTATAGGTATACCAAAATTAAATCAATTGGAGGTATGGGCTACAAGGAAGTTAATACATAATTTTCATTCATCTAAAAATGAAAATTGATTCGTTTAAATTGTATAACCTTAGAACCTTAGACCTTGATGTCAATAACGCAGTTTGGTCTTGAAGCCCGCGTTCAACTCCAATAATATTAGGTAGCCGTGAAATTGTCACTGTCCATTAATTATATTATCTACCAACGCTTGCTGATGGCTTTGTGAATCAATATCGGTGTATTAGATGACTGGCAGATTTATTGTACAGGGAGCCTTTGTAATATCAGATTTAATATAGAAAGTTTATTCTAATGTAAAAGAAGATGTTTGGATGTTTAGATGTTTGGATGTTTGTTCCTCAATCACGCCACAACTACTTAACCAATTTAGCTGAAATTAGGAATGGAGATAGTCTATATCCTGAATTAAGACATAGGCTACTTTTTATCCCTGAAAAATTCAGGGTTTCAGCAAAAGTTAGTTGTAATATAATGTTATATACGTACGACGTCGTTTTTCCGGAATTGTATACTCGTAAGTCGGTGTCAGTATTGTTTTACGGTAGTGTGGAGGCTTGTCGGCTTGTCGGTGGCTTAAATTGAAGTTAGAACGAAACTCCAAACTTTCTTCGAAGTGACGTGAGGCTTTTAGTACAAGTTAGTGCGCTTCCTATCAAAGACTCTATCGTCACTCATTATCAGATAACATTGCAGTCAAGCGTTTACTTATCATACGTAAAAAGGAAGCCAGATTCATATGTAGCTAATACAATAACAATACCTGTTCGTAAGTTTTTATTCGTCCAAAATCATCATAAACCAAAGGCATTACCAGACAAGAGAGAAGCGTGAGAAAAAGAAAACATATCGATAACTGGTGGATATCTTGCGTGTTCCACTATACTAAAAAAGTTTCTAATTTGAATGACAGATCAGTGTTTTTGTGTTGAAGTCGACGTTGATGCGCCATCTTTATTCTTTACATATTATCTTCAAATTGTTGTGTAGGAAAAGTGGAAAATCGACTTTATCAACAGACCGAATGTGCCTATTGCATTGTTATAGTAATCTCAAACCACCTTCGGATTATTGCTTTTCAAATGAAACCATTTTAAGGCATATCGGTTGGATGGTTTCAGTCTATAAATGACATGCGTACAAACATTTTTTGTGTTACATATTATCAACTCAGATTATCAATAATAATCAGTGAACGAATATACTACAGTATATTAGTTCATTGATAATAATAGGTACATTTATTTAACAGTAGATTCTAGAACGTGGCATCAAGACAGGTGAAAAACTATGCTTTGCTAAGCCAATTAGGTTCAACACTTGGTCTTGTCGACGCAGAATCGATGTCAGCCAAACAAAAAGCTTTATATCTTTAGCAATAAAGGCAAAAATCTTTTGCGTCCACTCCATTAGTCTACTATCATTATATATCAGTACCAGTACCTACAATAAATATTTGATATCATAACACAGCTTCTTTGTTATCCTCACCTAAATCGTAGCAGTATTGATTTACACACTATCGCCGAACCTTGGGATAATTAATGGCTATTTACTATGTCTTGCCCATTCAACGTATCCCATCAGTTGACCTAATATCTGACACTTACCCTAACAATTACTTATGATTTGATTAAGTAACGTGTGGAATATGCGCCATATCATATGCTTAAATTAGAGAAAGTACAGTTTTTATTATTTCATTGAGCTTTAGACAATGATATTTTAAGTAAAAAAGAGGTAGATATGTATGAAGATCGTAAGAGCTGTCAATTGACCTCGTCTGCTCGTAGTCGCTCTGTCATTACAAGACGATAGGCACTTTTGTTGTTGTCAGAAGTGCATTGGCTTTCGATAGATTTCTAATGCACATAAGCAAGATAAATTACTTATTTAATAAACAAAAACTTCTACATTTATTTCAGTAATGTTTTTATCATTATTGTTATTATTCAATTTTATTCCTTTTTCATCATGACACTTATACAAACATGAAAACACTATTACAGCTTCTAATTTTTCCTTATTATATAGAATTTTTTAAATTTTACCCATAGTGTTACCTATACCTAATCCTTGGTATAAATATAAAATAAAACTGTCTCAGGCACTAAACCATGAACATTAAAATTAACCTCTCAACCCTTGTACGAAGCTAGTTTCGTCATAAATTGAGTGTTCGTCCATTGCCAGTGTCAATTAATTATGCAAACCGAAGCCTCGACCGCACGAGAATCAATATTCGTGTTATGACTGGATGGACAGTTTTGTTATTGGAATTCGATAATGGTGAAGCAACTATAAATAATAGCTATTGTTTTTATTACACCAATGAGAAACAAATATTATGATATGATTATTTCATATTGTCGCTAACAAGACAACGAGGTATCATGGATATTTGTCTGACTAAAGTGTTTAATTTTCCTATTGATATGTCAGTTTGTACATAGTTAATGTAAAAAATTTATTATTTTAATTCAGTAATACATATTTAATTAATTATATTTATAATAATAATATGTCAATTATATACATGTAGCAAATGTCAATTAATTCACTGCCATAAACATGATCTATTTTACGACGCACATAACTCCGAAAATCAGAAGTAAGAGTCGAACTCAGGTCTTTTCGTTCTTACAAATGCTTGTATATTTGTCTTTAGCTCCCATGTAAAAGTTGTCTACAGGAATTAAAAAACAATTATTCCCAGTCAAAGAGTTCCTCCACTGATTCCCATTAATAAGAAAAATAAAATTACTAAAAAGGATAATAATATGGTTTTATGTACAGATCATATGCAACCAAAATATTTTAAATATAAACGTGTACCTACCTACATATATGATTCCATAACTTATGACGTGGTTTTTTAGTTACTATAATATATAACTCGTTTCAACCTCGAAATAATGGGTGTAAAATGATTATATCGCTCACGGCATAGTTGTTGACAAAATTAAATGGAATTTATAAGACATAAAAATAAATTATTAAAAATGATAAGATCTTTTGTGACGCCAGCCACCTGTATAATTCCCATAATTTGAGTTTACCTGCGATGGCTTCGATTTTCGAACACATGACCTAGAAACACTTAAAATAATATTTCATAACCTTGGGTGTTTGATTGATGATTTTATTATGTCTGTGCCTTGTCTTGAACTCATTGAAGGCCTACTACTGAGCACGGGACTCTCCTCTTGAGGAGGCTATTAGCGCTTCTACGCTACTACGTCTGTTTTACAATGTGTTACACTTATCTTGTTATAAAGTGAATGCTTATAAACTTCTAGAGTTATGGACACAGAAAACATTAAGGTCGAAGAGCTACTAAGAATTTTACGTGGTTCTAGAACCAATTAATCCTAACAAATAATAAAACAATAACTTTAGTTCATGACCATTTTTTAAGTTTTTTCGCAAAACAAAATTTTAAGGAACTGTAGGTAATATATATTATGTATAATGTATCCTTTACAAGTATTATTTATTAAATACATGAATTGACTTATTGTAATTATTAATTTTCAATATGTTACTCGTGTTTCTTCGAATTGTATCGTCTTATTATTTTAGATGAATTATTATTGCTATAAAATTATCATATAACTTTTTTAAAGAGAGAGTAAATTATTTGTGAGTGTAAATTATTTTGTGAGTGTAAAATATGTTTACTATAAGGGGCGAGTAAAAAGAATGTTTTCAATTTAATAATGGCCTGTTTTGGAATCTTCATGTCAATAATAAGTAAATTATAATTAAATTACTAGTAACGCTTAGAATCACATCATCCGTCTTCAATTTAAATTATAGTTGAAACTCGATTTTTGTAACATGATGTTTGTAAATAGATGTTGGCTAGTAAATATGTTAAAACATGAAAATTCGTAGATTTATTTGTAACTAGGTGTTGCCCACGGCTTCGCCCGCGGTAGTGTTCGAACGATGTAGAATCGAAACGAAATTTTTAATTAATTAATTTATAATAGATTTATATGCCCGTGGTTTCGTTCGCGTGGATATAGATTTATAACAAATCCCGAAGGAACTCTTAATTTTTCCGGGATAAAAAGTAGCCTGTATGTTAATCCAGGAAAAATCGGTTAGGCAGTTGTGGCGTGATTGAGGAACAAACATACAAACATCTTCAAAAACTTTCACATTTATAATATTAATTTGTAATTATAATTATGACAAAAATCGAGGTTTTCTTGTTAGTAAAGTTGTGTAAAATATAACGTCGCTTAATATTCAATTTTTCTATAAGGCATGTAATATATATGGTTATCCTTTTTAAGTATTTAGGTGTTATACAAAATATATCATTCAGTTAAATATTTATTTAATTTAAAAATATTCGAGATAAAAACATTATAAAAAATATATATAAACATAAATAGCATTCAGTTGGTAATTTATACTTACCTATTTTGTAGGTATATTTAAATGAAACATTGAAATATTTTGTATAACACCAACTTTTATACTAGAACTACAGCTGCAAAAAATATCTTTATAATAAGTGATTGCATTTATATATTTTATCAGTACGTATCAATTTCATTTACTTTTAAAGGATTAAATGTTTTGTTGTTTTAATATTATATCATTCATGATCTGTGTTGGTCTACTAGAATGTTTTTATTTTTTATTCGTGTAAAATATTTAAAGATATTTTTTGCACGCAATTAATTATTTTTCTGTGATACATTAGATTAAAGTGTTTTTGTAAATATTCCCTGCTATTCTACTGCCTAAATGAATGATGTTATAAGAACTGTGTACTTACGTAATAAAATATGTATAGCTTTCAACTAACTTAGATAAGTTAATAGAAAATAGTAAACTTTGTGGATTGAGAAAAATAGATAGAGAAGAATGGATGAACATTATAAAAAATCTTGTAATTTAGTGAAATTGTACAAATTACTTTTCTAAATAAAATGAACTTTGGCCTATGTATTTCATTTCTTATTTAGTGCACCCTGTCCTGAAAAGGTAATTGATTGATTGATATACAAAATTAATTTAGAGCCTGACTATTGACCTGCGTAATGACCAAATTCTTTGGTTACAAGCACAAACTTAAAAAAAGAACGTCACCTTGTCTTATCGAGAGTGACGCCGCCCGCTTACCATGTATGCGCAATTTTTAGTAATGGCGGACGATTAATAGCAGTATGGTGTCAATGTGTGCGTGTGATACTTGTACGAATAGAGGAATTGGTGGTGTGCTTCACTGAATTTATTGCTGACAATCCGTCTGGTTCTTTTTTTAAGTCTGTGGTTACAAGTAAATCACTCATCCCCTCGTTTGTCTCTATAATTATGTAGGTACAAAATACCTACAATTAAACCCAAAATACAGTTTTGTTTAAAGTCGTTACGATTGATATCACAGATAATAGGCATCTATTAGTAGCATCACTATAATTAATATGGATTCGTGCCTAGACCTGACCATTAAAGTAAAGCTTTGTATCTAAGGAATGCTACTCACAATTACCACAAAATACGGCCCAAAATTGTTTTACAGAACAAATCCTACTAATATTATAAATGTCAAAGTATACGCTCTTACACGCAAAAACAACTGAACGGATATTTATAAAATTTAGAACACAGTTAGACCATTATCTGAAATAACTTAAAGGGAACTTATTATCCGGGAAAACAGGGGTAAAGGCGCGGGCAGAGAGCTAGTTGCAGATAATGCTAGTACCACAGTTCTACCACCAGTTTTGAAAGGCAGAATAAAAGTAGCATTTTAACGTGTACAAACGCTGTGTGAACCAACGGCCCCAAGATGGCTCTTATGTCTTTGTTGCCAGTGACGCCGCTTATGAAGCTTCCTACTTATATCCTACATAATATAAACTTTTGTTTAAACAATAATTCTTGAAAAAAAGAACCTACTCCAAAATTAGGAATAACTCGAAAACTATTCGTCAGATATCGCTCAAAGTGGGACTACATGACAAGCACCAGCTTTCGATTAAAAAAATAATCATCAAAATTGGTTCACCCAGTTAAAAGTTCTGAAGTAACAAGCATAAAAAATACAGTCGAATTGAGAACCTCCTCCTTTTTCAAGCAGCAAAGTTAAAGCGTACTTTCTTTCGTCATAAGCTTGAAGACCACTTCGCTATAATTGCTATTATATTACCTCCTTTCTAATTTTATAACATTCTGTATATTAACTTCATTCATTCACTAGCACTCGTACACCACTACTTTGTATCTTTATTAAAGTGTCCTCTTCCCTAAGGTTGCCTGGAAGAAATCGCTTCTTAAGCGATAAGGCCGCCTGTTGTACCATTATATCTATTAATAGTATAAGATGTTACTGTATATTGCTGTACAATAAAGAGTTGTTGTTGTTGTTGTTGTTTTTCGAAGTCGGTTAAAAAATAAATTGAATGGGTTTTCTCCCAACTTGCCTATGATGACAATATTCACCAAATTGATCAATACCTTTAACCTCCCTTAAATTTTATGCCTACAGGTAATTTAGCATTTCTTTTTTTCTATTCTCCTTTGTTTTTTTAACTGTTCTTTATCTTTTTACGTTCATTTATCACAAAAGACAGTGAATCCCCAGCCCAACATTCGTTTGACCTCGTAACTCGAGAAATTTCGGCGCGACAATAAAAAGGGCAATAAAACATTTTTGTAACTTGCCCAGATGCTAGGTAGCCCACCGTGATATTGGTTTTATGACTTAGGACTTGTTTTGTTGTGTACGTTTGAATAAGTTATTGTTATGGTAATGTTTCTGCTACATCTGCGGGAACGTTAACGGCTGTGCCTGAGCTATCGCTTTGCTTGTATTGTATTAACAAGACCTTTTAGAGCGCTAATTTCCCTGTTATCGTCCCAACTCAGAGTCACTAACGGTTACTTTAATCGCTCCTTAGTAAATAATCACCATACAAATTATGTAATAAGGAGTGATTAAGCTACCGTTAGTGACTCTAAGTTGGGGCAGACTTTCCAGGCTCGCCTCTCTGTCCGCGTGAAGCGGTTAAAGTTGCTATGGCCAACAGCAGCTGTCCATTCGAAAAACAGAACATTTGGGCATTTCCATAAACGCGTTAATTAAAGCGATAAGACGCAATTATGGCAGGAGAACAGTTAGCGTTATGGGTATCCATCTTGAACCCAAATCAATACTTTCATGGGTGCACCTTTCTGAAATATCAGCTGGAGTAGAGTCTTCTGGTGGTAAGTGGTGACCGCCGCTAATGGATTCTGTGACGTAAAAGGCATACGTCGCATTGCATCGCTTAGAATGGAACAATTTATGGTCCTTTGAGAAGGAGCCTAATTCTAGCTAATTGTAGAAGATTGAAGATGAGGTAGCTAGTCAGACAGGTGACCCTTTCATTATTTACTAGGAACGTCTAGATTAAACTGATTCTGCTTTGGGAATTTAGTGAAAGGAGATTAAGGAGATCTCCCGTGGCTGAGCTCCACCTATCTATTTTGGAGCTTTATACAGCGATGCAAAAAACTTTGATATCGTGATTCAGGTCGGATGCGACGTCACCTTGTAACGTAAAGTACGATGTCGCTTCAGTATAATGAATGTTCATGGGTGGCCTTGTGCTCTTTTTTATCTGAGCCTTCGTTTAGTCCTTCGTAAGATATTGAATTAAAAAAAAACTTGCATGGTATCTATCGAGAAAGCTCAGTAATGTCTATGTAGTTTATATCATTCGGGCAATACATTCACAATTAATATTTTGTTATTCATTGATTTGGGTTCTATTTTCTTATTTATTCGTTCGTCGAGCGCAAGTGCCGCCGACCGCGTTAGTTCGATTTGCGGTACGTTTCAGGATAGAGTCCATTTATTCGTTATTTTCGTCGTCTTTTCGGTAATTTGGCCGCAAAGATCTACTTAGCATTTCTTTTAGATAAATATAGTACTTACTATATAGGTTACTACCTACGTGAAGTTGAAGAGAAACAGGTGCAATGCAGGAAAACAGTCAATACCAGCCCATACTCGGCGCCCAGGTATCGAGCGACGCCACGTGACGGAATAACATTGGTAAATTCCCGTTTCAGTGTGTACATTTTGTTGATTGTTGTGTATTGATCAGAAAAGGACACTCTATCCCTATAATAATTAAAAAAATACAGTCTCACGTTTGATTCCAATCGTCACCACCACCAATTTATGATATCGGGTTCAAAACTATTAAAAATCGATTCCCCAGTGTTCCGCGCCCGGGTAAATGACAATAACCAACACTATTTTTTTATGGAAATAGCTGGTAATCGAGCTATCGATCGATTTGATGGTAAGTGGCTGTCGTCGTCCATATAATTATATTTTAAGTGCTTAGACGTATTAAGTACTACCAAAGTAAGTATATGAGAGGACTCCTACAAGTATTAAGCGAACGCTAATAAAATTAATACAATATAACGGTATCTAATAAAGATTCTAATAAAAATAATTTATTAAAATATCGGAACAAATATTATGCTTATATTATGTATACCTACCTAAATAAGGACTATTGTAGTATATATAAACTATGTATAAGTATGTATAAACTGTTAACACTGTTATTAATATTCGATGCGTGTAAAAATGGTTTATAGTCCATAAATTATTATAAACATCTTGTTTCACTATGATATCTTGAGCGGCGAAATGAGATGAGATAATTGAGATGGCAATGTTAACTGAATGAGCAACTTTGCTCAGCTATTCTGGCGCCTTTACAAACAAAACTGATTCTTTAGATAAAATTTAATGTGTACGGTAACCATAATAATTTATTTTTTTCAGTTTTAGAATCATCATAAGTAATGATTTTAAACTTATAACATCACGACTACAAAATAATGTAAACGCAACGGGTACCTACTCAACAATCTTACCTAACCGTTGAATTTAAAATATTAATTATTATAATAATTACATAATCCTAGATATTATTATAATCTTCAAACAGCGCTCCATATCTACTATCTTTTAAGATTTATCCCGCGCGAACAAATCCTTTAACCAGAATGAACAGTACCTAGGTACCATAGATTTATGCTAGGTACTTACCTATCCCAGATCATACTGTCATCCCGTTATCATACTTATAAGTTATTACACTGTTAAGTACCGTATAGTCATTTACAGGTCAATTAATTGCGTTTTTGTGTAATTTCTCTATATACCAAGGAAGTAGGTAACTTATCTTTTTGAGTTACAAAATCAACAAATCGTCGCCTATGATAGTGAATTTTTGTGATTCTGTACTAAGGAACAATTTAAGTAACCTTTCTGTGACTGAGTTCTGACGTAAGACAAGTACCTTAAAGATTAATACTAAACTGAAACAGAGGTCGTAAAAGCGAAGTGTGAAGTTAGTTGGTAAGTTAAATTATTTGACGTACGTGCAAAGAATTTTCTCGAACACTTGGGGTGTATGGAGCGAATGTGATTTATCCTTTCTATCGATATTGAGATCTATGTTTATTGCAGGTGGGGTACGTAATACTACTATAGTCATTTATCGATATTATCGATGTTGTTGGATGTAAAAATCAAACAAGGAATGTTGTGAAAAATCTTTTCACTATTGAAACATTTTACAATTTGGACACAGTAAAATGCTTGCCTCACCGCCATTAAAGGAAATCGAAGAGAGAGAAAAAAATGTTACCATATTAAAACATACTAATACAGGAAGTATGTAAGAAAAATGTTGCCAACTGATGACAGATTATAACAAATGTAGTTAAGATAATTAAACCTAATTTATGTTTAGTTTTGTACTGATAAGCAGTGATAGCCTAGTGGTTAGAACGTTGGTCTCCCGAACGCGGGGGCCCGGGTTCAAATCCTGGCACGCACCTCTAATTTTCAAATATTATGTGCGTATTACAAGTTAATTATCACTTGCTTCGGTGAAGGAAAACATCGTGAGGAAACCTGCACATCTGAGAGTTCTCCATAATGTTCTCAAAGGTGTGTGAAGTCTACCAATCCGCACTTGGCCAGCGTGGTAGACTATGGCCTGTACCCCTCACATTGTGAGAGGAGACCCCGAGGCCAGCAGTGGGACAATAATGGGTTGCTGCTTTGCTTTTTTTTTTTTTGTACTGAACAGATGTATTTCGGAGAATTTGCTTTAATTTCAGGTTAAACATAAATGCTGATGATCCACCGAATGGTAAGTGGCTACCGCCACCTATGAACATCATTAACACAAAGACATCACTGTTGAAGTTTCCGACCAAGAAAGAAGAGGGAGAAAGAAATAAAGTACTGGCTCCCTCCCTCAGCCAGGAAACGACGAATCGTTTGGCGGCTGACTGAAGCAAGAGAATGGCAACTAGCTAGGTTATCCTCACAAACAGATACCAGTAATTATAATAATGACTACATAATCTATATACTATGTAATATATAAAACACAAAAAAAAATTGTACGGATGTCCTCTATAGACACTGAAACCATCCAATCGATAAGCTTCAAAATGGTTTCATTTGAAAGGCAATAACCGGAAGGTGGTTTGAGACCTCTAAAACAATGCGTTAGGCACATTCAGTCCATTGATAAAGTCGATTTTCCACTTTTACCATACAAAAATTTCAAGACAGTAAAGATGGCGACTCATAAACAGAATGTCAACGTCAACACAAAAACCTGTCATTGTCATCAGACATTTTTTAGCGTAGTGGAACACGCTGAGTATACATTAGTATTAAAAAAACATGAGAGGTGTCAAGGAACACCTGGATGGAACGAAGTTCCTTTCGATTTAAGTATTGTATTGTTGTACAGCGCCTGTTCAGACTTAAGATATTTAGTTTGGTTAGTTGCGGATAGATGGCGTTAGTAAATTAATTCTGAATCACGCTATCAACTTATACTTGTAACATATGTAAGTTCAAGGAAACTATTAAATTTTTTGAATTCGCTCTGGATACTTAGTTTCATTTACCTTATATAGTTACGCAGTTTGTACAGCGCCATCTCTGTAAAACTAACTGAATCACTTCAAAAAAAGTGTCGTCATTCGTAAAATTAAAAAGTGTCGAAGTTTTCCGTCTAGCCCCCTTTCACAACGCGCGATAAGAAACTTCGTTCCAATAATGATGATAATACCTCTACAGTGCTTACGTCTATAAGCCTTACTACCAAGCGGGCTGGTTTCTGACACTTCTTACTACTACTGAAGTCACTTACCAGTGGATCGTCACCTCATTTATGGGTTAGTTAGATAAAAAAATCATACACAATATTCGACGTACCTATCTTAGACGTACACGATTTAACACGAACCTATTTCTATTTATTTAAATACATAGACGTTTTTGTCAAAAACCATCAAAATTCCTAACTGTCCAGAAAATCACGAGTAGGTAGAATTGGGGAATTTATCATTTCGTATCGGAATATTTAGGTTCGAGTTTCCTGTCAGGAATTCCTTCGGCAAGCTTCTGATTGACATGGGTAAGGTTACTTGTTACGCTCGCCTGAGCTTTTTAGTTTAAATCCTGCAATTACTATGAAATATACCTGTTTTATACGAATAACCACAGAACATTTAATAAATATGTTCTGTGCGAATAACGGTTAAACTAAACAAAAACAGGTTTCCACAATTTGGGTATAAACAACTATTGTGATTATCTAATCAATTAAAGACCGATTGTAAAAAAATACTACAGAATTATTTATAACCTTGTAGACTAGTTGGTAAGCAACCCAGCCTCCGAAGCGAGGGGTCCCGGGTTCGATTCCCGGCCGGGGCAGATATTTGTGTGACAGATAAATATTTATACTCCGGTGCAGGGTGTTATTGTGATGTGTTATGTGCGTTGTCCATGCCACCCACGACACAGGTACTACAGCGACCTACCTGCGGGGGTATGAGTGTGCGTTTATAATGTGTTTAATATTTTTTTTCGTTTACTTCATGTAATAAAATTTAATTAAAAATCACACGAAAATATGAATCCTATTTTTTTAACTGAAAATCAGATATTTTGTATACTATAAAAAATAATTAAAGTTCCGTTACTGAGCAGCGCTTACATAAAAAAAGATTTTATCGGTTATCCTTCTCCATTTAATATTCTTCAATATTTGCTTTCATTTATCAGTGTTGTAGACAACATCGTGTAAATTTCTGAAAGGCCATAAATTTACGAAACATTTTTTGACCGCTTTGATATAAGAATTTAAGGGATGTGGTTTATTTATATGATTCTTGCTGGTCAAGAAAGGTCTCTATGGATAAGGTATTTGATGTGACATTTGTTTATGTAGCTACCATAATAATTTATTTATATATTACTTTTAATTTATTTTAATTAAGGTAACTAAAATGAAAATGTCTTTATGTAAGAACTATACTTAATAGTTTAATATGTAAAATTGTATCTTTTATAGTGGAATGCCTTTGAAGTATGATAATATTAAATGAAATTGAAACTATTTTTTAAACGAACATAACTAAAATGGGGAAAACTGTAATAATATTATAAAATATAGTTACATAAAAAATACCAGTGTTCGAGTGGCTTAAATCTAAAAGTATGAATAAAGTATTCAAGCAAATCGACGACTATGATCCCAAACTTGATTTTGTAACTTCAGAGCGTACAAAAGACAAAATACACGAGTTTACCGTTTTTGGGTGCCTATGCAAAATAAAAGAGAAAAAACAAAAAATACATTAAAATTGCAAAACTAATTAACAAACGTAGTAGGTAGCAGAAGACAGTCAAAAAACTTCACTACTACTGACGTAGCTTCTGTAGGAGGTACAATTACAATATACCGTGAAGTATTTATCTTAATAGCACAACAACATTACCTGCCAACGTCTATAGACATCAATGTTACGCTAAAATAACGATTCCAAAAAGAATAATCAGCCATACAGAATTGGGGTTTTGTTTCGGCTTTTATCTCTTACAATGATCAGCTTAAGATCCGAGCATTAAGGACAAATAAACAAGCAATTCACGATTTTAATCCAAAGCAACAAGGGTGTATATCGCCTGATCGATGTCACGTTTTAAGTTGTGCTCTGTGGCTGGGTGTTCGGCGGTAAAGCATAAAGTTCTTTTTATGTGCAAACATGGTTCCTCATAAAGATACTACGTGATATTTTTGACAACAGCTCCTGTGGAGGACTTTTGGCGAAGGAATGAAATGTTAAACAATGTCAAACATCTGTTGGATAATATCTGGCTGGCGGGAAAGATGGAATAAGTAAAGAGAGGCTGAATCATACAGATTTTAGTAATATCCAAAGTAACTATCGAGATACAAGAGAAAAACATTTCGCTGAAAAAGCTAAATATTGAAATATTAGAATATTGTAATAATGCCATAGAATATTGTTAAATTGTTAATATGCCACGCCCTAGCAGGGTTTATGCTTACTATATATACCTATTTTAAGACCTATTCTATTGTAAGCATGATGCATTAAAGTACTTATGACTTAAATACGGAATTAAGTCTTACGGAAACTTTAATAACGTAATTATAAATTAATCTCGGGTAATTATAATTACGAAATTTCCTCAAGTTTTCTCCTTTCATCTCGATAATGATTAACTTTAAAATTAAAAGCATTAAAGCATTCAATTAGTAACTATCGTATCCTTCAGGCTAAATTTAATCTATACTAATATTATAAATGCGAAAGTAACTCTGTCTGCTACTCAATAACGCCTAAACCACTGAAACGATTTTGATGAAATTTGGTATAGATATAGAATTTAGCTCGGGAATGAACATAGGATACTTTTTATCCCGGAAAATAGACCTGTTCCTGAGGGATAACTCTTCCACGCCAAAACCACTGAACCGATTTCGATGAAATTTGGTACAGATATGGAATTGAGCTCGTGAAAGGACATAGGATACTTTTTATCCCGGAAAATAGACCTGTTCCTGAGGGATAACTCTTTCAAGCCACTAAACCAATTTTGATGAAATTTAGTACAGATATAAAATTGGGCTCGGAAAGGACATAGCATACTTTTTATCCCGGAAAACAGACCTGTTCCTGAGGGATAACTCTTTCAAGCCACTAAGCCGATTTCGATGAAATTTGGTACAGATATGGAATTGAGCTCGTGAAAGGACATAGGATACTTTTTATCCCGGAAAACAGACCTGTTCCTGAGGGATAACTCTTTCAAGCCACTAAACCAATTTTGATGAAATTTAGTACAGATATAAAATTGGGCTCGGAAAGGACATAGCATACTTTTTATCCCGGAAAACAGACCTGTTCCTGAGGGATAACTCTTTCAAGCCACTAAGCCGATTTTGATGAAATTTGGTACAGATATAGAATTGAGCTCGGGAAAGGACATAGCATACTTTTTATCCCGGAAAACAGACCTGTTCCTGAGGGATAACTCTTTCAAGCCACTAAGCCGATTTTGATGAAATTTGGTACAGATATAGAATTGAGCTCGGGAAAGGACATAGGATACTTTTTATCCCGGAAAATAGACCTGTTCCTGAGGGATAACTCTTTCAAGCCACTAAACCGATTTTGATAAAATTTAGTACAGATATAAAATTGGGCTCGGAAAGGA
This sequence comes from Thymelicus lineola, assembly GCA_963932265.1. Taxonomy (NCBI): domain Eukaryota; kingdom Metazoa; phylum Arthropoda; class Insecta; order Lepidoptera; family Hesperiidae; genus Thymelicus; species Thymelicus lineola. The sequence continues at coordinate 5,076,689 of OZ010698.1, read as the reverse complement.
CATAGCATACTTTTTATCCCGGAAAACAGACCTGTTCCTGAGGGATAACTGTTTCAAGCCACTAAGCCAATTTTGATGAAATTTGGTACAGATATAGAATTGAGCTCGGGAAAGGACATAGGATACTTTTTATCCCGGAAAATAGACCTGTTCCTGAGGGATAACTCTTTCAAGCCACTAAACCGATTTTGATGAAATTTAGTACAGATATAGAATTGAGCTCGGGAAAGGACATAGGATACTTTTTATCCCGGAAAATAGACCTGTTTCTGTGGGATAACTCTTTCTCGCCTACACAACTGAACCGATTTTGATGTTTGGTACAGATATAGAATTGAGCTCGGGAAAGGACATAGGATACTTTTTATCCCGGAAAATAGACCTGTTCCTGAGGGATAACTCTTTCAAGCCACTAAACCAATTTTGATGAAATTTTGTACAGATATAGAATTGAGCTCGGGAAAGGACATAGGATACATAGGGATAAGGTCAAATTTCGTTATATGTAGTTGATAGATTCGTTATTTATGAAGCGATTTTTATGACTCTTTTTAGGGTTCCGAAGTCAAAACAGAATTCTCATAGTTTCATCATGCCCGTCCGTCCGTCCGTCCGTCCATCTGTCCGTCCGTAGCATAGCGCAGAGGCCCTTAGTGCTAGAAAGCTGTAATTTAGTAAGGATATACATGTTTATTTAAACTTTAAACTGGTAGAATAACATTTTTAAAAATATGTTTTTAGGATACCTACCTCTCCTAGAGATAATATGGGGATTTTTTTTCCGTCACGCACCCCATAATGCGGGGTATCGTGGAAAAGGTCTCTCAAAAATAATACGGGTCTGCTAAGTCCATTTTTCGATTGAGGGGTCTGTTTGCGAAATATTCGTAAGTGTTGGACACGTAAAAAAATTCATGGCAATAGCATTAAGATGAATTCAAAAGGAAAACTATCATGGCTATATTAGCATACATAGTTATTGAGTTCTATAAACTTAGAACTTCGGAACCCTATATTACCAGTGACCTGACACGCTATTAGCCAGTTTTTTAACCAACTTCAAAAAAGTAGCATGTTCCCAGTTCGACTGTTATAAACAAAAATTAACTTTAACATAATTTGAAAAATCAATCTTTAAAGGGTTCATTCAGGGAATGTTTATACGAAACTTAGTCATTTTTAGGGTTCTGAAGTAAAATCGGAACCCTAATAGTTTCGTCATATCCGTCCGTCAGTCTGTCCGTCTGTCCAAAGCAGAGCGCCGAGACCCTTAGTGATAGAAAGCTATAATTTGGCATGGATTTACATATTTATTAAAACTCCAAAATCGTAGAATAAACTACTGAAAATAATTTTTTTTTGGGGTACCTGCACTACAGGTAACGTGAGGATTATTTTTTTATTTATCCCTATAGTGTGGGGTATCGTTGAAAAGTTTTTTCAAAAATATTATGGGTCTTTTGAGACCATTTTTGGATGTAGGGTTCCGTTTGCGAAATATTTGGCTTGGAAGTGCTAATTTTGGGTACCCAAGTCAAGTGTCCCCCCAACGGCTAAATGGTTGGAGTTGGACAAGTGAAAGAATTCTCAAAAATAGGTTTGTTAGCATAAGTAGTGAATGAGCAATAGTCAATAAACTTACTACTTTGGAACCCTATATTGCACGTGGCCTGACACGCACTTGCCCGGTTTTTTAAGTTAAAACTGTGAAAGTTGGTAGTTAGTATTTAATCTTACATAAAACAAAAATAACTGTAACATGATTGTTTGACATTCCCTAAAGGCTAAAACTAGAGGTTGTAAGTTTAGAGTAAGTTTGGAGTAAGAAGTTGTAGAACGAACAGATGAGTCACCTCATGGTAAGTGGTCACTTTCGCCAATGTACATTAGCAACGCTAAAGGAATCACTGATTTGCTGCTGCCCAAAAAGAAAAGAAAGATATGTTTTTTGTGTATTCTGTAAAATTACAATGTAAATTTAAAATTCAAAAACTCTCAGGCCCTGATTTAGATAAACCTCTAAATTCTAAAAAGTTCAATTATTTTGGGACCTTTCCTATGGGTGGGTCATTAATGGCTCACTACTGAGCACTCACTCTTGAGGACGCCTAGAGCATACTCCACCACTTTGCTCCAGTGTGGATTGATGGAGGGATTAGAAATCAACCCAAGTGTCGGAAGTCATTACGCCGGGCGAGGACCTTCAATATGTCATAACGACTGTTATCTTACGACAACAACCGGGACCTACAGCTTTACGTGCCCTCCGAAGCTCGGAGAGCTCAAGAATTTTTTGCCACTAGCGATCACCTATCCAACTACCGACCGCGCTCGCTATTGTTTAACTTCATCGATTACTATTAGAACCAACACAAGCTGCTGCGTCCGGGCTATGAATGCTTCTCCCGATGGGTAATTAATGGGTTCTAAGAACATGTCACTTTTGCTGTAATTTTGGTGAAGAGTTTAGTATCTTGCTGACTACCAATCACGCTACAATATCAGATCGTAACTTTATCATTTCATTATCAACACTAAAGATTTGTTTAATATTTTACTCATTTACATAATACGATACATGTACTAAGTGTAGGTGTTTTAGCTTCAATCCATAATGGACTATTACAAGGCACGGGTCTCCTTTCTTCATAGTATGGACAAGTTTGCTGTCAATTTATGAAAAACATGTTTTATAATGAAGGGATCTTTATTTTCGGCGTACGAAGTCGCGGGTAACAGCTAGTTATAAATAAAACGGTTACTTAAATCATTTACCGACGACCCAATACCCAAAGAGCATTTTCTATTAACATCCACTTAACTTCGCGCTCCTTGTGCATGACTTATTCTATTCTCAACTCTGTCACTGGAGCTGTAAGGGTGATTTAAGTTTGTTCGCTAAAACTTTGTATTGATTCTTAAGTCCCAGATTCCAGAATACGAAACCTGTAAAGATACACACAATTGATCTAAGTAGGTGCCTACTCTAGAATGTGAAATTGAAACGCCTCTGCGAGTTGAATAATTTTGGGTTATAGGTTGAATATACTCCGTTATAATATCTTATATACTTCATTGAAGTTATGTGTTTTAATCACAGTTTCGGAGAGCAAGTAATATCTAATAACGCGAATCTCTCACTTTTATTTCGGGTGCCAAATTCTATGATGCAAGTACTGTTAGGTTTACTGTCCATGGCACATCAGTTGATGCTTGCATACAAGCTGCTTCATAAAACATAGGTAATTGACGATGCGGCTCCGAATAATCATTTCAAATGTTTACTACGCAAGATGCAAACAAGCTGCACGCGAACAATAATTGACGAGAGTGTGTGTATGACTTGCATCTACGTGAATAAAAGACCTTACGATTGTCCATGCGTAACGGTGACCATTCTTCAGATGACCATCAGAGTTGAAGAAACATAATTATTTTAGAAAAAGATGTAATCTATACTAATAATAAAGAGGAAATATTTGATTGTTTGCATTGAATAGGCTCCGAAACTACTGAACCGATTTGAAAAATTCTTACACTGTTGGAAAGCTACACTATCCCCGAGTACCTAATTATATGTATTAGGCTATATTACATTTTCAAAAACAATTAGGGATCCTTAATAAAACTCCAATAATGTGACCCAAGGTGTAAAAAATAAAGAAAACCGAAGCAAAGCGAGGGCGGTTACACGTAACTAGATAAAGTTAAATATTTACTATTGTATATAATTCAATCATTTTCTATGTACAATAAACATTAAATTGCTTGGTTCAATGCTTTTATCTGTGATTTCAACAAACTAAATCTTAGTTGTTGGAGTAGGAAACTGAATAATAACCCAATTATGGTCAAATACGTTATATGAACTAACTGCTTTAGTTACTAAAAAAATACCAAAAGTAAATTGTTATGTAATTGTGGTAAAATATTCAGACAATATTGTAAAACACCCAAAAAGCAATCACATAAACCATTTTACTCATTAAAAGAAACACATACGTCGGTGCTCGTAAACCTCAATTTAAGGCATATTTTTTTAGCGGTACTAAACAATCCTAAAAAGATCGAAGGCTTTACTACAGTTTTAAAAGTCTGTTTCAATTTTACGAGTTTCCCGTTTTTATTGATATTATCTGTCACTGAATAGGAAACCGAGCGCTTCTGTTTTGACTTTATTTTCCGATTCAAAAAAGGATCTTTGTCATCTTTTGTTACTAATGTCTCTGTTTCATGACCCGTGCTCGATTTGTTTTGAAACACTTTCATTTAGTTGTTGTTATTAATGTATTTTAATTTCTTGAATGATTTTGTAATACTGTAGTTTTTAAAAGATAGCATTTATAACTGTTAAAAGAGGTACTGGTTCTTTGAATAAATCAGTAAATTTACAAGAATAGATAAACCAAAGACACAAACCACTTTTGAAATAACTAATCCGTATACAGTATAAAAGAATTATGTATGTACACTGTATTCACAAAAAAAATTCCACTATCAAGATTATAACTGAGTGAATTAGGTGTACAAATAAAGTAACGTAATCTATTCTGGTGACACATTAAGCAAAATGGGTATCTTCAAAAAAACAAGTATGCAACAAGAGCTTCATAATTATTAACGTCGACGAACGACATCACTAAAAAAAGAAAGAAAAGATAATGAAACGTCTTTATCTTGGTGATAAGCCAAAAGAAAAAAATAAAAGCTCAAGTTACAAAAACTCTTAATGAAGAAAGAGAAGAGTGTTTTAAATTCGTCGTAAAAGACGCCATCTGCTAAATGCTCTTCATTAAAACGTGCTCACTGTAGTACCGTCGGGTGACGACTGACAACCGAATAAGAAATTCAAATTGCGGCGGTCTTTTTCGAATTCCGAATGCAATTTTCGTGGCGTCTGAACTTGTCGGAAATGAGATCCGCTAAGTTGGCAAAACGTTCCTTTTTTGAACTCTTTATGTTGAGAACGCAGTAGTTTCATCACCATAATATTATTATTTCTTAAGGAGCGTTAGTCATTAAAATATAAAAATCTCTTTCTGTAGCTTCTCTACTTGTTTAAAAGAATGTTCGTGCATTTTTATTAAATTATTTTTATTTAGTTGAGTTGTGACATCTTTAGATACATTTTTATCTATGCTGAGAGTACCTAAATTTGTTGAAGTTGATTATAAATTATAAAAATATTATTACTTTAAATAATCCAATTTCGAACGCCTCTTTTGATTTATGTAGGTACCTAGAGGCATCGATCAGCTGTGTCACGTTAAAGACAACCCCTTTTCTCGTGACCCTACTAATTTACGATTAAAATAGTTGAACAAATTTCTTTTAATCAATTAATGGACTTATTCTCCCTAAATATGAAAAATAAAATCAAGGCCACTTACAAAATCATTTCTTATTCCAAGTCCCAGAGCTCTATAGACCCAATGACCGTTAAACGGCCGTTAAACTTTGACAGATCCCCTGGCACCAATTTTTCCATTCGAATCGCCAGAGAAAATTTACACTCATCCTCGAAGGTCAACGAATCTACTAAATTGAATCAAAATTACGTAACACAGAGGAAAATTCGCTTTATCCTTTTGCATAATAATATAGCTTCATTACGACGCTTTTACATTGGTTGCTGATAAGGAAAATATTAATATTAAGTTTCCTTTTCTACGGAAAGGAATTCTACACTGGTACTAAGCGGTGTAAACTAAGTGAATCTAAGAAATAATTTAAGACTGTAAAAGGAAATTAGATGTATGAATCATTAACTTTACAAGTATATACAATATTATAGTCCATTTCTTTAGCAGAGTCCTATTTGATAAGCAAAGTTACATGGTCTTTTTATCGTAACTTGTAATTTAAAAATAAGGCTGACACAAAATGAAAAAGTTTTACTAGCGCTCCGAATCACGAAAACACTAAAGAAATTATTGCCACCAACAGTCGGCCATCAGTTAGAATCGACACAAGCCGCCGGCTATGAGCTTCAATGCCTAGTAGTGATCAGATTAATCTATTCAAGCCAAATAAGCACTAAAATCTTAACTTTAATAAGCTAGATACAAGTAAAATCTTATCAATTGTAAAAAGACCTACAAAAGTCAAGAAGCATACGATTCTTTCAATACAATCTATGAGACACACAAAACTTGACCAATACCCCACGAGGTAAGCAGTAACGAGGTAAGTTGGAGGGGTTCCCCCTGAAGTACTTACCGCCCGATCCTCCGCAGTTTCATAACAGGAAATGTTGGGGAATACGCTAACGATTCCAATCCGATGTCTGGTTTGTGAAGAGTTATAGAACTATGAAATTTGCTATTAACTACACCGTACGCGCCATTATCGGCTTACTGCAACCATATTATCGGATTAATGCGAACAAAGGGCTTTTCACATCAGAGGCAGGAAGTTTTACGCTATCTGCTATTAAAATCAATAAATGAAATATGTTTTAAATATACAGTGTGTCCAGCGACCAACTATAATAATTTAAGGGCATGAAATAATCTAATTTTATCGACAAAAATACCCATATATGGGGGTCCTGGCCTCTTCCTTTTGGAATGGCTGCCATTTTTTTTATTATGTTAGACGACTCTGCTGAAAGACATCGATTTCTCTGGACTTAAAGGTCCCATAGATGTAAAACATGTATTAATTGAAAGGTAATAATACTACGAGTATTAGGTAATAAAAATATTCATTACAAAAAAGACTAAAACATTAATACACACTATTAGTACATTCATTGATTAACTAGGATATTATGTAAAAAACGACAACAAAATCACTACATTGAAAAAAATAGCTAAACCCCCACATGTGGATGTTTTTATCGATAAAATTATGTATATTTCATGCCCTTAAATTATTGCTTGTTGGTCGCTGGACACACTGTATATTCAATAAGCTAATTATTATGGTTACCGTGGCCAATAGACACTAATTACCAACGCGTTGCCAAGCGAAAAGAAAGCGTGTTCATCCTTTGCAAACATTATCAAGAATTCCTTAATATATACAGACTTAATATATTCATGACTCATTAAACCACTTCAACTTATGCAGGGTATATTTATATACTCGTACTTATACTCGTACTCGTACTTTTTAGGAGGGATTTTCAAAGAGCTCCCCTACACTGTGAAGGAACTTTTGTACAAAGATGAATGCTCCTATGCGCACTGATTCAGGCTGGGTGTTGTAATTTAATAATGTCTACCCCAGCGGGGGTTTGCGCTTGGGATCTTCACTCACTTCACAGGCACTAACTGGGCAACGACCCGTGCCCAGTAGTGGGCCATCAATGGCCCTCAGTGAAAAAAAAACATAAGTCGTCTTACGTTGAATTTTACTTATTAATATGATTCGAAAGAGGGACAAAAGTTGCATATGCTCAATTTTTTTCAAATTTTTATCATTAATTTTGACGGTTTTGTGCAAGAAAACTTAATGTAAATTCCTTTGACTACTTACTGATATTTCAACCGTTTTTTTGTTTTCCTGTAATATTGCAATTTTCATCTTATGCCTTTTTTCCACTGAAGGTGCGATATAATAATAGTTGTAATAGCCAATACGCGTTAGTAGAAGCACCTTAAAATATAATTAATATATAATATAGTTATTCAGGAGCCATGGAAGTCAGGAGATAACAAGCTTCTACACCCCACGCGTCCAAAGTCGTGGGATAAAACAAGACTAAATATGAGAAAATAATTTGACCAACATGCTAGACAAGTAAATACAAACAGTAACAATGCCAGTTAACGCAATTTCCGTCGAAACACTCAGAACCGAACCAGAGGTTCATAACCGGAAATGTTCGCTCAACGATTCGAATCCGATATAATGTATTTTATTAAGTTCGAATGTTCGAAAACTATGGTTTCGTTTAAAGTACCGCTTGGGCGTATATTGAGATAACAGTTTTGCGCAATGTATTGACTGAGGCTTGTATGTAATTATTAAAATTGATAATACTTTTAAAAAATTCCAATGTTTTGAATGTTTATTCATATTTATTTAAATAAAAATGTTTCTTGTATTGCCATTTACACGTTATAATAATAACATAACGTAACTACGTTCATTTTTTAAATAGACGATCTGTTACATCATGGTCGCAATGGCCAATTAAAATCCACGACAGTTAAATGAATACAAACATTTCGTTTGTTATAATTAATTCATTAGGCCGCTATAACGCGTTGATATATGGATAGGAAGTGACCTTAGGATTTGGATACACTTTATGATGTCTAATTTTTGTTATAGTTTCTTTTTTTCTTGGCCCGTCATTAGTGATACCTTGGGTGTCGCTGTTGTCCATGGACGATGATGGCCGCTTACCATCAGCGGCTATTTCCATAAAAAAACACGTTGAGTTTGTGCCATTATTTTTGTTCAGATATTTTTAAGTCTGTGCAAAGCCTAAATGCCGTTTATAGATCTCACCCTAAGCCCCTGAAGTTCGAAGTACAAAAAAATTAACCGTCTTTTTTACTTAAAATAAGTATGCTTGACCACAATCTTACCTGATGGTAAGTGGATAAGTGGTCCAGGATGGTAAGCGCACTAACTTATTATAATAAAAGCCTATTCAGTGTTTTTTTGAAATCATCCACGTCTAGGATATTATTATTACATCATGCGTCAATTATAAAGGAACCAAGGTAGTTAGCCAGTCTGATCAAATGCATATAAATATATAAATGCGTCTGAACATTGTTTTCATATCGTACAAGTGTTACGCGACCCTTATTCGCCCCAGTTGCCTGGCGCTCCCGTTTTTCACTCGGACGTAGTATAAATATTTTAGTTGGGCAAGGTTGCGCGTAGATATTTGAACACCGCGACTCTGTTTGCTCTTTGAACTGTATACACCGTGGGTATATTTTTACGCGAATATATGCGGGTGTACTTTATATCAGCGATAGCAGTGATTTGATATACAGTTAAAGGTTATCTGAGTTCGAGGTTTGTGTTTCGATTGTATATTAAGAATTTTCTTCAGTTATACTTTGTTAGGAATTTTTAACTTTTGTTTAAAGGAATTTTCCAGATCAAAGTTTACAAGCGTATTTCTATGAACTACTTTTTATCATCTAATTTAGGAGGATCTAGCTTTGCTGTGTTTTGTGAAATAAAGTTTTTATTTGGTTAATATTTATGTGGATAAACAATGGTAATGGATTTTTTTGCATTATTTCCGTATTCTCTTTAAAAAACAATTACTATCCTTTTATAAAGCCGCATATTGGCTGTAATGACCATTTATAACAATCTTCGCGTCTTACAACTACTACATCAATAATTATGTTTTATAGGTAAAAATTTACTGTATCCAGGTAATTTACCTCTGAGTATGTAATAAATTTAAAACAACAATACAAACCATAAAACTTAAACTCGATAACTGCGTTTGTAGAATTTTTAAAACAAAATTTTCAATTTAGTCATTTATCCCCAATGAAGCTAGTACTACGAGTACTATCAGGATATTCAATTTTCTCAACAAAAAATCTATTACACTAGCGGCCATGCGAGACTGGGCGAAAAATAAAAAAAAACACCGCTAGAAATTCAGGCGGCAAACGGAATGTTTTTTCTCTTGCGCCCACCAACATAGATTGGCCTATACCGCTTCTCTTCACAATCACACAGCGTGAAATAAAAAGGGGATTATGTATAAAGGGATGTCTCCATAAATTTTGTTAGATATCGAATCTTTTCCAATGACTGTTGACTACTATTAGATTTTCTGGGAAAGTTTTGCGTTCGATACATTTTAGGTCTGTTATGAATGTACACTATAGTTTTTGTCTACAAATAAATTTGAATATTGGACACTTTGAAAATATCTTAAAGTGATTGCATCTCGAATTCGTACATTGCAATGTTTTAATGATCAGGTGGCTCGTCAGTTCGATTACACACTCATACCGGGGGTATGAGTAGGTTTTTACCTGTATTGCGGGTGGCATGAATGGCACACATATAACACGACATCTCAATAATATTCATTTGTCAAATAAATATCTGCCCTCGGCCAGAGGACCCCTCGCTTCGCAGGCAGAGTCGCTACCAACTAGGGTCATCAAAATATTTTATTGAATACAATATTTTTCTCTTTTATTATTAGTCCAGTCATTTAAAGAGTTAAAATTCAAAAAGAGCACATCAAAATCTATAAAATTACCAATTTTCAAAACTCCCGGAAAACTTTCCAGGTAAAACTACCAGATGATCGGACTCTGTTTGTTATATTTTTTAAAAGAATTGTATCAATAATTCCAGTAAAATATTTCGTGACAATAAATTGATTTTCATGGAAATCTGAAGGATGAGAGTAGATAGGCAAAATTCAAAATGTTCTCGGAAAATCCTTGTCGATGTTGAAAACAGATTATATAATGTGTTTACTTATTTGAATTTTCCATTAATAAGAAGCTGCGGAAATATTTAATGTTAGTTTTTATATCAAGAAGCAGTACTTTGTAAACACTAAGGATGTATAAACCATACTAAGACTTTGCTCAGACTTAAAATTATCTAAACAAAATTAATGGCCAGTAAAAAATGCTAAATCAACCTTAACATTAGCCGCTTTATATGACTTTTTAATTTTTCATAATAACTAAGTCTCAGTCCACTATTCCACATTGAAGCAGCGTCACCACGCTGCTCCTACCACTACACCACCGAGTATGCTCTAGGCCTCCTCAAGAGGAGAGACCCATGCCCAGTAGTGGGCCATTAATGGGTTGAAGCCAAGCGTCAGTCATCTAGTATATTTAACTGTTGTCTGAGCAAAGTCCAAGTCTAAATACGCTTTATAGATCTCACCCTAAGTATAAAATTATGACGGAGCCTATCTTTATGCGCGAGCATCATACGGAAACAAGTGAAGAGAGATAAAGATGATACTTGACATATTTTTTACTTTATTTACGGATCACTCGATCCCGTTACCAAATAAAAAAGAATTTTCTTTACTTTTTTGGTTGACAAATTACTGTTTACTTTTAACCTATTTGTATAAAAAAACTTGTAAAACGCATTAAAATTTAATTTTATAATATTAGTCTCTCTCATAACGAGCATTTGCGATAGATTTTTAGAGTCTAATTAAAATAATATATAGGTACATATATTTTTTTCTTATTCTTTGTTCAGTGGGTTTGGATAAAAATAAAATGATGTGTATGACTGATATTATTGTTACATGAACAGATCTAACATAAAGATATAGTTGACCCTTCAAGGTTCAGCACCCTTAAAATACTAGAACTTAATTTCCCCCTGAGAAATGTGTCGAACCATTCACAGATGACCTCTATCATGAATACGATCCCAAATATAAGATAATTGATTCCGCCCAAAAGCCCTAAGCGTTTTCGGATAACGGTATATTTTCCGCTTACGTCCCCAAATAGTTTATTTACCTTTGTATCTGTTCTAAAGCCTATAAATATTAATCATTCGGTTTTTTATCCATTGACCACAAATGACTATCCATCTAATGGTAAGTGGCTATCGTCGCCTATGGACATCAATTACACCAAAGTTATCACTGATTCGTTGCCGGCCAGGAAAAAAAAAGAACTGGTTCTCAAGCTCCTATTCTCCACGAATCGTTTGTCGGTTGACTTAAGAAAGAAGGTGGTACCTCTCCAGATGGACACTAATTAGAAATAATAATAGTTATAATGGTATAGATGAACTATTAAAATTTATATTTCTAATATAGTCCCTCCCGAGGTGCCCTAGCATCAGCGGGCTGGATTAAGTCGCCTCTTACGACACTCCCTCCTGTATGCCTAGTTATATAATTACAAACTATACTTACATATCCAATAAATAAAATTATTCAACCTAAAATTATTATTCAAACTATTCTACTATTCAAAACTACATCTAAAATTATTATTCCATAATATTCTCAAAAGTAGTGTGATTAAGCCTATACTTGGCAAGGAATTTTAAAAAACATATAAAAAATAAAATATAAAAAAATTCTAACATTGTATAATGTCATAGAACATACATCTCGAACAAAATGTGTGTCCCGCCCGGGAGGTTCTACTTTCGAAATCGAACGAATCCATTGAAGATTGAAGTTACGTGGCGCCAATGCATTGGGACATACATGGTGTTCGCGGTGTCGGTTCTATACGCTAGTAATAATACTTCAATGACACTAACAAGAAAATTATGAACTAAAATACACTCTACCAAGTGCAGGGACAAATTAGAAAATGGTTCATTTTTAACAAAAGCTTGCTTTATTTATAAAAAGACAAGTATAGGATAAAAATAAATAGTTTTTCTTATGTTTTTGAATGCACTTCTTGCTTTGCTTGTAAAGGATGCATGTTTCAATCCCAATTTGATATGTGCATAGAGTAGTTTTCGATACCGGAACCAGTACCAGACTTATTTAGACAAGTATCTGCCAATTTGCAATGCGCCAAAGTCGAAGAATTTGGTCTGTAATCTGGAGAGAAGGCGAATATTTGAGTTTACTGGGACTCAATTATAAATAGACAATGTAATGTTGAGGGAACTTGGGAGCTACAAAAACATAAAATATATTAAAAATACCCGCTGTGTGAACTATGGGTTTTAACTTTTATGCTCTTAGTATTATGTTTCGTCAGACTGAGTTGTATAATCTTGATGATTTTACTCGAAAAGAACCGTATTTTCGTTCTTCATATTCAGCGAAGCTAATTTTCATGTCTGTTCATAATTATAAGACTACGAATGCACTGCAATTCCACCTGTCCGTACTTCGTTTTGTGAATTCCATTTCCCCTTAAAATGTTAAATAAATTCTAGACGTTTTACACCTCTAATTATTTCATCTTTTTCTTGCTTGTGGATGAAAATTAATGGAAACTACATGAAATCGGTAAATACTTGTTTGGGGAATTTTAAAGGCTTGTCAATAGAGACGATTATAAAATCAGTTAAAGGCTCCATTTCGAGTAAAGAGGTCACCATCTTTGAATCTAAGAAACTCCCTTGGGTGCTACCTGTTATCTAAGGGACCTATTTGATTTCCAGCGAGGCAGAAATTTATTAATGAGTGTTGAGTGACGAGATTGTGAGATTTTGTGTTACTTATTCGCAGTGAAATATGTATAGTTATGTTTCAGTAATATTATCGGAAAGCTAGTTTACAAACAAGTATCCCGCATTTTGTTATTGGTATAGAACATTAAATCTTGCCTTGTGGTTATCAGGACGATACAGGACATAAAGGAATAAGAATTAAATTTACAGCAGAGAAATGCAGAGACACAGTAAGTTGCGAAAATGTCCATGTTTGAAGTTTCAATTGTACTCCTTTACTTGCATCGTTAATTCTTGAGAGCCGTACGGTTGAGTCTGTGATGTTTACTTCTGTTTTCTAATGTCATTTGGACGGAAAAGGCTCGTACTGACTAGGATGGTTTTGTATATAATTTATATATTTTGTGTATTATTTTACATATAATTGTGTATATATTTTGTGTATAATATATTAAACTTCTATTAGACTTATAAATTAATGTTTTAGAGTCAAAGAAAATAAATTTCGCTAAAAATATTTAGTGTAACGTTTACGTTTAGCATAAGTAAGTTCAAGGTAAAATAAGGCAGAAGCTAGATAAAGAACTTATGGACATTTTTGGCAAATTAGAAACCTTGTTCATAATTTCGAAAGAACAAAATATTGGCATAGTCAATAACCGATCAAGTGCTCGTCTAGAAGAGAAAAAGAATGCCATTGTTATTATATAATACGTTTCGGGAGAAACGAGACTTTAAGTTGCCTTAAATTATAACTACATTTTAACTTATTTTCTATAAAAAAATAAAAAAATAAGTTGTCCATCACGAATGAGCAGTATAACCAAATTGCTGACAAACATCGAATTCCCGCGCTATGCCGCACTTTTAATTCAGAACAGAATGTCTAGATATAATAATATAGAAGCCTTTGGATATTTACAGTAATCGCTTACTACAAATTATTTTGTAACATTAGTCGACAGCTACCTTTATACAGAATATGCCTCGATACATCTTGTAGGAACATTCATTCCCTGGTTGATGTTTTCATTTAATGCGATAGAGCTTAATGACCCTTAATTCAATTGTGGCCACATTTGACGGTACTCGTGTACGGCTTCACGAAAGTGTGAGACTTTGGTTTATTGTACCAAAAATAACGGATCTGGTACTCTAATTTATTGTACCAAATTAATTTTAGCCCAATGTTTTTTTAGGTTGGAAAATGTTATTCAGAGGAACACGAAGTTAAAGCATAAATACCTTAGGATTCTTATTATTTTGTTTTAACTCAAATAAAAACTTCTATCTTGCGATTATATGCGATAAAGTTTTTTTAGTCAGGAATGGCAAGATATGCTATTTGTAAAGTAATTATACCACCGCTTATATGCATCTCAATTTACGTATCCGTATCCGCGGTAACTTGTAAGTGCGTGGTGTCATCTACCGTACGAAGAAGTAAAACACAGTTCTCGTGAATAGCATTACCTGACAGATAAACGGGACAATTCAGAGTTTGTACTGGAATTCTTTATTGGGATATTTAATTTTTTTCTTTGAAGTAACTGATGTCAATGGATGCAACAAATTACCATGAGGTCCCTCAGATGAGGCGGTATTTGCCGAGGTCTTATTATTTGCCGTGTACACGTTTAAAAAATAACATCAAATGGCTAAAAATTGTTTTCTCATGCTTTATTTATATGACACACACTATTATACATGACAATGCATTAATAACAAATTGTAACGAAAAATTCATCCAGCGTGATTAATCTCCAAAGGCTATACGCCTTTTCAAAAATCACTTTTAGATTAAAAGTAGGTATCGTTAAAAAACTTTTTCAAAAATCATGTTGATTTAAAAGTATCTTTCCACATACAAGCGCACTTTCTTCCTCCCGTACGGCAATAAAGCCACACGCCCACCGTATCTAATAGGTAATATCGAACGTAATTATGACGGTAGCGGTTTTTGTAAGCTCTACAAAAAGTCTGTTGAGAATCTCGATTCTAAAGTTTGCTTCTAATATTACTCACTATATTATGCTTGCGACATCGTTCAAGTTTTTGTTAGTCGTTCTACACAGTTATGCGATAAAACGATTTTAAAGAAGTAAAATATTGATCGATCTATTAATTCGATATTTATTTCACAGCGTTACAGGTTACTATTATTTGTAATTTACTCGACTTTGCAGTGAATTACTCAAAACTTTTCGAATACAACGTCTCATGCAATTATGGTCAATCTTTATTTCAGGTAAGTATGTTTAAGCCTTTTTTATTTTAAGAAAATGCTAGATTTACTAGTAACAAAACTGACCTATGTGTGTAAGCTTTTACCGGAACAAATCGAAAACCTAACGATGAAATGTCCACTTTTTTACATTTTGTTTACGGTCGCAAAATACAATGCCAATATAGGTCACGGTTATTAAGGTGGGTTTCCAATTCGTTGCAAGTGCCAAAATTTGCGAAAAAAACTTGAATATGTGCCAACTGTTTCACGTTAGGGGGATGACGTCAAATTGGATAAATAGGGAAATACTGGACTGGTTTTTTAAATGCACTAATTTTATTATTACAGCTAAATACCCGGACTGAATACCCTAAAGATAACATTGAAATCTACTAAGTAACTTTTTTCTTTTATTCCATACAAATTATACTGGTGGATACATAATTTATGTCTGACATGAAAGTTATTTGAGAAACCATGGGGATATTTATTACAAAAAATTTTGTTTGTCTGTTTCACTGATTTGTCAATTTAAAGAATCCTTTCTAAACATTATTTCAAGTTCAAGTTGGGCGAAGCGAGGCCGGTTTCCAATAAGAAATACGATACTATTGTTCCACTGTAAAATTCACATGATGATTATTATTATTTCCCATCAACCCTACACGACGACGTCCCGCGAGCATCCATCCTTTCCTCGTAAACATCCCTCCGGACAGACAACACTTTGCTTTATCATTTGTTATGCGTACTGCGAACGACTGGAATAACTTACCTTGCTTCCTGTTCGGTCACAATATAAGTATCTTCAAGTTAACTTAGCATAAGTAGCTACTATTAAAAAGAGGAGAGCATTATACTAAATATATGCACTGAACACTATTAAGAATACAATTTACATGACCATTATATTTCAAGTAAGTAGTACTAATGTTATACCAGTAAGAAAAACATTGAAAACATTTTCTGAGTCGGTAAAGTGTATCCCGTATAAAAAAGAATTGGACTTAAGAAAAGTGCTCATAGATCTTTTACTTGCCTGGCAACGATTTTTTAGACAAAACTATGATTTGCAGCGTTTTCTTATAGTTAGCTTTTTCAAATGGACACAAACAGATTTTTCAGACAGGTTTTCTGTAGCAAAATCTACTGGAAAGAACATAATTATATTGAAAGCAAGTTGCTTCAAACTTTGCTATTAAATATTTAATGAACGACCAATGGTGTTCACAATCATTTACCATCAAGAGACTGCATATTATTTTGTTTTGTTGGCTATTTACATAATCTTTTTGACTTTCGCATTGATTACAATTTAACTACTTATTATAAAAGTAAGGAAGCGTAGATAACTTTATTTCATCTTAAAATGGGTCCCATTGTACTTCAATAACTTAAAGATAATTTGCTCCGAAACTTTCCGTAACCCTCAAATTCGAAACGGGTGCCTAAGACCCCAAACTTTTTACCCCTATTAAGAATTTAAGAAGCATTGCGGTGAATTCCTTCCCCTATCCCTTGAGAAATCATTGGATACACAACGAGAAAATGTGCAATTGTGAAAAAGATTCTGAGTTATAAGTCTAAATAATTGATTTTATTGCGACAGGTTACGTTGAAATGTTAGGCTTAGTAGTTTCTTGCTGAGTTTTATAATATATTTCTTTCGTGATTTATTTAGATCTAATTAAGGCACAAGAATAGAGCAACCTCGACTGTAAAGATTAAAATAAATTTGAATGTAATAAAATTAATCAACAATGCTTCTTCTATTTTTAATTAAAATGTGTGAAGCTTATAACCAATAAGAGATACATTCCTATATAAACAAAATGCATTATTTAATGGGAATAATAATAATCATTGCACTAAGCCAGTGAGTGTAACAATGTAAAATTTAATAAACAAGAGCCTCCTATTATGTAACTTCTAGGTGGGAATTAACAAATAATTATTAACAAATCTACACATCTAAGCCCCAAGTTAGAAAAAGTTAAATAAAAATCACAACGCGTAATTAAATTTGAAATTCTCAGTCTTCTCTGCAACTAGCAAATTGACAGGCTATATTAATATAATAAACATTATACACTTTTACTACTTTTATTCTAAGCCACTAGAAATCTATAAAATCTCTATGAGGGCACAATATAAATTACTACTGTACATTACCACAGAACACATAATAAAATCTTTACTTAATTTTAATAAAATAATTAAGAAATTATCATACCTCACACTATTTATAATATTTACTACAAGACCTAGCTCAATTTGGGTCAAAACTATTAAGGTATACATTGCTAGTGCTAAAATTGATCAAAAAAGCTTGACTACCCGCCAACGAGCGCATCAAGCGAGCTGACGTTAAAAGTGACAACCGTTGGCGTCGGGCCAGTTTGGGTCGCATCGCTGAGTTATAGAGACTTAAAGGACTTACCAAGGGATTTTCTGGACCTAAGTAACGATCAAGGTCCAAATCGAGATTTAATTTGTTGATTGTCGAGACGTAGAACTCTGCACCTGCATTATTTAGAAATATGTTTTATGATTATCTTTTAGTGTTTGCTCTTTTCGTGTTAATATTAAATCAGACTAGATTTTATTTTTGTGACATTATTCGTTTTATTAATTATTTTACTCTCATTATATCATACAGGAAAGGTGCGTTGTTTTAAAATCTATTTAATAAATGATTCGTTACTACGTTACTAAAATGTAGTCCACATTTTTTTCGAATGATATCATCTTTGAAATCTTTTTAATTACTCTTCCTCTCTCACCACGTTGCTCTTTACCTAACTTTTTCTTTTATCTTCCTCGCTACAGTAGCTTTTTTCATATTTAACGCTTCTTACACGAGTTTCCCCTTTCATTCACAGAAATTAATTCTGATTCTTCTAATTAGGTACCTACTACCACTTTCAGAATTCCTTTATTACCTTCATTCGTACTTCTATCATTTTGTCACTGAGCACGTGTGGTTTTCATTCTTGTTTTCGTTACACTAATAAAGTTTGCGTTTTGTTAAAAAAAGATAGAAACGCTAATTGTGTAATTTGTATTTCGAAGCTACGAAAATATCCTAAAACAGCGAAATAAAATCCTGGGATGGTTGCAATATTCTGTGTAACTCAGCTTGCATTTTAAAATGTTAAAAGCGTTGTTTCATCTTCATTTTGTATTTATATTAAGACACGTAATAGAACCTTTACTGTCAGACGTTCTCATTTGGCTTCTATTTAGAATTTAGCGTAGGTGTGTAAAAAATATATTTCTGCATTTGCATTATGGTTCTGAAGGCTGAGAAATAACTTCTCCTGAAGTTCATTATATTTATAATTGTAAACTTCTGTTTAATATTTTAATATTTAATACATAATGATAAAATGATGAGTAACCCCTCCAATCCACTCTGGAGCGTGGTTGAGTATGATCTAGGTCTCCTTAGATATGAGACTGAAAAGGCCAGTTATGGTCCCATTTCATTGTATAGATGGCGTTTGAACAAAAATAAGCAATAAGCGGTTTTAATACAATGTATTTTCAGTTCTCATTTAGAATTCCGTTTTCCGAGTGGCAATAGAGAACCCCAAAAGCTAGCAAATAAAAAAGTCAAAGAGCGAGCTTTCGGAATGTATAATGTAGAAAACGGCTTGTTCGTCTGAGCTTTGTTTTACATTGAAGCTTTTAACTGCTTGTGGCATACTCGTTTTAACTCGTCATCGTTTTACTTGTACAATTTTTATGTGTAAAAATACTATAATATTATTATAGAAAACTAGTTTTCTGTCCGCGAATTAGCCAGCGTTTTCCGGAATAATAAGACAATGGGTATTGCCTAATGGATAATGGTCTACCTGAGTATTAATTTCATTTTTTGCATGAGCTACTGAACGAATATCTATAATAATATGACTATATTGGTTGAATGCGCTAATCTCAGGAACAACTGCTTCGAATTGAAAAACTCTTTGTTTGATAGACCATTTATCGTGAAAGGCTATAGGCTATATAACATCACATATTTTACTAGTTAGTTTTTTCAGATTTTAACGCGGGTGAAACCAAGAGGCAACGCTAGTAACAACATAAAGAAAAATAAAATATTGTGTATAGTTTTAGTAGTGTAGTGTAGTATACTACTATTCATTTATATTTATTAACATTATGATGCATAATTAATATAATCATAAATTACTATTACATGACACGATTATTTGAACTACTGAGTTCACATTGAAGCCTAAAAATGTAGCATTTCAATTTGTGAAAATAAGGTGCAAACCCTCAAACTGTCGCATAAAAAATCGGAATGGTGATGATGGCCTACCACTCAAAGAGATCGCGACAAAATGGCTTAACCCAACAAATTATTCCACAGCTCACGACTGAATCTCGGCAACACCTTACTTAATTTTTGGTACTGCGCCAACCCAGAATACATTCCTTGGATTAAAACCCAGTTCAATATAATGGCATAGTTTATTACTAGTCCGTGGCTGGTAAAATTCAAATTGCCCGGGCCGCACGACAAAACCCATGCGGGCAGTTAACGGGTTGACTTGCAATAGTTCTACTACACTAACGCTTACCGGCGCAAGTTATGAACGCTTTGCTGTATTTTATTTATTCTAACACTGTCTTATCTCTGGTTATGTAGCGTAGACCTATGCCCGTTGTCAATAGCCTAACTGTCCATTATTTTTGGGTGATTTTTTAAATTTAAAAACAACAATAATGGCACTCGGCTTAATGGGGGAACTCCTGTGCCTCCAGAATATTATAATGTAATTTATGACAGGTTCTAGGGCTTATTAGAATATATAAGTATAGATACTCGAGCCATCAAAGGCTTTCTACATCCTTATCGCTATATACAGAAAGTTGTAGATTATTTATTAATCACTGAAATACATTCCCTATTGGCATATATACAATACTGATGATATACAAAGTATGGTAATTTATCTCCGTAATCTATGGTAATTTCCTTCCCTCTTAAGTCCAAGTCAACTTCCGTGATACATGATTCACCCTACTGAATTCCTTATTCAGTTGTTGATTGGTCCTTTGATTTCTATGGTATCAGATGCTTTTATGGCCGTATGACTTTATACCACTTAGGTCCCAGGTGGTTGGCCTCTACACCACGCAGTTTGATCTCGACGGCACTCATGCTTGGTGATCGTGTCTTACAATTGAAAGTTAATATTTTTCGTCTTTTAAGGTCCTTCACACAAAGAGCCGTAACGTAACATAGTTAAAACCGACAACTCTTGGGGAAGGAAAGGCCCCAGAATAACTGGATTGACGACCTAAACAAGATAGCAGCATCCATTGGATTCAAAAAACTCAGGACTGATCAGAGTCGCGAGCATCAGGGGAGGCCTATATCTAGTAATGAACCTCCCAAAATGTATTTATTTCTTTTTCTTCGGTCTTTCTTGGCTTGTAACTCATCCTTTGATATCGTTGATGTTAATGGGTGCTGATAGCCGTTCATACAATCCATCATCAGGTTTATTTTAGGTGTATAGGTATCATACAGGTTGGTTTTAATGAACGCTTCTGCTATAGAATTACACCACCTCTAACATATAGAAGGCGCGTTATTCACGTGAATACAAGCTCCCTTGAAGCTCGCTGGTAAGTACAGTTTTATAGCCATCGTGGTATAATTTAGTTTATCTTTCGTTTTTAGGGATCTGTATTGTGATACTTGTACGTTTTACAATACAAAACGACAGATATAAATAGTATCATTATAGCGCTATTTAATTATGTACAATATCATTAACAAAATCGACGACATAGTTTTCGCAATCAATCAAAGTCATCATTACTCTCATCGCCATCATCATAATCATCGTCAAAAGAGAGTTCTTGTATTAAAATAATATGATATTGAAAAGCTTATTTGTGTGGTCTCAACATCCACACAATTGAAATAATATTGGTACAAAATATTAAAATCTTGAACACCCATTAAAAATCTTCTAAGTTCTCAAGGATATGCCAAGACAATCACCTTTGGAAGATGGACTATGATGGACCTTAGCAAATAAACATCCCCTTACAAAGATCTGTTGTCGTAATTGAGGAGACTTAGAGCATTCTTCACCACGCTCCCGTAAAGTTTAGTAGGAAGTTAGCAGCTAACACAAATGTCGGTTTGAATACCTCACAAAGGCTTCTACATAAGGGCAACCTAAGTGACTGCTATAATCCAACCATCAGCCTTTAGAGATCTACTGCTGGAAATTGGCCTCCCCTATCATATGCCACAATACCGGTCCTGGTCCTTCTGAATCCAGCGGATGCCCGCAATCTTATTCGGGTCTTCAGTGCACCAGGTCGGGTGGCATTTTGTGCTCATTTTACCGAAACATACTTACTACTGGCGGCTTCACGAACGCTTCAAAGCACAATTATTAATGTTGTCCTCACATGGTCACCCATCCAACTACTGATAATGTCCCTCATTGGTTATTTCGTACGATCAAGTCAGATTAGCAGAAATTGTCAGGCTATGGGTTTCTGGACCCAATTTTAGCAGTGGAACAGTTAAAAGTTGTGATGGAGTATACAAACCCTTCAACGTCAACATTAAACTACTTCTTAATTCAACGTCCATCTTTCTAAAGCGCAGTAAGGAAATACAAAACGATTCAGAGTCACAAAGGATCGCACACTCCTCAGGATTGCCTCACTCCGCGATGTCTCTGAAAGCCCGCATCTATTAGGTATAGCGTCGGGGGATGTTGGATGCGGCATATTAATTTGTAGCATCCAAGATATGCGGCAAAGTGAATACCGGCTTGCTTCGCCATCAGATTTAGACTGATTACGAACTGACTAGCTCCTGGTGCAATATTCGCCTAATTTGAAATGGAAATTACTTCTTAAGTTACAGTTGTCCAGTTGAACTGAGTGATTTGGGTTGAGTAATAAACAGGTACAAGTTACTATAAGACATTTATTTTTTCATTTTAAAAAGTTTTTTGGTGATAAAATTTTTATAGTGTACAAAGGGATCTAGATTTTGGAGCTTAGAATTAAGAATTATTTCCTTTCTTTATTTTTAAAAGTATAGAGCCTAAATAAAAAATAAATTTAATGTTAAACAAATACGCCACGTAACACAGACATTATACTCATTTAATGTGAAACAATATTATTATTATTCTCGTTTACAAAATACTTCATTACAGAAAATAAAATATATTGTTTATTTCATTTGTGCGTCCACCTTTTTTTCAAAGGTACAAATAAAATCATGCATGTTTTAGTATTGTACTCATTAATTTTTTCTACTAACCAACGAGCAAAATAAATCTCCAAACGGTACTGACCGCTCAAAATCACTCATTCGCATAGAAGACTGAAAGATAATCCGACCCTCGCTTTTAGACTTCCTATCTCGAATAGGAATTCCGATAGGAAGGTGTCCATTACCGCCAGACCTGTTGATCATGGGGAAAGTAGATGCGATAGCAGATTACGAACTCTGAATATATCGGCTTCCAATATGACGTTGGCAAAGTTATCTTAGATTTTACGCTGTAACAATTGGGTTCAAATTTACCTATAACACAAATCTGACCATAAAGTGGACGTGAGCAATTTGATTTCTAACTCAGACGTTACCCAAAGTTGGAGCGAACCCTCTCTGCTCGTGGCAACAAGAAACGATATCACAATATGAATATCGCTGGACTATCAACATCAAAAGTGCAACCAAAATACATACAAAATGTAACGTGAAACCGTTAATTCTAGTAGAAGAGAGGCTAAAATCCTAGCCAGGCGGTTAAAATCATCAAATCATGTATAAGGTTCTTAATTAATTGTTTTTGTTTAGTAACCTCAGATCTGTCATGTATTTTTTGTTTCATTTGAAAGGCTCCAAGAGTTGTCCCATGTGTTTCAAAGTTCAGTTTTGGTGATGGAATATATGAGAAATTGAGGATACTTCTCAAATATTATAGATATACATGAAGATGCATATGTAATGGGTTTTTCTAAGATAATTTATGATGTCGGTTATTATTTCGGTATAGATTTGATATATTGAAACTTAGCTGTTTTGTCAACGGAAAAGATTAGATGTAAACGTTGAAGGTGAGGCGTAGTTTATTGTATTTACAAAGTGATCATTACCGCATCCACATCATATTCAGTGCATTCCCAACTCCACGTTCCAAGCTTTGTGCATTATTGTTTCACAGGCAAATCTCTCAGTTTCTTTGTACGTTGCCTTATTTAAGCCACCAAGCTTACTCGTATCTGGGGCTTTATATTGAAACGAATTTCTGATGAAACGTCTCTCTTTGTTCCAACTTGGACGAGGTTTGATAAGTTGCGTTTCAAGTTTTTCAATTAATTTTTGGCTTTAACGCTTTGGTTTGACGGGTGTTTATTTGTTCTATCGTCATTCGTTTTGATTACTTCGAAATACGTGGCTTTGTGGGAGAACTAACTCTATACTTGTAATAAAGCTGTATTGGAAAATTCGGGAACCTAAATCAAATCTGTATATTAAATGTATTTGGATTTTTTTAATGTACTGTAAATGTGTAATGGCTTCATATTCCTATGGAATTTTGATCTGTTTGTCTATTGTCAGGTGATTAGCTGTTGCCCGTAGCTTCGCACGCGGAAATTATGCTTATCACATTTATCACCTATTTCACCCACTTGGGGGTTGAATTTAGAAAAATCATTCCTTAGTGGATGCCTATGTCATAGGAGGAATACGTTTTCGAAATTTAAAATTTAAGACTGATACCTAAGAAGACAGATAACCTGCTTCGACATTTTTGTAACTGAACTGATTTTTACTTACAATACTCAATTTCACCGGAAAATCAATCTATCTAATATTAGATGAAAAAATTAAAAGTAAAAAATAAAAATATTAGAATGTAAACACGTTTCCATAAAATTATAATAGTGTTTAAGTATACACTCCCGGAGGGGAGAATCAAGTCAAATCGCATTCAAACAAGGAAAAAATTAAACACAAATAAATAATTAGCCAAGTTTTTTATAAATAATAACGTTTTTGAAGTATACGAAATTAAATAAAATACTAAAATTTATCACTGCACTCAAATAATATTACGAGTATACGTAAAAACATTGACTGCACACTGCGTTGATTCTACGCACCAGTCGTTGCTATAGTAACGTGTATGGATAAATGCGCAACGAAACCTGACCATGACGCTAACAGCTTATACAGGCTGTTGTTAAACGGAGATTGCAATAAATCGATATTCATAATTATACGTTTTCTTTTAACTGACAGTTAATGACAAATTAAATGGATTGATAACATTAATAAAAAAATGAAAACTTTAACCAGAATTTTAATAAATATTTTTATGAGATACGTGAAATAACTATCATACTTTTTTTACGAATAGAAAATTTAGACTCTTTAATATTGTCAGATTTTTATCCTGCCACTTTATCGATGTTATAAATATTTACATACCAAATTACACCTTTCAACTGCAGTAAGAGTACATGTGCTGGACCGCGGATGGAAGGCCTACGAGAATTCAATTTTAACTATGGAATCCTGAAAATTCATAAAAATTTACAGTATTTGAAAACAGCCGTATTCATTCCCGTTTCATTGCTTTAAGGCATTTTATATATATTCTGCCTCAAAGCTACCGCTCAAACGCTGTGCTCAGGCCGCAACGTACCTTGTGAGTTTCTTGTGGCTTGGCCTCAACTCAATTCCATACAGTATTCATCAGGACGCAAAGATGGCGAATGATACAATTTTTTTATTTTCTTACAATTTCACAAATAAAGTATGCTAACATAGAAACTAACAGAAAATAATGATTGGTAAAATGTAAATCTTTTAGCCGGAAAGTACCTACTAGGTATATATTTAAAAAATATTAAAATAATTAATGGGCTGGCCACATAGTGCGAAGGACCGATAACCGTTGGGGAAGAAAGGTCCTCGAATGGCGCCCACGTCTCGGGAAACGGAGTAAAGGATACCCCCCGACCAGATGGACCGACGACCTCAAGGAAACAGCGGGCATCCGCTCAGACCGGTCAGAGTGGTGCAAGTTAGGGTAGGCCTATGTGCAACTGTGTACCTCCAAGGGCTGATGGATGGATGGATGGATGGATGAAAATAATTTTTGTTTAAATATATTTCAATTAATATAAATACCGAATATTGCTTTAAAATGGCTACCAAACAGTGACAAAAAAAATAATCTCGCTTCTACAGAATCATAACGCAGCTTTCTTTCTTACATTTGTGTAAGGAAATGAGCGAAAGGGAATGTAGAGGTAACAAATATATTTTTAGAGTACAACTCCTTAAGAATCGATTTTCATAATTAAGCCCGCGGTATAAATATTTATGAGGAGTAAAATCAAACTTTCTCCGTTATGTTATGCGTTATGTGTTATGCGTTATGTTTGTAATTCGTAACACAGAATCTATTATTGTAAATAAAAACGTCATGTTAAATTAAATAATTTATATATATAAATGTATCAAGCATGATTTCAGTAATATAAGAAATGCGTTTATTTACCCTCATTTATTAATCTATATACATATTTTATAATCGTTCATGAAGAGTAAACTACAGTCGTGTGCTGGAGCTGACACACACTATTTTTTTTAATTACAAACTCAGTTTGTAATTAAATGAATCAAAATTTTACGAAAATATTTAATTATGTTAGCATAGTATAACATAAAAAATTTATAAAACCTTTCACAAAGCTGATTATACATAAAATCTTAGCTTATACCGTATGTGGATTTAGCAGAGTTACGACAAATTCTCGAGGGAATTACCCCAGTGGAATTGTAAATCTTATGTGAACGGTTTATTACACCTTCGCGGCTACCTTATCATTGTAGATGTGAAAATCAGGGTAGTATGTGTTGCTAAATTATGAATAGGTATTCCGTTTTGTCGTAACTTCACGTGCAACGCATTTGCGTATCTATCTGAACGATAAAATATAGCTGTAATATTTAAAATGCGTCAAGTATACGAAACATAGATCTCTATCCTAAAACCTACCATCAGCACAACTAAGTTAGCTGTCGTATTAAAAATGATATGTTTAAAATTGAAACTAAATTATGTAAAGAAAACAGATCCTTTGAAAAAGGTAATTAAATAAGGCTTCAAGTAAGATATGCAAAATACATTAAAGCATTCACTTATTAACTTGTCATTAAAAAATGAGTTATGAATATATAATAAAACTTACCAATTCTAACACAATTTGATTATGAAAGCGTACGTATAGAGCGTGTAGATTTCGCGGAGTTAGAATAAATTCACGAGGGAATTACCGCTGCGGAACTGTAAATCTTTGTATGAGAGCGTGTGTATTACTCGGAGATGAGAAAGTCATGGATGATGCGTTGCTACAAAATAAATATGGTACTCCTTTGGCAGACCATAATAACATTACATTGTTGAAAGACTATGATTGCTGTGTCTGCAGTCCAAGAAGTAAAATCAATGATTGGGATTATTAATTTCTGGTTTAATATTTCTGTTGAGACAAAAGAAAAATTAGTAGCAGTGATAAATATATAACCCTTTTTTAATTTAAGCATATGAAGTCAAATTAAAAATTTAAGAAAAGTTAAAATAATATTAAGATACATGGATTTTTAAATTAACAATAATTAATAGTCCCATATGAGATAAATAAGTTGCCTGGTTTTATCACGTTTGCCGTTATTAAGAATATATGGAACATAATAGGAAATCTAATATTAGGTAACCTGAAAGTTAATGAATAAAAACAACGAACCACAATTGTTTTAAAAATAATAATACTGTCTCCGCTCGCGCTAAGTATGATAATAATCTGAACTCATTGCCTCTGCGTAATTATACCACAACAAGCTCAAAAGGAAATGCAGCAATTTCACCGAGAAGATAAGACTTTGCGTTAGAACTCATTATTTGATTATTTAATATTTACAATAAAACAATATTTGTAACGTCTTAAGAATAAGAATCTCATACATTTACTGATAAAATACTGTGTCAAAAAGTATACTAAATTGGGTGCAAATACGCAATTTAATTTTGAAACCATGTTATTTGTTAGTATCATAGGTTGTATAACTATATCAAAACCCTAACCAAATAAAGGCAGAGTAAAACTTATACCTATTCAACTATTAAAATCAATATAACTAATATAATCCCCCTGATGGCCTCTACCACCAGCAGGCCGGGTTTAGACATTCTTAACTCATCTGGCATGGAATTGGTATTGGTGCAACAACGACAATAAAGAAACATTATTATAATTATTTTAAAATCAGCCTGTATATCGATATTTACTGCGCTCTCCGCTACGCACCTGCTCCCGGTGACCAATGGCGTCTTTTTGTTTATCTGTGCACCGTACATTTACATATAATGAGATACGCTGAGAAAATACTTTCTATGGGAATATTTTTTGTAACATGCTAAATCTGTCACATACATTATTTTTAAGATAAGGATAACCAGGTGTGTATTATTTATATAAATCCTTGGTACATCTGATTTACATAAAAATTTTAACATCGTAGATTAGGTAATGTAAGTTTACTTCATCAAATAATTATTCTATTTATGGACTGGAAAAATTATTATAATTTCTCATGAGAAATAATTTGTGAGCTTATACAAAAACGTTATTTTCCTCTAAATTTTATTGTGTGTACAAAATAAACAAAATAGAATATCATATAGGATTTTGAGTGACTAGGAATTTATACATTTAGTCACTATTGAATTAGTTTATTTATTTATTCATGAATAACTTACCTACTAACTTACCTGACTAACAAGTAGCTATAAAGTACCTAATCTGTATAATACAAAAGACAAAAGTGATTGATTGATGTGTCAACGCACAGACCAAATCGTTAAGGCTATAAACTTACACACACATATTTCTCTTATGACGAAGGCATCCACCAAGGAAGGATTTTTTAAAATTCAACCCCCAAAAGGTTGAAATAGGGGATAAATTTTATATGTTTTAGAACAACGTTTCCTGGGTCAGCTAGTTAATAATATATTTTCTTGTGTCTTATAGAATCTTCACACCTACTATTATTTCTGGTATTTATTTAACATCAGATTGAACTGTTTAGATTTAAATTACTTTTATTTCCATAAATAAGGGCCATTTCGCTGAAACTTACATAAAAACCGCCCAGTTCACGAGTTATCAGGGTACAGCATTGATAATATATTTTATAATCTCGTACTTTTTCTTAGAATTCCGCAGAGTGACGTTGAATAAAAAAAAACTTATGTTTTGTGTCCAAACTAAGTCTCGTGTATATTTTAAAGCACTAAAATGATGTGAAATAGCATGTATTAAAACAACTCAGTATTATTTTAACCAATAAAAATAATTTTATTTCAAATAAACTTAAATTAAAATTTATATTATTATTATTATTATTATTATTATTATTATTATTATTTAATCCTTTATTGTAAATTTAATACAATGGGCGGACTTAATGCCTAATGGCATTCTCTACCAGTCAACCCTTGGTTACGATGAGAATGTGTGGTAGGCTTAAACATTATGAATGCGAGATTAAATTAATAATTGTTATAAAACTAATATATAAAACCTAAATACATAAATAAATACATACAATATCCATGCATAAATAAGTACCTTCATAAATATGTAAATTTATACACATACAAAATATATATATATATATATACAAATAAATATATATATATATATATAAATATACATACATAAATATATATTGCACAATTAACATTCAAATACAAAATATTAACGGGACTCTAAATAGTGCTCTCGAACAAGTTTTTTAAACGTATTGATAGACGAAGCTTTCCTAATCCTTTCTGGTAAGGCGTTCCAGAGGAGTACAGCCTGAATAGTGAAGGAGTATCGAAAAAAACCGCTGTTATGGGGTAAAATGGTCAGTTTAAGGTTTGTAGAAGAGCGAAGTGTCTTGTTATCCATGTGGTGATATTTAAAGTACAGTGTGGTGATATCTACAGATATACAGATTTACAGACATACAGATATACAGATCTACATATTTATATACAGATACAGAAACACGTCAAACTTATAAGACCTTCTGTTTTCGTCGAGGGTTAAAAAATAACGTTATCATAATTATTATTAAAATTATTTTCTTCTCATTATTTTTCCAAAACTATTTTTACACTTTTGCAAGACTTTTAAGGACTCTATAATTTTTTTTTCTAATTTGGAAGATCCAAAATTTGTCAGATCAACAACGCTCGTTCATGCTTCGTATATTTCTTTCGAATAAAATTTTGAAAATTCAACCATCAGGCACATGATATAAAGATCAATTTCCATACATATTAGTCACGTGGATGTGAAGGTAACATCGAATTAGTATATTGTGTGACCTTAGAAACGTATTCTACAGCTACTTTTAGCAACGCCAAAAGTGGCGATGTTTTTTCACAAATCGCGCTACTGTTTCGCTGCAAAAAATAGCAGTGGGCGAGAATGCTTATAATTATAGTATCAGCGATGATTAATGTGTCAAATTCAATTGTAAATATTGAATGTAATTTCTATTATAAATAAAGAGTAAGAATTTAAAAAACTTTTAATGCACGGCACCCAGTGTGAGGCTTAGTTTTCACACTTGATCAATTTATTTTACGATAGCGCTCCCCACCTTGTAATCTTTTATGAAATGAGATACGTTTTGCGTTAAATAATAATTTGTTCTTTATGAAATTGCTTTCCCTCCCTTTTATTTTCTTTTCTTCATGAGCTGACCTTAAATTAAATTTTTGTTTAATTACATCGAGGGCTTGTATAAATTTCCTTTACCGTGAATATTACAACAAACTTTTTTCGCTTAATTAAGGTAAATTTACCTAGATTTCTTAGTCATAGATTACTCTATAATATTACTTAGATATTTTGATAAAATAAAGCTTAAAGCAACACTTAATTTTAAAATGTTAATTTTAAAACGAATTGTTTTTTTTCTGCAATGTAAACAGCTTTGTACGTATATATTTGTGTTTAACGCTTTGTCACGCACAAAAATTTTCATAATGTCTATCCATGAAACTAAGGATGAATCGCATTATATTTAATAAATAAAATTTCACGCATTCTTAAAATTATACTCTCATTTCAATATTTTAAACATGAAATACGGTTATTTAGAGCAATTAAAATACAAGTCGTTGACTAATTCAGTTTTAAGCACAAAGAGATTTTATAAAATATAACATATCGCTTTAATTTATACCCTGGGAATAATAAAAACGTAATACATTTTACTTTGTATTAAACGAAGCCCGTCCTATAAATAAAGATTAAACTAAATAAATTCACCAAACTTAATTAGGCTCGCATCACACTCTTTCGATTTAACTTACCGACATCAATCTAATGTGTTGGCGCCGCACGGTGGAACGTAAACTGTTCTTCATAGACTTAGGGTCACATGAAAATGAAAATCACTTTTTTTGAAATATTATTACAGAATCGGGTTTTACTTTTTAGTGCAAACATAAAATAGCTTTTGAGTATTCTCGATTAACAGAGTATTTTCAGAGATATAGCAACTTGAAGATTTTTTTGTATGGAGAAAAAGTAAAATATGGCTTTTACGGCAAGGCGTATAATTTCGTCAAGGTGCCGTATATAGATTCATATACAGTGAAACCTGGTTAAGTGGGACCTGGATAAGTGAGAAACCTCTATTATTGAGAGTTGCAATGAGGTCCCGGGTCTTTTTCATTAAATTACCTCTGTTAATGGGACTTTTTGAAACTGGTTAAATGAGGTTTGAATTCTAAGACTTTTTCGATGTTTACCTCTATAATTGAGACTCTGTAGCTCAAATACCTGTATAAGTGAGACAAATTAATCAGGTTTTAACACGTTTTGACATGTTTGTTTGCATACATTTCGCGTCGTCTTTCGCGCATGCTTTGTTTGTCAGTACTATCTCAGGTTTTGACCTAAAAACAAGGGAATAAAAGTGTACAAAATGTCCAAACGTAAATATAAAACGTTATCAGTATCTGAAAAATTAAAACTTCTATCAGATTATGATTGTGGAAAGTCGCGTGAGCATTTTTTTAAACATTTCCACCTCTAAAAATGGAATAACGGCACATTTCGACCTCTGTAAGCGGGGGCCTCTGTAATTGAGACAACTATAATTTTAAACCTGCTTAATTGAAAAACTGGATTATTGGAAACCCTCAATAATTGGTACATATGTCTTGGTCCCTTGAGATCCCAATTAACCAGGTTTCACTGTAGTACTATGGCTGAACTACCATAACTGTATACATACTATATACCTTCTCGGCCCGGAAATGCCCGAAAATTGATTTTTATGAAATTAATATTTTTAGTATAGAGGATAAGGTGATAAACGTCGTTTTACGCCAAAACCTCACCATATTTCAAAGATTTACTTGTAGTTTCATGTAGTAAACGTGCGAAACTATAAAAATTCATACCTACCTACGCTGTTTCAGTTATATTTTTTAAATGAAAAATATAAATCGTCAACTTATCTAAGACGACATACTCTTCTTAAACTCTATTCCACACCACCCATGAAGTAGAGAACTAGGTGCGCTTTTTTTAGTGGTGTCCCCAGTAGGCCTATTCCACACTGTTTGAAAAATAATAATCTCGAGAATGCTCGATTACTAGTGGCATTTCAACTAGTAATCGAGCTTCGAGATTATTGCGATCTACGAAAGATGTCAACAGTTATTTAGGAAAGGTGACAAAGTAAGAAATGTTTGAAACTAAAATTACTCTGGCTCAGGCTCGGAAACGGAATGTTCAACCTCAAAATCTGATTATGAGTCTACATTTACATAATCAAAATTCTCGACATCCATATCTTCATCAACACTATCTTGTAAAAATAATAATGTTTTTGCTTCGTCTGAAAGTATTTTGTGCTTTCGTTGTACGTTTAGTTGAAATATATGGGTCTGAACTGATTAACAAATTATTTAAAATGTCTTGGTTGGTGGCTTTTCGATTGAATTTACGAGAATGGTTTAACCTGTACCGTCAAAAATCTTTATTTCTGGCCCCAGATGCTTCTTTAGATAATTTACCAATCGGAATAAGTCCAAAATTGGCTATTATATCTGCTCCATGAGTAAGAACTTTGTAAACGCTTGAAGACATGTAATACCATTTATATAAATCAAAATACATTATCATTGTGTCTTGGGTAAAGACTCTAAAGTTTTCTACATTTATATTATGCCCCGAAGACAGAACTTATAGAATAGTTCCGAATCTCCAAATTAAAGTTTCATCAACTCCCGTAATAGATGCTGTTTTTTTATAGTCTGCGAAATATCGTCTTGCCGTATTACTATCATTTGTTGTACCGTGACCTTGTTTAACTATATCAACCAGTTAACCCATTTGCACCCTAAAGGCGTCTTGAATAGTCTTTTTTTTACTCTCCATAATTATTTTTTATCCCCCTTTACCGTCCAAGTTTTAAAATCTAACCTATATGCTATGTGTAAAATACATTACATCATGCGTATCCACATATGTAATAATGAAAGGCCATATTTATATAAGTCTGTGTTGATTGTTTTTTGAGATAAAATATGTAATTGATTCATTTCTTTGGGAGAAGCCTAACACATCAACACAACGATGTGATAGTGTTGATGTGTTACTCAATATAGATGAAATTTTTCCATCTATCATGGTATGGATTAATGAGTGTGATATTTTTAAATCATTTACTTGTGTCCTGCAGAGCGCTAAATTCAGATTCCATTGAAGTCATTTCCTGTTTTTTTGTTACCGAATTTTCTTTGATGAATTTGAAAAATAGTGGGCGACACTATAAAGGCGAATTTGAGGACTCGTTCTCCCAAATGGTTTTTTCTCCAGATTCTAACTTGATAGGTACTAAACTCCCCATAAATATGCTAGAATCGTCTGCATTATCATTATCATCCGTCTCTGATTCAATTTTTTGCTTGTATGTAGCCTGGTTGGAAGCACCATCAAAACCCCATTTACCTATTAATTTCATATCTCTACAGTCGCCATCTACGGTAATTGATTTTAATAACCGATTCGTTGTCAAATCTAAAAGTGCTTGTAGTTTTATTTTAACAGTGGTATCTGTTAATGTTATGTCCTCTACGGGTGGATAACATAATTGTTTAGCCTTTTGAACACTAAAGTAAGAAGGAAATAAGTTTCCACTTTTTTCCTCTACGATTTTTCTATCGAGTATTGTATCGATTTCTATTGAGTATTGTATTGCCATTTGGATAATTTTAGCGATAAAAATAACCCTGACGTCTTATCTGCAGTAAATGTTGGTGTTTTTGAACTATCACTAATGCATTCTTTTACTTTTTTCTCTTTTTGTGGATTTTTAATAAAGTGATTAAGTAATTATATTGGCAAGTTCTCCACGACCATTATCTCTTAATTTCATAGTAAATACGTGTGATATTTCATCGAAAGACATAGTTTTTTCAATATTTGATACACGTCTCTTTCTTTGTTTAGGCTGTAGTTCACAAAAAGATTTTCTTGGACTGACCTCAGTGGAGCTTCCTACGTTGTGTTTTGATGGTGATACGAGTATAAATTGGGTTGATGTGCTGGGTATATCGTGTTCAATTATATTAGAACTTTCATCAAATGCTCTCTTTATGAAATCTGGCCACGCAACCTCGGCATCCAACCAATCACCGTGTTTAGAACGAAATAAGTCTAATGTATAATTAGTTTTGACCCATTTCTTTTGATCATTTTTGATTTTTACCAAAACAAATGACGCCATTCGGATACCTGATAAGCATTCTATTGTTTACATGTGGATTTTGATCAAAACAAATGACGTCATAAGGGTGGTGTGGATGGAATCATGATTTTTTACAATCTATCAAAATACCATCAAATCCAGTTATGTTTTTTACTACCTTGTTAAAGGTTATTTAAGAAAAAGAATCGAATTATGTTTTTTTTTTCACAAAATTTTCATAATGCCATAACGCAATAAATATTAACAATACAAAAAAAATTATAGAATATAAAATAACCGTATTAGTTAGTAGAATCCGATTCTACTAAATTTGGCCCTTAAGGCCACTTTTTTTGTTTTCGTTCCACAGTGCGCCGTAACTTCAGATTTCTAAAGTGTAAGGGTCATGTTATACCAAATAATATAAACTTAAAAAAGAGAAGTATACGAAAAAGTTTGATGACGTTGTGATGATTAACGCCATCTATTAATTTGCGAAAATACAGAGCAAACATGCATTCAGTTAAAAAAAAACTGTTCAGTGCATGAAATATGCACAACTTTCACTTTTTTGTTTCGCAAAAATATTGGGATGAAAAATTTTTCGTAAACCTTGGCAAATTCTACTAAACCAAAATTGACCAATATGGGTCACTATGGCTGTAACTTCTCTTATACTATCATCGAAGCACAACAAGGAGAATAATCAGTTTAAGTAGGACGAGTGCAATTTATTTCTTCCGTGACACTTCAGGAAAACCCAGTAGGAAAATCACGGGAAATGAGTGATTCTCCCACTTTCGATTTTCGTATAGATCCTTGATTTTTAAAATAAAATAGAGCCCACGTAACTCAGAACAAATAGAGCAACCTATTGGACAGAATTTTTGAGATCGCTCCAGTAATCTAATACCTTTAATTATCTATTACAAACAAAATAACAAACAAACAATAAAATCAAATTTTTAATCGTTTTATTATAATATTAGATGAGAGTGAGATTTATCGGTAGCGATAGTACAAGTCCACAACCTCAGGTTCGTAAAGGCGTCTGTAAGTAATTCAATTAAACTAATCAGATTGATACGTAAGCTCAGTCATAAAACGTAGAAACATGTTTTCTTAAACATTAAGGGGTATTGATATTGACCATATCCAATTATACAGTAGGAAATAATAAGAGAACAAAAGAGTTCTTGATTTCTTTCCCGAAAATTGGTTTATGAAAATTGATCTAAAATTATTTAAAAGCTTTAATAAAGCGCTACCAATTGTATCCTATCGACTCCATAAAATAAAATGATTTTTTTTATGTTTTTACTAACGATTACTACGAATAAATTCATCCGTGTTTTTGTATGTTATTTAAACCATATTGCTTATGATTTATTTAAATTTATTTTTATAATTTGTCGTCACAGATTTAAATTAATATTCATATAATTTTTTTTCATCATTATGATAAAATTTATGCAAATTCAATTATAAACTTCATTCACAAATAAAAGAACAAAAAAATATAATTACATCGATTCAAAAAAACACTCATTCAATAATATTACATACAAACTTGTCAAATTAATAACCTTCATTTTAAACCAGGTAAAAAACCGCGTCCACCATGTGTATATTCCACGTTATAAATATCGGCTGTCCCAAAACATCAGTTCATTACATAGCTGCATAGATATAATTATTGACAGTGAATAATCAACGCTATTTTATGAAGAGCCTTAAGACCAGCTTGTCATTAAAGTCATTGGCCGAATGAATATTCGTGATTTCGTGAAAATGGGTGATTGGTAAAGGCAAATAATGAACTTCACTATTATAATATTTTATGCTTAGGTGTTCCTTTACTGAAGATTATCTCTACTGTTGATAAGAGATCTAATATTGCTTGTAAATGCGTTTTATGTTTCACTAAACACTTATTAAATCCTGTGACAGATAGGATGAACAAACGGACGGACGGACGGACAAACGGAGGGATGGACGGATGGACAGAAGGACAGATAGACGGACTCGTAGCATAGCGGAGGCTTATGAATAGGATCAGGTTGGCATAAGCACCCTTAGAGTATGGAATCCTAAATTGAACTTTTATGCCAAGGCAAAAGTAAATTATACACCATTGAAATTCAGACATTGCTTACCTATTAATAATTAATTAAATTTAAATTTAGACGATATACTATGCTATGAACCTCTATGAATTAGTAACTACCCTTCAGTCATAATAATATTATTTCGATAGTTCTATAGAGTAATAGAGAACAATTTAGAACTTGAATAGCATTTAAAATACATTGCATGTTAACTAATGCAATCCCTATGCATGTACAAAGACCAACTTTGAAGTTTATTCAATTAAAACAAAGTTTAAATTTGCTTGTGTGTACGAAGAGCGTTTGAATACGTCGTCTTGCAGCAAGTTGCCAACGTTACGTGTGGGAAGTGCTAATTTAATCTTTACTGATAAACTGTATTATTGAGTTTCGTTTGTATATTGAATAATTTTTTACTTTGTAATTTTTTTTGTTCTGAAACGTGTTGGTGATGACTAAATTGTTGGTTATATCCATAGACAATGATATCCTCTTCCAATCAGGTGGCTTATTCGCTCATTTGTTGTCAATTTACATAAAAACAATGCTTACGGTTGATTGAAACATAACCCATTACTTTAAATCTAAATTCTACTTCAATGATGACAGTGGTTAAGACCTTAATCTACTATAAAGCGCGGATAAGCAGACTTCACAGACTTTGAAGACGTTATGGAGAACTTTTAAGTATGCAAACTTCCTCACGAAGTTTTTTATTGTTCTTCACCGAAGCAGACGAAGATCAATTTCTAAAGAGAAACTGAAGCAAGTGAAAATTAATTAATATAAACACATAATTGAAATTTGCCTGCAGAATTTGAACTACAACGTCCCTTGCTGTTGTCCATTTCAAACCACTGAACTATTATGATCCTATAGTATTGGTATATCAAAGTTATGTAAAGTTTGTTCCAGAAAACTACAAGAGCTAGTAATTTATCGACTCATTTGTATTAAGGTATTAGGCAAGATAAAATTAATAGCATTAGATCCCATCAAAATTACCTAATTATTTATGATTACGAATATTGCCAAATTTTAAAGTAAGGGTTAGATTAATATTTGTTTAATTTATAGAAGATCTTTATGTTAGGATATAAAAAAATAACCAAAAGGCGATTTTATATTATTTGAGTCATTACAGCTTTTTATTCTTAAAAAATATGGTTCAACTGTGGTCTCACTGTAAAATGCATCCCTTTTGGGCTGGTTTTTATTTCCTTGTTTTTCAAGTTCACAGGTTTTTTGGTGTTTTCCTAATACAACAACACAACAGGTACAACAAAAAAATTAGACCACACAAAATTTTAACCCAGACCACCCGCTGTATTATTAAACCATTTGACTATAGCTTGTGCCATGATTTTGTCACGCTTCAATTAATTCAATAGATACTTCCACCGCGACCGTGAGAAAATAACTGTAATTCGTTTAACTACCATAAAAAAATAAAAAAGCCGTCATACAAGTGTGTCGTAAGAGGCGATAGAAGCCGGCTTGCTCAGTGGTAAAGCTTATTTAAGTCACTAATTAATTATTTAAGTCTTAATTATTTAAGTATAATTAATTATTTAAGTAAGTTTACGGGTAATATAATAATATTCATATTTACTTAAAGCCTGCCCAGCTATTATTTGAGTCAGCCAAAAAAAGAAACATCATATTGCTTGGAAGCCAGTTCTTGAGTGTTCACAAATGGAAACTGACTGACCTAGACCAATCGAGTTTTAACCGATAAAATTAAAACTCTATATCTATTCTGTTAGAATTCTAAATATTCCCCGTATTTAGAATACGCAAAACGAGAACGTGCAATAAAACAAATTATGGCCACTATTTCACACTGTATATTTAAAATATTATTATTATGCTCATCTTTTCTCACATAAAACACTACATTATATTATTATACTACACTACATTATACTACGATTTATGAAAGAAAACACATCAGAAACACAAGAACCACATTGAACTTATGACCGGGCAAAGTCTGTCAGGTCAATTAGTTTCAAACATATACGAAGTATAAAGTATATAGTACAAAGTATATCATAATATAATATTTCAGCACTCATTGAAAAATACACTGTAATCTACTTGATAAAAGACCTAATTTGCACAAATATTATGTTATTCCATGCATAATAAGTAAGTCTCAAGCAATTAAATCTTACAAGTTAAGAGTTCAACGTATAAAGAGAGCTTAATAACCATTAGATTCAGGATAAAACGTCAGCTGTTTCGCAATTTACGTTTTCATAAAAAGCTTAATTTTCCAGGCGAAACTTTCTTGAGAGTAGTAATTAATTGCTTGAAAACGAGACAACGTGCTATAAAATAAAACATCCAAAACTCGGGACAAACGAATATAAATAAAAAAGTTGGTAATATAATTTATTGAAACAGTTTTCGGGTCAACTTTGCACTCAGGCGCGGATTGGGTTTGTAAGAAAAAGTGCCTTTTTGGGTCCATGTTGATACGAACTTTCTGTGTTTCGTAATAAACTAATTTAGTTTCACAGTAAAGTAGAAAGTTATAAAATATAATTACATTGTATTCATCGGTACAGTTTGCGGTTTACATTTGTAGAAACAATGTTTAACTTGATAATAAATATTAAGTTTCAGTGTTGGCTTAATATTTAATTATGTGCATTTGATTTTAAATAGTGACACATAAAGAAAAACAATGCGTTAGAAAAGTTTTTAAATAATCTGGTGATATGTTTAAATAGCACTCTCTTTGATAAATTTGAGGAATAAGGGGTATTCTAAGGTATTGTTTATTCGATAATATTCCTTTTACTTTGCTCCAAGATATTATATTTCGAGTTTTCTTAAAGTTCATATCAATAAAAATCTCTATCCGGGATCATTATTCTAATCACATAGAATTTCCTACATATGTTCATTCAAATAGACATATTCCTTATTCTATACATTTAGTTTTTCTTTACGACTCCTCTTCTATGACAGTAACTACATCGACGGATCGTTGTAGAACCAAAGAGGTCGCTCGGGGACAAATACATGTCTTTCCACACAATGAATGAGCCATAAGAAGATCTTAAATTGGTTCTTGAATTGGTATTAGTGCTACGTTACCGTCGGTTTGGAGGATAGCAGATTGAGATTATTCTTCTTATATTATACAGATACTTCAAATTTTTATAATTTTAAGTTGCAATAATTATGTTTTGACCAAATCTAATTGAGCCAAACTGACACGCACCTGAGACCCGCACTCAAATGTGAGTTGACAAGGATTTGTAAGGATATAGTTTCGGCTTTCACAATACAATACGGAAACTTTTTCGTTCTCATTTTCTATTGGAAGCTTTCTCACTTTGAAAATAGTCGTGAGCCATGATGATTGGCTATCTCGCTCAGGTGAATTGAATATTGGGTTTATAATTATATGATGGAGAAGAGGACAACCATACAAAAGATGCATAGATTATTTGAAAGATTTTATGATAGAAAAGAACATTGCGCCGACCCCAAATAAAATTGGGAAATGAATGATGATGATGAATTTTGATTAAATAGCCAACGGTTGGCCGTTGTTCGGTTTAGCTTGGATATCTAGAAAAGTTGAATATTTGAAGCTCAAATACTTTTTACCATTTTTTTACTGATAGTACTTTATATTTAGTGTCATAAATAGCTTCAAATTTGAAAGCCACTTTGACATTTAATACACTCTAATGGTGAACGCACATTAATCGGCATCTTCCGCGCCGTACGTTTGCTTAATTGCTTAGTCTCATTTATTTTCATTAAAAATAATAATTTAGACTTTAGAGACTAAAAATGGGATTTGAATTTAAGAATCGATTCAGTTAGATTGAATGTAACCCTACGAAGATACAAGTTTGCGCGTTTTCCTCTAAGAAATCTTTATTTATTGTATCCCCTCACTGTTAGGGCACCATAATCAATTGATGGCTTACTTCAGGACACGGATCTCTCAAACACTAGGAGGACTAGATAATATTCGCTATAAAGGCACTCAAGAATCTTCAGGCGTCACATTGACATTATTAGAAATATCTTTATTTTGAACATCATTATGGAAAGAATAAACATAAGAGGAGAAGAATCGAAGTGAACACTCGCGGTTCGAAGCCTAATAACACTCGCCTTTTGTATTTGCCTAAATTAAATAATTAATGTAAGCACAAGATTCCTTTCATCGTCCTTCTGTCCTTAATCATAATAAAATGAAAGAGAGCCTGTGACCAAATTAACGTAAAAACTACCCTGAATAAGTGACATTACTTCTACTTTACCCTAAATACGTTTGCCATGGCTCTGTCCTTTTCTGACACAGGAGAAAATATAGTCG
The DNA here is from genome assembly GCA_963932265.1 of Thymelicus lineola. Classification (NCBI taxonomy): domain Eukaryota; kingdom Metazoa; phylum Arthropoda; class Insecta; order Lepidoptera; family Hesperiidae; genus Thymelicus; species Thymelicus lineola. The sequence goes on along the minus strand of OZ010698.1, from coordinate 5,036,067 downwards.
TCTCTGTTTTCTCCAACTTTTGACTTGATGATTGTCGACGCAGTACATCGTAAATTTTACGACACTTTAGATTTTATTTTCTTAGTAGATGCGGGTTCCTCGTATTTCCTTTAATTTCATGTAATGTAATGAGACCATTTAATGCATTCATTACATTTATTCTTTGAATCGTTCATTCAATTACATGGAACTGTTGCATTAATACTGTTTTTATATTTTATTTGCCTAAATCGACAAATAAGCCACGTGGAAGAGATCAGGTTATTGCTGACTCTCCAACGGCCATTGAGGCAGGTAAAAACCAGTCTCAATCAAATCACCTCACATTACTTAAAAAAATTACGAATACTCATACACCTCAAAAATAAAACAATTATTGAATAATACAAATTAATTAACTCATAAGAAATAAATATTTACACTGACTTTTTTCATCAAAAAGCATATACCTTGATCATAATTCAACCAATTGAAAAACAAACGTCACTAAATGTGACATTATAATCCTACCGGTCCTTGAAAACATTGAAAACAACTTTAGACCGCATAAATAAAGTCCACTTTATATTCTAACATCATTCATAGGGTGCGTTCAAAAGGCTCATCCCGTTAAAAGTCCTCTGGCTATAACAAAAACTCGTCGCGTCGAAATTTTTTTCAAAAAGCAGCGAAAAGTTTATCCTGTCCCCTACCAGCCTAATTACATCCGCCGTGTCGCCTGCGAAGTCGTTTTGAGCAATTATTTTACACGGACTTTTGTCCGTGATAGTACACAGTACGACTACAGGTTACATGTTTGAAAATGATTGATATCTATAGAATTAAAGTGTATTAAAAATGTGTGTGATACAAACCTTAACAATATCAAAGGCTCAATCGCTCGATCTTTATTACTCACAAGCTTCAATTTGGTATTATCGTGGTATTATGATCTATGCAAATATCGTTACAAAAAATCTTTATATCTATTTGGTTTTTTTCTTCATCAGATAAAGAGCCTTTTAAAATGATTTTTAAATAAATTTTAATGATTACTTCTGGAAAATCGAAACTAGATGGCGTTACAAATTAATTTTTTATAAATTTTAAAATTCTGGATTTTAGTTAACACGCCTAAATGTATATTGACTGGAATACAATGCACTGAAGCAAAAATAGAGGTAAAAGTTATTTTTATAATGTTTATAAACAAAGGTGTATAGAAAAAAAAACAATTGCATTAACTGATTTTAAGAGGGATTTTTTTTTATTCTGATTCTAAATTTATAATTTACACAACAACAAAGAAAAACCCTTAAACATAATTTTGAAATAAACAGCGCTATCACAAGTATCTATATCGTTTTCAACTTTACATTTAAAAACCGGTTACAGAACTTCAATAATACCCAATCAGATCGGATAACTGAAAGTTAATTACCGGTATAAAATTGTTTCTTTTCACGACTGTACCCGCAAAGTGACAACCAATTGTTGGTCTTTAATTAAAGTGGCAGTTGAAATACAGAATTATTTTACGAATAAAAAAGAAATTTAATTAATAATTTTGAAGGTAAATTTAATCTGAATGTTCTCTGGATAAACTTTTCAATTAATGAATTTGTCCGCTTTCAAAAACCTGTTGAGAGATTTCTTTAAATTGACATAATTATGTTTTTATTTTTAAACTGATTGATATAAAATAAATACTAAACTTTACCTCAAGTTTACATTAATGACAACCGCATCCAAATAAGTTAGCCGCACCTATCTTGAGATAAGTGGGAACATACTCACAGACAAAAGCACAGTTTTATAAGGTGCATATAACTCTATTAGATACTAAGCTTGGGGTAACATTCCGTATTTATTTTATATCAATGGGACTATCAATAAAAAAGATATCTAAAATTAAAGAATCCCGACCATAATTTTAAATACCAAGGCATAGGTGAACAAGCGAAACCAGATCTTTCACTAGTTCAAATTAACTTACGAACGAGTGCAATGATTGTGCAGAACTACAAGGGTTAAAGACATAGTCCCTTACGTTGGATGAATAGGGAGGATATCTTTGGAGAATATCATGCAGAATTCTCTCCATTACTAATAAATTAACTCTGTAATCTCTAGCGTACTCACATGCAGTGTAGATTGGCACTGCAGTGTGCTCCAGACATAATAGTAATTCTTGTCGTCTTGTATTTTCTAAGTAGCTCTAATATGGAATATTATATGTTTATTTAGTGTATGGTTAATCCCTCCTTAGTATAGAATTTGTATTGTGATTCTGTACAAAGGAGCGATTTAAGTAACCATTAAGTGACTCTGAGTGCGGCAGTAAGTGAATAAAAAGTATGATAAAAGTGGGTAGGTATCGTATACAAACTACTACAACAGCAAATACCCTTATTATTATTCTAGTGATCTATGTCTGTACTGCCACCCTAAAATGGATGACGTCACACCCTTTTTTGTCACGTTACATCATAAAAGGTTTAGGTCTTCCTCCGGCGTTTTAATTATTAAAGCAAATCCTTTTAATTATGTATTTATATATGTGTGTTTTATGCATGATAAAGGTCATGTCATTATGAGCTTTTACCCTAAAGGGCTTTCTTGATTCGTCCCTCAGATTAGAGCATAATGCTAAGGATTTAATATGATCATATTTTTGTAGACCTTTCTGAGATTTAATGCGAAAATTTCTTCTGAAAACATGCCGAACGAACAGTGCCTTTAATGAAGTTTACTTAATTGAATAGGTATAGATGAAATCGTTTTACAGAATTTTAATCAATTAGTAAGTGTTAATTTTAGAACCAATATTAAATAGCATGATATTAATGGATTCTAGGTACTTTGTGTCAGAACGTTATTCATAATTGAGAATTGTTAAGAAGACGTATACTTCTCACACGGGCTTTTTTAAAGTACTGTAATTATGTAATTAGGTTTTTTTTTCAACGAAGGCCAAATGTGATTATAGGGATTGTATTAATAAATACATGTTCATAAAATACAATCCAAAACTTTATACGGTCGCCCCAGTCCTCTGAGCAGTATGCACCATGAAAGCAGTTTATGTTGATGATAATATCACAGGAAAATGTATGTCTGTGCCTGTAATAATAAAAGTGATTATTGTAATATCATACAATAAAACTGCCAGATATACCGTGTGTAGATAAAATACTGGGAATTACTCGGTATGTTCTGGAGGTTAATCTTAAAATACAATATATTGACGGGTAAAAATCATCAGTGCCCGGAACCCAATTAAACGCAACATAACGATTTTTAGCGTTACCGAAACAAAATTGAGAATATTGTACGTAAAATTGTAGCTAAAACTGTTAGGAGCATGCGACACCATTTTAACGTATTGGAACGAATACGTTCCAAATACGTACGTAATTTGTTTATAACGTATTATTATTTCAGATATGTAAATAATAGTGACAATCGTAAAGTAACTTGGTATCTCTCTCTATCTATCTCTTTTTTCTCTCTCCCTCTCTTTCTCATTCTCTCTCAGTTCTCTTTGAGTAAAACTAGCTAAGGGTACTGTGGGTACTCAGAATTAATTCATCTTCGAATATCTCCTAATAATAGGTATCGAAAACTTTTAGATGAAACAAGTATTCATTTGTAAAACTCACTCACACTACGTGAACGATTTCTTGTTCTCATGACACTACCATCCATCCATCCAGGCGTCCGTATGACAACTTTGTGAAGTCATCTGCTAATTTGAAGGCTATACATGAAAGAAAATGATGTAAACGGTGACAATCTGCTGACTGTACTAAATGACATAGGATTATAAAGTTTGGAATACTTATGATTGATGTATGACATAATATCGAATGCTAGAATCCTATGGAATTTTTAAAAAAGTGGCATTAATTTTCGTTTCTAAAAAATTAAAATTCAATAAAAAGTTTTTTTCTATTGAATTTATGCCATTCAATAAAAATAAAGACTACTGACCTTCATATTTTACAGTACGTACCGTATTTTTTTGTTCAAATGCTTCAAATTAATCAAGCATAAGATTCCGCCATTATGACCATGAATTTACAATATTGCATTTTTCACTAATTTATTGCTCGTGCAATACACATTCACGTTTTACGCTCGTCCCAATTACTTTGATTGAAAAACCTCATAAAAGATCTCTGTTTTTTTTCTCTTTAACACTTTTTCATTGAAATACCCGTTCACTCTCTTTAATATCTGTGTTATTGGTATGAGTTTATTCTGGGTATAATTAGTTTTAACCAGAAAATGTGTTTCGAATACAGTTTTGAATATTTAATGGTATTAAAAAACATTTTAACAATAGCACTTCCTAATGGGACCACAGTGCTTTTAGAGTCGCTAACATAAGTCTGAAAAACTTTTTTACATAAAATTGACCTTATATGACATATCGCTCACCTAGTAATATAATGGCACATCTGCAAAAAATGCGACATTGAGTTTATATGGTATACATGTTTAAAAGTGCCTAATCTACATAGTAGTAAATATGTGTTGATGTCTATACTAGTAATCAAACCCATACAATTTGTAAAAAACGTAAACAGAACCCATAACCTAATTTTAAACATTTTATAAAAATTTTGAAATTCGGTAAAATATGACAAACGTAGATGTGCCATTGTATTACTGGGTGAGCGATATTATTATTATGGTATGTGTCCTTTTTTAATAAAGAATCCTTGTATCTTGATATATCCTTATTAAACAACTTACCTTGATACCGGCGGTGTTTATGCAACTAATTATCATACTCCTAAATATTAACAGTGTTTTCACGTACTTCGATTAAAATTTTGGAGGTAAAGAATCTGCTTATTATTGGTTTTCTGCATCTGAGGATCTTTCATACTTATCGACGGGTAATAGACTTATGGATGAATTATGCAACGACGAGGCACAGACGAGGCATGGTTTCATAACTTCACTAACATTTTAAATGACGCGGACATCGAGTGTTTATGCTTCACCGTGTGACGTCCGCGTCCGGGGCGTGTAAAATGTTTCAGTATATAACAAAGTACTCTGTGGTAAAATGTTAATAAAATCGCTCGTACCCGGCGCTGATCTTAAGTGTCTATGGCGATAAGAACAAAAAATACTCGTACCTGTGGATCTAGCGTCACGGTGTCGCGTCGTTTCGGCTTAGTCGAGCCGGGACGTGTAAAATCGTCTCCGCGCTTATTTCTATGAATAACAACAGCACCAAAGTCATTACTGAAGCGTTGCTGAATAAGAAAGAAGACAGATAAAGAAAAAATAGCTGCCAAGCCCCCAACTGGAACACGATGAGTTGTGCGGCTGCTAACTCAAACAAAAGAGTGATCAGGCCACCAATTAGTCATTGAAATCATTTACTTTATATAATAAAACTAGGTAACACTCATTTATCCAATTTTTAATATTCAGACGTAACTTCGCTAACGATACTCGCAGTTTTCGTGTAATTGGCTCAATATTTTTATTTTTTTAAACGCTATCACGTCGGTGTTTTGGTTGACGTAGTTTCGTACATTTAATTGGAATTATACGTGATTTTTGGAAATACGTCATGCTGTGTGCTTCAACTCCTAGACTGATGGTGCAAAAGGAATGCGGAGGAATTGTCAGGTTTACGTTAAAGAATTCGTACATAAACTGATTGATTTGACTCTGCATTGATTGCAAAGTCAAGTTATCAACAGCCAAATTTGTACAAAAATAATACAACGACTTCAAAGAAACAGTCTTAAAATCTGAAGTAAAATTTGACGTACGTATGTATTTAGTATACTTATGTCGATTTAATATTAAATACCATCATAAGAACTGAATCTTAATAAATGTTGAGACCAATCAGGAAAAATAGATTTTTTTCAAACTGGTTCATAAACGGCAAAGGCAACAAAATAAAAAAAAACTACGGAATTGAAAACCTCCTCCTTTTTTTGAAGTCGGTAAAAAGTTTAATAAACAATAAGTCCTAAGACAGTCGAAATTCAAAGTATAAATTTTGTCTAATTTGAAGACCAATACCGAATGTCATAAATTTATGGCAAATTAGTTAAGAGAGAAAGAAGTTTTTTGAAGTCCAATGATCTCTAAGAAAAGGATACTCTAAAATAGATTGTAACACAAGCGGAAATAAGGTAATTTGCACGCTCTGACCGAGTTAATTCAAGCGAATTGCCTACATGAGTCGAACTTTTGTACAATACGAATAATTTTCGGTAACAAAAGAGGGTATCGTATCAAAGGAGTTTGAAATAATAAAAGCACCAATACCTAAGTATCAAGAAAAAATATTATTAAAATTTTAATTTCGTTGTGATATTGTTACACACGTTATGATATTATGAAGTATACGTTGGATGAGCCACTAAAATGTATGTAATCGTATACTTATTATAATAATATATTTGAGGAGTTCCCACAATTCCTCATTCCTCCTTTCATCAGATTTAGATTTTAGTTTAATGGGACCAATCAAGAAGTCCTTAAATCCTTTCAAATAAAAAATAATTTTCCAAATCGTTTAATAAATTATGGGGTTCTGAGGTAAGAAACATTAAAGAAAATACAACCGAATTGAGACTCTCCTGTTTTTCTTGAAGTTGGTTACAAATTGAAAATAATTGGAAAACCAAGTATCATCAAGAGACCAAGTATCGTTATCATAAACCGAGAACTATAATAAAACTCAATAGATTGAGACCATTGACATCAAAACATCAATAGTGTCTCGAGACGTATTCGGGCTATTGATAAATTCTTTAGATCTGAAGCATTATTCTGAAATGCACGGTGAAGCATACTCTAATAAAATAACGGGCTTAGTATGTAATTATGCTGCTTCACTGAATATTCAACATCTTATACAGCTACACAATACAAATCTGCAAATTATAAAATCATTTTATAAAATATCGAGAGTCAATTTTCTATTTATAAAGCAAAGTTATTTGAAATATAATAAAATACTATGATAAGTATAAATATTAAGTTTGCATTTCTTTGAAAAGTCGTTGTGATTCTTCAAGTATGATTATCTATGCATATATATAGTCGAGTAAAACGCGTTTTAATTATTTTTTAACCGACTTCAAAAAAAAGAGGAGGTTCTCAATTCAACTGTATTTTTGAAGTTATACTTCTTTTGGCGCGATGGTGAAAAATGATGAGAGTGAATTTCTACGATGCGCGCGCACACCGACACCTAAATTCTGCATCGTGAAGTTAGCTCAATTCTGTATTTTTTCTGTATGCAAAAAAGTTTTCACAGTATTTACCTCATTACAAACGATTTTATAATCGATTGAATTGATTCATAATAATCGATTGATGGAATATAATAATATATTTTATGTACTATTTGTTAATTATAATTATAATATTAATTTATTTCTTACATGTTTTCGTATTCCATACATATTAAAACTATGTAATATATTTAGAATTACCATTCAATCGTTACGCTAATTTTATTAAATTACATTTCGAATATTTTGACATCGATTAATCGATTGACAACAAAGATGATGTAATCCCTAATAATGTCATTTTGGTAACCATAGTATTTATAAATAACACCACTGTACTGTCATATTTGTCATCGATCTTTCATGTTTCTACGCGTGGTTTTTTGTATTTTTCTATTAAATATTTTCAGCGTACCTATTTGGAGTCCTATTTACTATTAAAACTCATCGACACGCACACAGTTATTTTAATTTACTGTTGTATTCGATTTCGTACTTGTGTTTTGGTGAATGTGTTTTCGCAGTTTCGCTACAATTTCTGGCAAACCAATACTATATGAATATGGACTACTTAATCGCCTGTTTTGTGACTGACAAAGGTTCAGAATAAGTCCTGAACACTGGATAACGTACCCTATACATCTTTAGAAGATCAGTAGTTTGCTGTGGCCATACTTACAATGAGTATGTTATGGTATCTTGATTGGGCAAGGTACCAACGAAAAATAGCGCCTCCTGCACAACTAGACGAAATATTAATATAAATGATAACTAATAAAATCTCTTGAAATATGCAATAGCTTTTATTATACAACCTTTTTATGACATTCGTTTTGGGTAAAAACCATTTAAGTAGTAGATAGTATAATAGACACCCGCCAACTTAGTTTTAACCATTAAAAACTCGTAGATTCTATTGGCAAGTCACGTATTAATTTTGGGATTTTATTATAGAAATGTACACCAAGCCCTATGAAAGATCGTTGCACTTTACTTAGGCGGAACGAAGGCGTAATTAATTGATACATTCTTTTTGTTTGGCGATTATTAATATCAAAATTTTGTTTATACGCGTTTATATTCTTCCTTATAAAAACTACATTATTAATTTATTAAGTTGGTTAACCTTAGCTGTGTGTTGTAATGTTTAGTTTGTACGATTCCCTAACATGAAATATTACATGTTTCTTCTGATGTATATAAATATTATTTACTAGGTTGATCCAAAAGTAACGATAGTAAAAATGATACACGTTCAAATAAAATAATGTTTTATTTTACAGTCTCCTAACTAATCAGTTCACATTCTCGGTAGTTATATTAAAATTACAACAAATTGAATTGCTTTAAATTGGGTTGGCATACGAATGATCCAAACGCACGCCTAATGATAAATAATCACTATCGGACGAACATGAATCATCAAAACTGCTCTCAGATTCCGTATCACACTCGTCTTTCAATTCTATAATAAATTTATCAATTTGCGCGTCTAAGCTTCCATCCATTTTACAAAACTTATCCTCAATATGTCGCACATGTTTTATACGCAGTCGGGTTTTTTGTATTTTTTAATTTTTTGAAGTTATACTTCTTTTGGCGCGATGGTGAAAAATGATGAGAGTGAATTTCTACGATGCGCGCGCACACCGACACCTAAATTCTGCATCGTGAAGTTAGCTCAATTCTGTATTTTTTCTGTATGCAAAAAAGTTTTCACAGTATTTACCTCATTACAAACGATTTTATAATCGATTGAATTGATTCATAATAATCGATTGATGGAATATAATAATATATTTTATGTACTATTTGTTAATTATAATTATAATATTAATTTATTTCTTACATGTTTTCGTATTCCATACATATTAAAACTATGTAATATATTTAGAATTACCATTCAATCGTTACGCTAATTTTATTAAATTACATTTCGAATATTTTGACATCGATTAATCGATTGACAACAAAGATGATGTAATCCCTAATAATGTCATTTTGGTAACCATAGTATTTATAAATAACACCACTGTACTGTCATATTTGTCATCGATCTTTCATGTTTCTACGCGTGGTTTTTTGTATTTTTCTATTAAATATTTTCAGCGTACCTATTTGGAGTCCTATTTACTATTAAAACTCATCGACACGCACACAGTTATTTTAATTTACTGTTGTATTCGATTTCGTACTTGTGTTTTGGTGAATGTGTTTTCGCAGTTTCGCTACAATTTCTGGCAAACCAATACTATATGAATATGGACTACTTAATCGCCTGTTTTGTGACTGACAAAGGTTCAGAATAAGTCCTGAACACTGGATAACGTACCCTATACATCTTTAGAAGATCAGTAGTTTGCTGTGGCCATACTTACAATGAGTATGTTATGGTATCTTGATTGGGCAAGGTACCAACGAAAAATAGCGCCTCCTGCACAACTAGACGAAATATTAATATAAATGATAACTAATAAAATCTCTTGAAATATGCAATAGCTTTTATTATACAACCTTTTTATGACATTCGTTTTGGGTAAAAACCATTTAAGTAGTAGATAGTATAATAGACACCCGCCAACTTAGTTTTAACCATTAAAAACTCGTAGATTCTATTGGCAAGTCACGTATTAATTTTGGGATTTTATTATAGAAATGTACACCAAGCCCTATGAAAGATCGTTGCACTTTACTTAGGCGGAACGAAGGCGTAATTAATTGATACATTCTTTTTGTTTGGCGATTATTAATATCAAAATTTTGTTTATACGCGTTTATATTCTTCCTTATAAAAACTACATTATTAATTTATTAAGTTGGTTAACCTTAGCTGTGTGTTGTAATGTTTAGTTTGTACGATTCCCTAACATGAAATATTACATGTTTCTTCTGATGTATATAAATATTATTTACTAGGTTGATCCAAAAGTAACGATAGTAAAAATGATACACGTTCAAATAAAATAATGTTTTATTTTACAGTCTCCTAACTAATCAGTTCACATTCTCGGTAGTTATATTAAAATTACAACAAATTGAATTGCTTTAAATTGGGTTGGCATACGAATGATCCAAACGCACGCCTAATGATAAATAATCACTATCGGACGAACATGAATCATCAAAACTGCTCTCAGATTCCGTATCACACTCGTCTTTCAATTCTATAATAAATTTATCAATTTGCGCGTCTAAGCTTCCATCCATTTTACAAAACTTATCCTCAATATGTCGCACATGTTTTATACGCAGTCGGGTTTTTTGTATTTTTTAATTTTTTTGTTTGTAATAGACCTATCATTGATTCATTTGGAAAAAATATTAGAACACGATTTCGTGAGCCATGACCACGTTTTATGCTATAATATGTACCTACGTTTGCCCAAAATTCTTCTGTATTTTCATTGAGCGACTCAGTTTCTTTTGTTTTTTGTATTTATAACACTATTTTCTATTTTAATTTTCAATATTATATTACATTGGTAGAAAATGCAAAAAATCGGGAGAAACGGTCGCTAAAACGGGATATCGGGAGACGATAACCAAAATCAGTAGATCTCCCGATAAATCGGGAACTTTTACAACACTCGTCACTTGACAGCAAGTAATGCTAATCTAATGGGAAGGTAATGACAGCTTGTCAGAGGTAAAATAACTGTGAACGGACTGTAGTAGTAAATAGTAATCGATACTTGTCTTTGGGATTAGGAGCACATTCTTTTTCTCTCCTTAATCTGTATTAAAGTTTAATGCCTGTCGGAAAATAAATTATTCTTCAACTGAACTGAATAAAATCTTTCATTCCCCCCCCCCCCCCACAAAAACTGGTTTTACAGCATGGTATCGTAAAGGCATGATTCCACCAGTGTGCGGCACTGTAATGCACAGTGTACGACACAAATGTTCACGCTGGTCGAGTCACTCGGGCATACAGTAACAAATTGTGCGCGAACATTTAAAATTGTCACGCACATCTGTATACTTTTGTGCGCGCACACATGTACGCAGTGGACTCGCGTCGACGCGTACACGCTTGTTGTTCACGAACTCAGTCTTGCTTTTATTCTTCGTTTCTTTTTAAGCAAACTAAATAATAAAACACAAGCTGCAGCACAAAGCACTACGTTTTCCTGCCCGTCCATATTTAACATCTGAAGACAGAAAACTCTTCTCAGTGAACATGTTTGTGCACAAGTGTGCCACACTGTGCGTTTACAAAAGTTACGCACAGCCTTGCCGGTGGAGACAGCAGCTAAACGCGATACTAGCTTAAAGTGCAATGCTGGAGTTTTGCACAAAATGTTTGTAAACAAATGTGCTGCACACTATTTTGGTGGAATCGTACCCTAATAGTTCTCGTAATAGAACATAGATGGTGTTTTTACAATTGTAAAAACAGAAAAAAAAAGATTTACAATTGATTTGTTTTTGCAATTGTAAAAACACCATCTATGTTCTATTACGAGAACTATTACGATACGTAGCAAAGTAATATTAGAATATACTACAAAATTAATCACAGATGGCGCTTAACACATATAGTTTGGCTATAGAGATTCGTAAATTAAATTATTTCAAAATATTATTTCATTTTTATTTTTAGTATTGCTGTTTTTGAATACTGTATTTTGAACAATGTTTTTTTAATATTGTTTTTTGATTTTTTTTTCATGTCAAAGAAGTATAACTTCTCACGCGCGTACAAAAGTACACGCACCCTTTTTGTTTTTTATGTTTGTTACTTCAGAACTTTCGACTGAGCGAACCGATTTTGATGATTCTTTTTTTAATCGAATGCTGGTACTTGTCGTGTGGTCCCACTTAAAGAGCAAGATCTGACAGTGGCATCTATGTCAAAAACATATAAGTCTTAAATTTGCATTAAGTATCTGCGCGATAAATGGACGAATAACTCAATATCACGCCAACCAATTTCGATGATTCTTTTTTTATTGCATGTACGTACTTCATTTGAAGTCGGTTCTTTTTTTGTTAAAATTATATACTTCAAAAATATAATGAACAATTTAATTTCATGAAATTTAACTCACCGTGGATTGTGTAATTATACACACAAACTCAAATGATCATTGTTCTCTGCACATTCCTAAGGTTGACTGGTAGAGAATGTTGGTCCGCCTTTTGTACCACTTACTTGATATGGGTCAATAAATCATACATAAATAAATGTTTGATCGCTTAGTAAGAGTAATAACGCTTCTTGGCTCTTATACAAGCCTCAGGTAGCCTAAAATTTACACTTGAAATGCAGCAATTAACATATTGCAAAGTTTTTGCATGTAAGTCCACTGTCTATACATTTTACACATTTTATACATTTACATTTAAATCTCCAATAATCCAAACTATTGTTTTTATGTGAAAAACAGATAAGGTCTTTCGAGCTACGAAGGAGAAAAATAGACTATAATTTGTCTTTTACAAGATAACATTAGAACGACATTTAAGGCGCGAACACATTTTTTACTCTGACGATCAAAAAACTTATTCTGAAGACACTAAAGTAGCTCTAAGAAAAATGTCTGTAAATTATTTAGTTATAAGTTATACTTTTATCACATTAATAACTTCTCATAAAACTGTATTTCAATATGTGCCGTGAAAGAGTAGCGGTATGTTGTTTATTATGTTTCTATAGCATACAAAAATTTACAAAATGCAATGTCCTGACCAGTCTTGTTGACATAATTATCGCACTGGAGCTAGAATTCTGAAAAGAAAATTAGGGAAATTTCAGCCCTAAGATGGTTAAATAGTGATTGAAAATTGTTTTAGCGTTTTTGAAAAATCAACATAAGTTGAGAAATAAAAATCTCATAATATGTTGATTTAAAGAATCTCGTCTAAACTAATTGTAAATGTAGCTACGAAGGCATAGTATAGTGAAGCCAGACTACCTTCAATGTAGAAATACTGCAAAGCTAAGCTCATTTACAGTTAGATAAAGAAGCTAATATTAACACGTTCCTGTGAACGGATGCTCGAATCAATAGATAAGCGATCGCCAACCATTTGTCGCGGCTAATAATACTTCTGCCCTCCCGACATTGATAAATGGAGAGCCGAGCGTAGCCAGATGTCAGCAAGTCCGTTCGAGGCAATATTTTCTTTTACAAGAGGAGTATGAGTAAGTGTCCTACTTCTCTTTATTACGCTTAATGAAGAAAATACGGAAGTCTGTAACTTTGTTACTGAATTAGCTGTGTTCGATTTTGGTTTTGTATTCTTTTCACATTATAAGTTTGACTTGTCTGCGTGGGTGTGTGGGAGTGTGTCTCTTTGTGGCATAGTAGCTCGTAAATGAATCGACTGATTAGAATGCGTTTTTGAAGTTATACTTCTTTTGGCGCGATGGTGAAAAATGATGAGAGTGAATTTCTACGATGCGCGCGCACACCGACACCTAAATTCTGCATCGTGAAGTTAGCTCAATTCTGTATTTTTCTGTATGCAAAAAAGTTTTCACAGTATTTACCTCATTACAAACGATTTTATAATCGATTGAATTGATTCATAATAATCGATTGATGGAATATAATAATATATTTTATGTATTATTTGTTAATTATAATTATAATATTAATTTATTTCTTACATGTTTTCGTATTCCATACATACTAAAACTATGTAATATATTTAGAATTACCATTCAATCGTTACGCTAATTTTATTAAATTACATTTCGAATATTTTGACATCGATTAATCGATTGACAACAAAGATGATGTAATCCCTAATAATGTCATTTTGGTAACCATAGTATTTATAAATAACACCACTGTACTGTCATATTTGTCATCGATCTTTCATGTTTCTACGCGTGGTTTTTTGTATTTTTCTATTAAATATTTTCAGCGTACCTATTTGGAGTCCTATTTACTATTGAAACTCATCGACATGCACACAGTTATTTTAATTTACTGTTGTATTCGATTTCGTACTTGTGTTTTGGTGAATGTGTTTTCGCAGTTTCGCTACAATTTCTGGCAAACCAATACTATATGAATATGGACTACTTAATCGCCTGTTTTGTGACTGACAAAGGTTCAGAATAAGTCCTGAACACTGGATAACGTACCCTATACATCTTTAGAAGATCAGTAGTTTGCTGTGGCCATACTTACAATGAGTATGTTATGGTATCTTGATTGGGCAAGGTACCAACGAAATATAGCGCCTCCTGCACAACTAGACGAAATATTAATATAAATGATAACTAATAAAATCTCTTGAAATATGCAATAGCTTTTATTATACAACCTTTTTATGACATTCGTTTTGGGTAAAAACCATTTAAGTAGTAGATAGTATAATAGACACCCGCCAACTTAGTTTTAACCATTAAACTCGTAGATTCTATTGGCAAGTCACGTATTAATTTTGGGATTTTATTATAGAAATGTACACCAAGCCCTATGAAAGATCGTTGCACTTTACTTTGGCGGAACGAAGGCGTAATTAATTGATACATTCTTTTTGTTTGGCGATTATTAATATCAAAATTTTGTTTATACGCGTTTATATTCTTCCTTATAAAAACTACATTATTAATTTATTAAGTTGGTTAACCTTAGCTGTGTGTTGTAATGTTTAGTTTGTACGATTCCCTAACATGAAATATTTCATGTTTCTTCTGATGTATATAAATATTATTTACTAGGTTGATCCAAAAGTAACGATAGTAAAAATGATACACGTTCAAATAAAATAATGTTTTATTTTACAGTCTCCTAACTAATCAGTTCACATTCTCGGTAGTTATATTAAAATTACAACAAATTGAATTGCTTTAAATTGGGTTGGCATACGAATGATCCAAACGCACGCCTAATGATAAATAATCACTATCGGACGAACATGAATCATCAAAACTGCTCTCAGATTCCGTATCACACTCGTCTTTCAATTCTATAATTTTATCAATTTCCGCGTCTAAGCTTCCATCCATTTTACAAAACTTATCCTCAATATGTCGCACATGTTTTATACGCAGTCGGGTTTTTTGTATTTTTTAATTTTTTTGTGTGTAATAGACCTATAATTGATTCAGTTGGAAAAAATATTAGAACACGATTTCGTGAGCCATGACCATGTTTTATGCTATAATATGTACCTACGTTTGCCCAAAATTCTTCTGTATTTTCATTGAGCGACTCAGTTTCTTTTGTTTTTTGTATTTATAACACTATTTTCTATTTTAATTTTCAATATTATATTACATTGGTAGAAAATGCAAAAAATCGGGAGAAACGGTCGCTAAAACGGGATATCGGGAGACGATAACCAAAATCAGTAGATCTCCCGATAAATCGGGAACTTTTACAACACTCGTCACTTGACAGCAAGTAATGCTAATCTAATGGGAAGGTAATGACAGCTTGTCAGAGGTAAAATAACTGTGAACGGACTGTAGTAGTAAATAGTAATCGATACTTGTCTTTGGGACTTGGAGCACATTCTTTTTCTCTCCATAATCTGTATTAAAGTTTAATGCCTGTCGGAAAATTATTCTTCAACTGAACTGAATAAAATCTTTCATTCCCTCCCCCCCACAAAAACTGGTTTTACAGCATGGTATCGTAATAGTTCTCGTAATAGAACATAGATGGTGTTTTTACAATTGTAAAAACAGAAAAAAAAAGATTAACATAGATGGTGTTTTTGCAATTGTAAAAACACCATCTATGTTCTATTACGAGAACTATTACGATACGTAGCAAAGTAATATTAGAATATACTACAAAATTAATCACAGATGGCGCTTAACACATATAGTTTGGCTATAGAGATTCGTAAATTAAATTATTTCAAAATATTATTTCATTTTTATTTTTAGTATTGCTGTTTTTGAATATAGTATTTTGAACAATGTTTTTTTAATATTGTTTTTTGATTTTTTTTTCATGTCAAAGAAGTATAACTTCTCACGCGCGTACAAAAGTACACGCACCCTTTTTTTTCATTTGAATGCTGAAGTAATCGAGATAGTTAGTTGTTAGCTTCAATTTATGAAGCCCTGGTCAGTCGTTTCAAGGTCATTAGCTTTTTCCGTGAAAATAAAAGTGTCAGGGGATTTTTAAATTTTTAAATTTACAGTTATTGTTCTAATTAAGTGCGGCCACATCAAGCAATTTCTATGTTGCCCATTGTTGCTCCATTGTGACTCCAGTACGAATTGGGCGATATGGAGCAACTAAATAAACTAGGCAATATGTTCTAATTAGCAATTCAATGGAGCAACAACTAGCGATGGAAGAAGTTCTTCTTGAAGCAGCAGCTTGCAGTGCAGTCCTCAACGAATTGTAATAATTTTTTTTTTTTTTTTTACTTAAAATAAGTTAATGCTTGACCACAATTGAACCATGTTAAAAATATTTGTTTTAGGTAATATTGTTATGTAATTATTATTTAAGTAGTTTATCTTATTTATCATATTGTCTGTGCACGTTACCCTTTTCACACAGATTTTTATGTCCTCTGCCCAAAGGTTGGCTGGAAGAGATCGCTCTATAGCGATAAGACCGTCTTTTGTACTACATGTTATTTATATTATGTTCTAATGTAGTAACCTATTTGGTGTGTACAATAAAGAGTATTCTATTCTACTCTATTGTATTTAGATACCAAAACCATTATTGACCATCCCAAAATAATTTAATGAAAACTTAACTTCCTGCTTATTCATTTACTCAAAGTAGTATTTTATACGCCAATCTAATGAAATGCTTATGCTGATATACGTGTATACACCAGCATATGAGATAAATACAAAAATGGCCTTGAATTTTCCAAACGATTGAATATACCAGCGATCAATTGTCAGCGACACAAGCAACACGTACTATATGGAGCAATTAGAAAAATTGCCGCAATTTTAAAGATTGCTCCAGATTACTCCACTAATTGCTCCATTAAAGAGAAGACCTGCACTAACCCATATATAAGTTATAATAATGATATGACTCCACATAAAAACTGCAAACAAGCAAAGCACAGATACCTGAAAAAGAATAATAGAAAAGAAAATGAATCAAAATGCTTTGTCGCTCTCAAAAACCTGGAGCGCACTTTACATCGTTGGTTCCTATCTCGAATGGTCTTTCAGAATGTGCTATTACTGCAGCTCCCGTAGTGTTTGCTGACACATCTCAAGAGGAATGTAGCGCAAGCGGTTATTGATTTCGTAAGAGCTGGCAAGCGAAGGAAGTGTTATCTTGAATCTGGAGCTGGTTTTTGCTATGAAACTGGAAATTTATTGCCTTCTCATACTTCAGGCGAAGTTATTAGGCGTTCAATGCGGAATTATTTAATTAATTGTAGAATTATCGTTTTTAGTGTAGATATTTTACTGCTTTATGAATTGATGAATTGTAGATAACCTGACGGTGATCACGTTATCATCATTATCACAAGCTATAATTGTCTCGTTGCTGGGCTATAAAGTTCTCCTTTCACAACGTGAGAGGTACAGAAGAGTCTACTATGCTGACCAAGTGGGGATTGGCAGGCTTTATACATCTTACAGAACAATATGGAGAACTCTTTTAAGTGCAGATTAATGTGTGGAATCATGATGTTTTAGTCTTATTTCTTACGCACATTACTTTTTGGCGGTTAGGTAATTTGATAGTTGATGGAGCGTTTTCATTCTTTGGAGGGCACGTAAACCCGTTGGTCCCAGTTGTTATCGTAGGATAACAGTCGTTAAACCATATCGGAGGAATTCGGGTGGCATGAAAATTTCCGACACTTGTGTTGGCCTTTCCCCTCCACCAATCTGCACTGGAGCAACGTGGTGGAGTATGCACAAGGCTTCCTCAAGACGAGAGACCTGTGCTCGGTAGTGGGTCATTAATGGATAGAAGGCAAGCCAAGCCTAGCCAAATAATAATACATTAATACATTTTACAATAATATATCCTCTTGTGTATTCGTATCCAGAATACAATATGATATATTGTACATACATAAAGTAAATAAATGCGGATGATGTCATTGTTCACAGCAAAGCTGACAAGCGCAGGCAGTAAGGGAAAATGTGAAGCCAGTTCATAATTTTTATTATGAAATAAATTTTCTGCTTTTCGAACATTTCTTTTAGTTACAAAGTTTCCTTATCTGACAGAGAACGAACAATGTTGACGATTCACCAAATTATTTACGTGGTTTTACTGTTCAAATATGGATTCTGCGATTTTATCGGCGTGAAATTGGAATTAACTTTATGATGTTTTTTGGTATTTTTGTGGCTTGCTAGTGTTATGCTGGCAATTTTTCCTTTTTTTGCTGTAATAAGTACCATATAATATGTAAGTTATTCCAGAGTATGTTCCTAAATGCTGCGTGCAAATTTCATGAAAATCGGTGGCGTGAAAGAATAACAAACATCAATACCAGCTTTCGCATTTACAATATTAGTAGGAATAGCAAATACTTAAGTTTGGACTGTTTTTAGTATACCAAAGACTAACTATTAAAAATTAACTATTGCTGGTTTTTGAATACTCAAACTATTTTACAGTTACTTAGAGTATTTGGCAGGCCCTTAACTTAGATTTAGAATAGAATTACAATTCACCAATCTGTACTTCTAAAAATGTCACGTGAAAACCATACCGGTAAAGCGGAACTTTTAAAAAGAATAAAAATAGAAACTACGAAATCGATCAATGACTAAAAGGTGAATCTAGCAAAATCGAACGTTTGTTTTGTATTTGTTTAGGGAAATAAAAGTTCTGGCTCTTTAGCATAATGCTACAAGTTTGTATTGGCTACTTTTAGTTTAGGGTCAGACTTTTTGATTTAAAACTATAAAAAATTCATTTTGTGTTACACTTGAGTATCGAGTATACTATTTTATAGCACAATGTGAACTAAATCCGTCTTTAAAAAGTCATTTTTCATACATTGCGAAGATATTATGTGACTTTCGTTTTCTGTTATGCCGTGTAGGCGTGAAGTTAGTACCGAGAGTAGTGAGGTGATATCTTAATAAGAAAATATGTAAAAAATGACTAAAAATTATTGCATTTTTATGAACTTAAGTAACTTAATAGTAAGTGGTCATCATAACTCGTAAGCGTTACTTACACCACAGGCATCACCCATGCGTTGCCGATCAAAAAAGAAAACGAATAAAATATTCGATAAGGAACCCGACACAACACACAAAAGAATTTGTTTAAAAGTACATTTTTTTCCTTTTAGTGGTTTTATTTGTAATTTGTAATAACTGCTCTTCTTAAAAAACAAAAAACTTATTAATTATTTATAATACATTTCTTCTATATTTGAATTGATATTTTGAATACCTACCTAAGATATATCTATACATGAAAGTTAAAGTAACCGTCTATCATTCAAAGACAAAGATCGTTGCCGTTTGTTTCGAATGAAATTATTCGCTGACCCGATATAATAACAACCGTTTTTTTAATGAGATTCACAATAAAAAAACGTATGGGTCCACTTATGTACGCACGTAAGAAGTTCTACTTACCTCTTACTTATAAGTAACTCTCGCTCGCACCCACGACCCGACGCTCGCTAGCAATCCAAAATAAATGCTGTGCGCCTAGTACAGAAGCCTAATATCACGCACCTTCATCATGCCGTTTTTTGGCTATCGCATCGTAAAAATTTTGTTCTCATATTTTTTCCAAACGCCCCATAAGAATATAACTTCAAAAAAGTAATATAAAAAAAACTTTGTAAAAAGGTAAAATTTCAAGATGTATCATTTTTACGCAGAACACGGGAAGGATCTCAGGAAGTTGAGCAATACATCAACATCAGCAAAACAAAGAAATCGTAACGAAATTTCCCAAAAGGATTTTGTGGACTCTTGCAAAAACATTTTTCCGTTACGAAATATGTAACAATGTCTTTCTTCAATAATCTTCTCATCTCATTTCATTTGAGTCGGTTAATTAACGACGCTGATAACCATGATTTTGGTGAGGAAATATCGACACCCGCAACGCATAAGGTTGTAACTCAAGTTACAACCTTATGCGTCTATACCACAGGCGTATAGTCCGTGAAAAGAGCTACACGACAGTAGTATCGACATATCTCTAGCATTCGTAGTTTCGAAGATAGCCAGTTGAAGAAGGTAGTAATTGCCATATGAAGAAAAGTTCCAGCAATATTTAAGACGTAAAGCGAATTACGTCTCTTATGTTCGTTGTTGAGCGTGGAAGTAACATCTCTTACAACTTTTTGACGGGCATCATAATACACGTATCGGAACCGTAACTTAAGATACTGCTTTGTCACGGCTTAGCTGTACTGAGCGACCGGCTAATGTTTATACGATTTGTGTATATTTGTCCTACAAATTTACATCTGAGCTCCGTGTTTTAATTAAAATTTGTGGTTATTAGGGTTTCATAGTCAAAACGGAAGCCTTGTGGTTTCATCATGTTCGTACGTCCGTCCGTCCGTCCGTTCGCAGCATAGCGCAGAGACCTTTAGTGCTAGAAAGCTGTTATTTACCCGTACCAGCAGTGCCGTACCAGCTAAATGATGTTGTTGGATTCACTATCTTCACTATCTTCTGTGTACGGTCAGCTTAGCTTGTTTGTTGTTCTTCTCGCAGGGAGCTGGAGCTTGAGAGGAGATAGAACCGTCTGAAGAAAACATGGTGCTAGACTTGGTTTTCAACCTCGTAAGGTGACTTTGCTAAATAGACAGATCCCTGGCGAATACTTTGGAGCCCTGGTTTCACTCGATTGTGTTTTTTACATGATTTGTGTTGTTCTCACAAATCGCATCGCCTGCACTTTGTAATAATAAGACCGAGAGTTTATGCTGACACAATAAGAGATTTACCACTGGATCTTTCAATAATTCGATCCTACCTCGTGGACGGTGGTTAAAATGCTGGTATTAAACTCATCCACTGGGGTGACAGGTGTTGGGCGAAGCGTAGACTTCATAAGGCGTAACCGTTCCAGCTTCACGACGATATTAAATGGTCCTCTTACAAGACGGCTATGGCTTCTGGTTTTTAAGCTGCCGTTTGTCTGCCAGAATGAAGTCCATCTCACTATTTGTGGAACCATCGGGACTTATCCATGTCCACTTGCGTTGAGGCTTCTTTCTGAAGAAGGAGTTCATCATAAACAGATCTTTCCTCTCTAAAAAGTTAGCCAACAAGTGTCCTCGACGATTCCGCCATCTAATTCCAAAGGGAAGGGACCCACTTTTATCTCGGCGCCATTTTGCCAGTCCCCCATCACAACTGTGAAATAAGCTTTAGAGGATACCTCTGGATCTACTATTGTCCTAACACATAACCTCAGTCTCATCGTCGGGGTGTCGGCGCATATGCCTGTACAACCTTCAACAAATAACTTTGAATATTTTTAGTGTTAGGTACCTGCGATACCCTGGCTGACACGCCCCAACTTGCACAATATTGTTGACGAGGGGCTTGTAGATGAGAAACCCGACACCACATTGCATCCTTGGTTGGTCTTTGGTCATTTGGTTTACCCTGTCGGTAATAGAACAAGTTCCCGAATTATTCATTCCTGCTCTTTTATCTTTCCATTGGTCCTGTGTCCTGGAGGTATAATTATGTTGCCAGGTGCCGAAGTCGTCATTGGTACAATGAGAAATTAAACTTATTTGATGTTGATAATTTATTTTATAATATAAGCTTTATAATTAATATTAAAATTCAAGAATATAACTTACTTCCATTATAAGTAGGCTACCTTTCATCACTAAGACGGTTGTAACTAGCTAGATACAACCTTATCGCTGCTGAAGTTATCCAAAACCTTGGGTTGTAACTAATGCTATCTCAGCTTCTAACAGTATTTTTTGTGATATATACGTATCAAACTATAGTATTTACCCCTATAGAATTGATGCACATATTAATTTTTCAGCAAACCCAATACTTCTTTCGTAAAAAGCATTCAAATACCTAACTTTTACTTTTTTGCTTATTCTGAAAAAGACGGATTTCAAGTTACAACCTTATGCGTTGCGGGTGTCGATATGTGGGCGTTTATTTATTTTTAACCGACTTCAAAAAAAGGAGGAGGTTCTCAATTCGACTGTATTTTTTTTTTATGTTTGTTACATCAGAACTTTGGACTGGGTGAACTGATTTGGATGATTTTTGTTTTAATTGAAAGCTGGTGCTTGTCGTATGGTCCCACATAAATTTGAACGAGATCTGACAAAGGCATCCATGTGAAAAGTACAATGTACTTCATTTGAAGTCGGTTAATTTTTTGTTAAAATGTTAGATTATTTAAGGTTCTGAACGAAAAAAGTGAAAAATGGAACCCATAGAACCACTCGTGTGTCTGGCGAACGCCCTTCACAGCCAATTTTTACCGAAACTACTACACCAAATGAGTTGTTTGGTACTCATGTGCTTTTTCGTAACCCAAAAACGAAGGTATAAAGAAAACAAATGAATTCATTTTTTTATTCCAAATCAAAATTAAATGATACTGCTTTGCAAACCGTATCGTGTTACATGTCAAATGAAAGGGTTTATTGTAAGGATCTCAGATATAGTTCTACATGACAATGGATAGTTTGAAAATTATTCAAGAAAGAACGGTAATTGAAGATGAAAATTGACCATTAATTAAATTTCGTTTCGAAACCACTCTACGGTAGGTGAAGCCGCGGGCAAAAGCTAGTTTGCCAATTTTGTCACACAATTATACGGCCGTTCTCAATAACTATGTTCGTATCATCGTTGCTAGGCAACAGTCAAAAACAACTTTATTGTATTAACTTATCCAGAGATCATGGACAGATAGATTATTGAAAATAACGGTAAAGATAGTTACAGTATCAGACTGACTGTGAATCAGAGATTTTTTTTTAAATAATATTATCTTTATACTTAATAAAATATTTATCCGCTTATAATATATTTTCTGCTACTAGGAACAAAGTGCAAGATTAATTTCAGTAACAGTTCCTAGCAAATTATATTGCATAGCAGCGATTGCGATTCATCTAAACTTGCTAATGTGAACAAGTTTAGACAAGATTCACTCAAAGTTCCTGAATCAGCGGATTCTGTGTCGATGTTGATTCAAATAGAGATAATCCTCGTTGAATCAAAACCCTCAAATGGCAGCCGTATTCAGATTCGGTCTCTCAGGCCCCGGGATGAATTAATTTTCCCGAACCAACGTCGCTTAAGGATAAGAGACTTGTCATATTACATACTACGAGCGAACAAGTCAAATTTTACTTGTTTAAAATGAAATTAATAACGAAATTCGCCCTTACATATTTCATTAAGAACATTATAAAGAAAGAATAAAGTTATAAGTACTAATGCAATATAATACAATATAATGTAGTAATACTACATGTATATAATGTAGTAATACTACAAAAAAAATATTTCCATAGTAACGGGAATTCAATCGCCAGTTCAAAAATCTTCAGATTAATGTTATTTCAGATTCAGGTGTTCATTAGTAAATGTCACGTAATTTTTTTTAACATGACTTATCTTACCTAATAAACTATTTTAAATGAGTGGATAGATATAAACACATTTGTTTAAACAATTTTATTCTAGTCAACAATAATAAATCTTGACAAAAAATAACCGACTTCAAAATTAGGGTTAACTCAAAAACTACTTGGGTTAAGTGGGACCACATGACAAGCAGCAGCTTTCGGATAAAAAAATAATCAAAATTGGTTCACTCAGTCGAAAGTTCTGAGGTAGCAAACATAAAAAAATACAATCGAATTGAATACCTTCTCCTTTTTTGAAGCCGGTTAAAAAGCTTTTGTTTCGGCCTTTGGTCCTTCATTCTGCTCATACTTTCAATTCTTGTATGAATGAAGTTCTTGTACTTGTTTTTATGTTTCCATGAATTCTCTATACTTAAATTCAAGGAAACAATAATGAAGTATTGAAAATTATATTATACCTAACTTTCAAGATTTAATGATTTTCATGTTCGTTCTTATATCGCTTATAGTTCCTCCAGTCTTAATAAGACAGCTCGCTAAAGTTAGGGTTACAAATTCCCCTTAATTAGAGGGGTCTCGTGAAACCAGGACCTTTGACTTTTTCATTGGATTTTTTTCATGTTAATGAAGGTATGCATAATTATAATCGTGCCTGAAATTTTTGTTTTAGGAATGTCTATTTCATAAGTAAATGGGGTTAACGAAAATTCTGCGGTGATTTATCAAGTGTTTATCCTAGGGTTATAAAGCTTGTTAGAGTAATGATCCGTTTATATAACTGTAAAAATATGCGGACCGGAAATTATAAATGAGGCGTGAACGTTTAATTAACTACTGTAATTATAAAAGTGAGGTAACACTATTTATATGAAGTGGCAAAAAATGTGTACGGATATGTCAGTGATACCTTCATGAGTAGTTTATTAAACGCAATTTATTTAGCTTACCCTGTTGATGTAGGTGAAATTTTGCAAGCTATATTAGACGTACTTCCTCTTTACATATGAAGTTGAAGCTTTACATATTACTCTAGTTTTAACGACAACGCATTATTTAGATATACGAGTAGTATATTATATTAGTAGAATAAGCAGAAGAGCCATACAAAACATGACAAATAGTTTTCTTTCGCGTGCGAGTGAAAAGAAATAATACAATATTAAATAAGTATAGCCGTCTCTGTCATGCTTCCAAAAGATTAATATCAAGATTGAACACCAGATCGGAAAGAAGCAATGCATATCGTATTTGATTACACTGTAACGCCCGATAAGCACTAATTACAATCTTAAATTGAGACGGAAAATCAAGTTGACGAAGCGTAAAAAAACGCCAAGATTTACAAATTAAATGACAGTTTAATTGATTGAGCACTCGATACCCGTCTTATAATTAAAAACCTTGATTGACTGCGTCTTGGGAGAAAAAGAGAAAGTTAAAAGGAATAATTAATATTATTATATTAACAGCTAAACGACAAACGGAGCCTATCATAATATAATATTATTATGACTATAATCTTCTTATGTTTCCATTTACTAAGTGGTTACTCAAGTGAAATTGAACTTGAGATAATAAAGTGTTAAGTAAAGTAAATATAAGTACATAAAAACTAGCCAAGTGCGTGTCAGGCCAAGCGCATTATAGGGTTCCCTAACTACAGGTTGATCGACAGCGAAATGGTTGATCGAAAGGCGCCATTTTCTCTTTTATTGGTAACTAGGGTGCACGGACATAAAATGAAGAATGAATGAAGTACCTCACAATACCCACATAATAATTTACCCGAAATGTCGTTCAATATTTTCAAAAGAACCGGTTCAACCCTTTTACCGCTGTCGCTATAGTCCATTTTTCTTGCGATTAATTCCCTTAAAACATTTTAAGTGTTAAGAGATCTTTCCAACAGACTATTCTTCATTTTTAGGTCAAATATGCTTTCGTGTGTTTTAATTTTGGAAGCGTTTTTAACTGATTATAAAAGTGAGCTCACAATTTTTTGAGTGATTCCAGATTAGACATTTTTGCGATAGATATTTTTTTTCAGATGTGTTCTCTGTGTGACTGCTTGCTTTAGACTTGGCGTTGGACTACGAATCGCTCCATGGAATTAATGTTCGAAGCTGCATGTCTGAAATATTTAACTGTTTGCATATTATGCACCTTTGACGAAACCTTTTCTCTGATGATTAGTTTTTTTAAGATTGAAGCATTTCTTCTATGTGCAGTCCAAGGGATTTTAAACAGTCGTATCCAGCACCACACAGAGAGATACAGGAAATCCTAGTGAGGGAGTATGAGTATAAGCATTTAAAAAAGTCTATCAAGTTTTACAGTATCGGAAAGTTTGAACGGCCATTCAAAACTTGAACACATTAAAATTAGAAAAAAAATTATCCATCCATGTCGGTTAAAAAATATAACTCTTAATTCTGAACTGCAATAGTAATTCACATTACAGTAATTGAAATCATCCGAAATGATATTATTAATCGCAAACAGAAATTAATTGTTTGGAGTCATCTCTAGTTTATTTCTATGTAAATATTCCATTGTTGTCTAGACTCGGCAATGCAACAATCGAAATTGAATTCTTTGTATACGGGCTTTAAAGTTCACATTTATTTATTATAATACCATCCCGAGGGAGATTGGTCACAGCGCATAAATTGTGTTCCGTGCATGTTTAAATTTCGGAAATAAGTTTTTCCTGTATTTATTAATCACTTCCTGTTACAAAAATTTCACGTGCTGCAGTTTTCATACAAGTAGTTCAGTTTATGTATTATGTGGGTAATAACGGGGCGTAGCCATTGAAGTATAATGTCATAGAACAGACATCTCGAACAAAATGTATGTCCCGCTCGGGAGGTTCTATTTTCAAAATTGAGCCCCGGTTCTCCTTTGAAAATCGAACGAATCCATTGAAGATTGAAGCCACGTGGCGTCAATGCATTGGGACATACATGGTGTTCGCGGTGTCGGTTCTATACGCTAGTAATAATACTTCAATGGGCGTAGCAGGCATTTTTTACCCGACTACCAGGAAGGTTTAAGTTTTTCGCGCGTCTCTTGTATGTATGTGTAATATTTTTATTACCTCATATTTTCTAAATTGCTGAACAGATTTATACAATTGATATATCGTTAAATTCGTCTTGATAACCCAAATGTTCTTAGATAAGTGAAATTAATAAAAACATGGTGGCTGTGAGATGCCATTGTTTGAAGTATCAAAAAATAAAAATAAATCAAATAATGCAATATGCATATCAAATTCAAGACCTTACCATGATTAATTTTAAAAAGGTATACCATGATGCTTTTTTGATGACAGGCGGGTATTTTTTTAATTTTAAAATTTATTTTAGTTGATAGTCATACACCGGCTTACAGATTGGTTTAGTTTTTATTGGAGATTAACTATTCTAGTCATTTGTTACATTACTAAGTTAGTGCGCTAATCTTTAATTTTTATCAGGTGGGATCAAAGATGTTTAACTAACAGATACGTTATGCCCTTACAAATCGACCGAAAAATCTGTTCCGACCGAGCTACAACACACACACGTTTATCTTTTGTTTCCCTACACCAATCACTAGTACATTGGCAAATTATGTAAAAAGGATGGCATTACTAAAACCATAATAGTGAAAAAGACAGCTAGTGTTTGTCGTTCGCGTCAATCTATATACGCTACGGTCTTTATCGCTCTCGCGTCAAAACTAGATCGCTATCTCTTTCTTCATCTGAATATGGCGTCTTTGCATGATTATTAGATTGTTTAGAAAAATAATTGAAATATACTAAATAATCTAAGTATCTTAGCGTACTCACGCATGGTATGAGATTCCTTGTGTTTTGTTGACCTTGGAGTCATAATTGGTGCACTTTCTAAACACACAGGATGGCATTTTGTTATATTTTCATAACTACGTATTAACCTACGATGCGCCACGCTCGTGATTGCGCTCGCCGCAGACTAATCACAAAAGTTCCCAATTAGGAACTTTTTCAATCATCACAACGCGCGCGCTTATGACCTATCTGTCTCTTTTTAATATATAATATCATTGGGTGGGATCAAACACTAAGGCCTTTTGTGCATCACACGCTATCGTCATTTGCCCGCTTGCTTGACTTTTGTTTTTCATTATGCAGCAAGCTTACATACAATCGACAAAAGAAGCGCCGCCGTGCCGCGGACAGTAGAGGTCGTAGCCCATCTAAACGACACCGCTCCCACCCAACCAAAGTATGAGAATTCAAATATAAACTTTAAATCGTGCTCTGTAGATGCAACTATTGAGTGGCAAGGTTGCGCTTGCGGCAAGCTTGCTTCCCGCGCGCGGGCTGCTAATTTTTGTTGTTACTGTAAAGTGCACCTACAGAGCACGATTTTAAGTCTATATTTGAATTCTCATACTTTGGTTGGGTAGGAGCGGAGTCGTGTAGATGAGCTACGACCTTAATAATGAAAACTACTCCTCAGATGTCGCTCTTTAAATTGGACTTGTCATGTGACAAGCAGCAGCTTTTAAATATAAAAATAATTGAATCCTAAAAAAATTTTTTTTTTAAACGCTTTTATTTCAATAATGTTTAGTTTATAAAATTAGCTACAAGTTGTGAAAATTTCAAGTCTCTACGTAAAATAGAACATAGAGAATTATGCGTCTAAAG
Source organism: Thymelicus lineola (assembly GCA_963932265.1). NCBI lineage: Eukaryota > Metazoa > Arthropoda > Insecta > Lepidoptera > Hesperiidae > Thymelicus > Thymelicus lineola. The sequence goes on along the minus strand of OZ010698.1, from coordinate 5,007,624 downwards.
TCTGAAAATCGTTTTTTTTTAATTTAACAACAAATAAACAATGAAAATTAGTTTAAAATATGATTTTCGTGTATTGTCATCGGAAATACACATGTCTGCCAAATTTCATCAATTTTCATTAAAGGGAAGTCATTCAAATTAACGTTACAAGATTTGATGCTCCGAAGTGAAGCTAAATAAAAGCGTTTAATAATCATCAAAATAGTAACACGGAGTAAAAAGTTTTATATAACCCAAATAAAAAATACAGTCGAATTGAGAACCTCCTTTTTTGATGTCGATTAAAAACCAAAACTGCTCGCAACCTTCCTTAACACGCTCACTGCGTTAGTCAAATTTGATGACTTTCAATGGGTGCGGTATGGGGTCTATTATATCCGAAGCACGAGTTGCCCCTGGTGCGTTGCTGGGTCGAAAAGATCCGTTTGACTTGCATCTGTTTAGGAGGACTTTTCTTTATAGCTATAATGATTATAGCATATTCTTTTATAGCAATATATTGACAGATAAACACTCAATAAAAGGCTAGAATCGTAGGTAGATGCACTGAATGGTTTGTTTGCAAAGAAAGGGATTACCTGTCGGTTCTTTACAACCCGTTATCCGCACTGGTTAGTAAAAGTGTCGATAAATTTTTAGTGTTGTGGATAATAAAAAAATATCGATAGCGATAAAATAAATGCTGGTTGAATAATTTTGTATACCAATATTTGTATTCAATCACTATGAGCTATACTGGTTAATGGTGTGGGTAAATCTGGTGGCTGGAAGTTGATGTCTGAAATTCATAGGACTTGTAATGTGTGACCATTTGACGGGGTAGTATATTACATTATCAGATATTATGTACCTAGTCTGGCCATAAATACTGTTACATAAAAACTTTTCTTTTTTTCAGCTTTTTAATTATTTTGAATTTGGAACACGTATATTATTTTAAAAACTTCTTTCGATTTCGCGCCATTTCACATACTTTTTCGTGTTCATTATAAAATTACAATATGGAATGGGGTGTTAAAGAAAATAGGATTGCAGTGATCGCCTTGCACAAAGTGGGTATGGAGCCGTCGGTCATATTCCAGACACTTCAAAAGCTTGGTATCAGCCGTATGTTTGTATATCGTACAATCAACAGATACAACAACACTTCGTCTGTCGAAGACCAGAAAAGATCGGGGCGGCCGCGTGCTGTTAGAACTACAAAGGCTGTTAATGCTGTTAAAGCCAGAATTCGTTCAAACCCCATTAGGAAGCAAAAAATCTTATCGCGAGAAATGAAGATTCCCGCTAGGACTCTGACGCGTATTATAAAACAAGACCTGAAGCTCGGTGCTTATCGTCGATATACAGGACATGCCCTAAATCAATCTTTACAATATTAAAGAGAGTGGATCGATCAAAACGCCTTCTGTCGCCGTATGTTTGTATATCGTACAATCAACAGATACAACAACACTTCGTCTGTCGAAGACCAGAAAAGATCGGGGCGGCCGCGTGCTGTTAGAACTACAAAGGCTGTTAATGCTGTTAAAGCCAGAATTCGTCGAAACCCCATTAGGAAGCAAAAAATCTTATCGCGAGAAATGAAGATTCCCGCTAGGACTCTGTCCTGTAATTTTGTACATAGGCAATGCTTATTTCTAAAAGAAATCTCTTCCAGCACACCTAGGAATGGAAAAGTGGTATAAAATTAATTTAGCGTGCACTTGTTTATAAATAGTATATAAGATACATATTAAAAATACCATGAATACATACATATATATATATACATACATAAATACATACATACATACATACAAACTATGCATACACTAATACATACACATTACATTAACTGTCTCTTCATATTTGCATAAAAACTCATCTTACCACAGGGACCTCACTAGTCCAACTAGCATGTAATCTAGTGCGGCTATCGGGTCATCGGGCCTCGGGTCGTTAAGAACCGATAAACGCACTAGACGTAAAAAATTTCCTTTCAGTCGGCACCGGGTCGTAAGAACCCGATGTAATTTTTTCGTATTTATATTACCTATTTAACAAGGCAATTCTAAAACACTAATCATCTCATTCGTATTCATACGGAGACCAAATATATCTGTCCCGCACCAGCGGTTGGAACAGTAATTTTTGCCCCGCACCGGAGGAAAGATGACCATCGGATATAATCAACCCGCTACCGCACCGAACGTGTTAACCAAATTTTTATGAATTCCGCATAAAATCAACGATATTCATGATTCATATTTTGTTACGAATATAAAAAATTATTAAAAAAGCGTAAGAATTTTTTTTACCTTTCCCTGTAACGGTACCAGGAACGCATGAATCCTTAAGAGGCTCGTGCTCGACTTTCAACTGTCATTCCGACCACGTGACCTGTAATTTGGCTTACGGAAACGTTATCAACCGCGGTTCCGTTCTGTGCTCGTTCATAATAGAAGACTTTATTTTTAAAGTGATATTTACAGTCTTTAATTGAGCTCGAGTCGCAAAATAAGATGGGTTAAGGTACCACCACCAAGTATCCACAAGTATCCATCTCGCATTTAGTTATACTGAACTTAAAAAGTACGAAACGGATTTTCATGTATTATAGAACAGAAGTAGAACAATATTGTCTAAAATAACGTTACTATCCCGGATTATCACCGCGGAAAATGCGGGCAAAGTACATAAGAGGCAGAGTGCTTGTTTCTAATACTCACCACCCACTGAGAAGAACGCTTACGGTTGTCGTAAAAGATCTACTTTTCATCGCAGGTTCGATTTAAAATTTCCTTGTTCCTACGCCGATTCAGTAATCTCACTGTTGATCGCTTAGTTCGTGTGGCACCCATTTATCTAGGTTTTTAGGGTTCCGAAGTAAAATCGGAACCCTTATAGTTTTGTCATGTCCATCCAATCCGTCTATCCGTCTGTCCGAAACGAAGCGCCGAGACCCCAAGTGCTAGGAAGCTGTAATTTCGCATGGATTTACATATGTATTAAAACTCTAAAATTGTACAATAAAATATTGAAAAACGTTTTTTTTTCAGGGTATCTCCCCTACAGGTTACCTGAGGATGATTTTTTTATTCATCACGTACCCTATAGTAATGGGTATCATTAAAAAGATATTCTAAAATTATTATCAGTCTTTTAAGACTATTTTTAGATTTAAGAGTCCGTTTGCTAAATATTTGGCTATACAGTGCTAATTTTGGTTAGAGTCAAGTGTTCCTCCCCTACCGGCTAAACCGTGAAAGTTGGACAAGTGGAAAAAATAAAAAAAATTACGATGAATTTACTAGGAACTTTATCAAGGCTACGTTAGTAAGTAGTTAATGAGTAATATTCAATAATTTTACTACTTCAGAACCCTAAATTGCGCGTGACCTGACAAGCACTTACATTTTTAGTGGTATCGAAGTATGAACACTCAAATATTTGATTTATATTCCGTTCACGGTTACTGGTGAGTAGACAAAAATACCTTCGCCGTGTCTGACGGCGTGTAGACTTAGCATCAGCAAGGTTGCTACAATTTATCCTTTTCTTCACCTCTTTTCAATATAATTTTTTACTGGATTTAAAAAAAGTATATATTGGACGGGTTTATTTAAATCGACATAATTTCTCTTTTTTATTTGTCAACTGATTAAGATAAAACAACAATTTTACCCCAATTATTTTGTAAACTAAATGCCATGTGCATCCATGGAATGTGACGTCAAAAATCCGTGTGACGTCAGATCCTAACGTACTCACAACGTTCTAACCAGAGCGGAGGCGTTAATCTCCACAATAAATTTCTTTTATCTGTTCGTTCGCTCGTTCTTGAGCCCCAAAAAAATAGAAATCTTTAGACATATTGCGAATAACTGTTACAATTTACAACCGCAGATCCAATTTTTTAGCGATTGAAGAGTACAGATATATTTTGTTGAATTTGTACATCTGTGGGTTACAAATAATTATGTTATTGCCACAATAACTCAACGTTTATGTTCTAATAGTTGTCTCACAGAGGTCACTGTTTAGCGATTAGCGACTCTTAGAGAATTCTCTTACCTATATCACTAAACTATTTTTAGTATTTTTTGTGTATAGTAAATAACATATTTTATTATGTTTTTATAAGATATATTGTAATTTTGGATACAATGACTCTTAGGTAATGGATTTAAAAAACGTTTATGCTTAGGTAATGACGTTATATACTTTAAAAATATTCTTCCTCCGTTAAGGAAAGCAGGTTTCCATAAACCTGTAAAGCAGTTCTTCACAACGCACTGGAGAATATGGTGTACTTCACCTCCAGGCCTCCATATACCACAAATGGCGGGTTCAGGCCAACCTGTTGCATATTCCGCATGAGACACAATTCCGCTTGCGGAAATACTAGCACAAGATGGACTCTATACCACTATAGCTTTTAATCTTGCCGTTCTTGCCAGTAAATTTCTTATCAGATCTTTCTCCTAGCATATAAAAAGATTTTGTTTGGTTGTATTTTGAACTGAATAACCATATGTCTGGAGGTTCTGTAAAGAAGTAAATATTGATTAACATAGTGTAAACTGAAGCAGTCCACTTGAATAAACTATAATATAAAGCATAATTTAAAACGAATGTTAATTGTTGTGTTATTTGTTTTTAGGATTCCGAAGTAAAATCTGAATTCTAATAGTTTCGTAATGTCCGTCCGTCCGTCCGTCTGTCCGTAGCATAGCGCCGAAACACTTAGTGCTAGAAAGCTGTAATTTGGTACTAATATACTTACATATTTATTAATACTCCAAAATCGTAGAATAAAATATTGAAAAAAAAATTTTCAGGGTACCTCCCCTAACAGGTAACGTGAGGATGTATCAATAGGTTATATGATGAATTTACAAGGAAAACTATCACGGCTATGTTAGCATGAGTAGTTAATGAGTAATAGTCGATAAACTTACTACTTCGGAACCCTACATTGCGCGTTTTTTGTAAGGTTCACTTGCCCGGTTTTAGTAAGGTTTAGTACTTTCATTTATTAGTAACCCCTTATTAATTCTTTTTTCGTGGTCAATTATACATCAAAGTTGCCTTTAGAGTTACAGATGATGAACGGTGATTACTTAGAATCAGGTTTTTCACTTAAAAAAATAATTCTGAAAAAAAAAAAGAAAATGTGTGCAATTCACACGTGGTAGAAGTGAAACTTTCCAAAATTTTGGTTTCAAGATAATGATATGAAAAATCTATAAATCAAAGTCAAAGTCAAAGTCAAAATATTTTATTCATATAGGTATCACCAAAGATGTTATAAATACAGATACGTTATGCCCTTACAAATCGACCGAAAAATCTGTTCCGACCGAGCTATAACACACACACGTTTATCTTTTGTTTGCCTACACCAATCACTAGTACATTGGCAAATTATGTAAAAAGGATGGCATTACTAAAACCATAATAGTGAAAAAGACAGCTAGTGTTTGTCGCTCGCGTCAATCTATATAGGCTACGGTCTTTATCGCTCTCGCGTCAAAACTAGATCGCTATCTCTTTCTTCATCTGAATATGGCGTCTTTGCATGAGTTATTAGATTGTTTAGAAAAATAATTGAAATAGACTAAATTATCTAAGTATCTTAGCGTACTCAAATGTGGTATGAGATTCCTTGTGTTTTGTTGACCTTGGAGTCATAATTGGTGCACTTTCGAAACACACACGATGGCATTTTGATTTATTTTCGTAAGGACGTATGAACCTACGATGCGCCACGCTCGTGATTGCGCTCGACGCAGACTAATCACAAGAGTTCCCAATTGGGAACTTTTTGAGTTTCACAACGCGCGCGGTTATAACGTATCTGCCTCTTCTTAATATATAATATCTTTGGGTATCACTGATACACTTATGCACGTCATTTTTTGGCTTTTCGGAAGGTGCTTTATCGTGGAGGAGAAGAAAAGCCTAAAGAAACTCCTCAGCACATCTTTTAAAAAATATTACAAAAAAAAGATAATAATACAAAAGTATTTACTATTCTGAGCGGAACTGGTTGCAGAGCTGGTCATTTCCATGCGTCTTTGTCATTTAAATACTCGTCTACACTATAATATCCCTTGCCTAACAATTGTGTCTTTACACGTTTTTTGAAAGTTTCTATTGGCAAGTCACGTATTAATTTTGGGATTTTATTATAAAAATGTATACCAAGCCCTATGAAAGATCGCTGCACTTTACTTAGGCGGAACGAAGGCGTAACTAATTGATGCATTCTTTTCGTATGGCGATTATTAATATCAAAATTTTGTTTATACGCGTTTATATTCTTCCGTATAAAAACTACATTCTTAAAGATATACTGGGAAGCTACTGTAAGTATACCTATTTCCTTGAACTTTTCACGCAAAGATTCCCGAGACCTAAGTTTATAAATAGCCCTAACTGCCCGTTTCTGGAGTATGAAAATTTGTTTTATATTGGCTGCTTTGCCGCACAGCAAGATGGCATAAGACATAAGTCATCCTAGCAGTTTCGACGTCTGTATACTGCCTTATTTTCCTAACAGCAAAAGCAGCCCTACCGAGTTTTGTCGCGAGATTTGTTATATGTGGGCCCCATTGAAGTTTACTATCTAAGGTCACCCCTAAAAAGACCGTCGATTCCTCCATATGCAATGTTTCGTTATTTAGTTTAAGAGATTTGCTGACTTTTTTAACATTAGGTAGCACAAACTCTATACATTTCGTTTTTTTTGCATTTAATAGTAAATTATTGATAGTGAACCAACGCGATACATGCGAAAGAGCACTATTTACGTCGTCGAAATTTACTTTATTCCTTTCACACTTAAATATTAGTGATGTATCATCAGAAAATAGTACAATATCCGCTTGGTTCTTTACATAATGTGGTAAATCGTTAATGTATACCAGAAAAAGAAACGGACCCAAGATCGAGCCCTGCGGTACACCCATCACAGCCGGTGACCCCGATGACTTAATATCGTTTATGCTGACTTTTTGTATTCTATTACTCAAATAAGACGCGATCAAGCTAAGGGCCTTGTTTTTTATACCATAGTGGCCAAGTTTAAACAGCAATGTTTCGTGCTCAACACAATCAAATGCCTTAGATAAGTCACAAAATACTCCTATGGCATTATGTGACGCCTCCCATGCTTCAAATATATGCTTTAATAGCCTAGCCCCGGCATCGGTTGTACTACGGCCTTTAGTGAAACCGTATTGCTCAGGATGTAATAATTTATTATTGTTGAAATGGGTTAGCATTTGATTCAATATTATCTTTTCGAAAATTTTACTAAGGGTTGGTAAAACAGAAACTGGTCTATAGTTATTAAGATCAGTTTTTTCACCTGTTTTAAAAAGTGGAATGATTTTGCTGCATTTCATAAGATCTGGAAAGATACCTAGATCTATACATTTATTAAAAACTACGACCAAATATGGAGCTATAATACCTATAATATGCTGTATTATTTTCACCGAGATGCCCCACAAATCACCCGTATTCTTTACCTTCAGAGACAGAAAGGCCTTAATTAAGTCTCTAGCGGTTATATGTTGAAATTCAAATAAAATATTACATTCATTAATATGATTTTTTAATATAGAAAGTGCTTCCGTCGGTGAAGAAGCTAGTGAACTGGTTAATGTTATAGGAATATTACGGAAGTGATTTTCAAATTCGCTTGCCACGTCTTTATCAGCACTGATTATATTATTATTAATCAATAATTCGTAATTGAAATCACAGGACTTTGCGTTACCGTTCTCACTGTTAATTATATTCCAAGTGGTTTTTATCTTGTTATCCGAATTAATAATTTTGTTCTTTATGTACATTGATTTCGCCTGAATACAAACAATTTTAAATATTTTAGAATAATTTCTCACGTGCTCCTGGAAAGTTGGAGAAAAATTGTATTGTTTCTCGGCGTAAAGGTCATACATCCTGTTCCTACTTTTATAAATACCTACAGTAGCCCAATCACTAAATTTACTATTTTTAGCTAGATCTACATACTTAAACTTGAATATTTTATTAAATTCGTTATTTATGTTATTAGACAATGTGTTATATAGTTTTATTGGATCTCTTTGTTGTAATGTTAACTGCGTTTGCATTTCCGAGTGGATTTTTTCTTTAAAAGTTGAAATCTTATTTTTAGTTATTGGTCTACATTTTATTATTTGTTTTTTCTTAGTGATTGAATTATACAACGAAATTTTTTGTCCGCAGTGGTCTGACTTCAACTTACTGAATATCTCTTTATTTAAAATCTCACAATTGCAAAAGATATTATCTAAACAAGTAGCTGTAGTTTCAGTTATTCTGGTTGGCTCATTGAATAATGGATTTAAATTAAAGCATTTAAACAAACTTAGTAGCCTAGTAGCCATAGTACTATCTGATAAAATGTCTACGTTGAAGTCGCCACATATCACTAATCCTTTTCTAGAAACACATAACCGTTTAAGTACATCCTCCAATGTATCTTCAAAAATAGTAAAATCACCAGAGGGGGGTCGATACGCGCAAACTATAACAAACCGCTCCAGTTCCACACAGGCCAGTTCAATAGTGCGCTCAATAGAAAGACCAACAATGTCTTTACGATCTTTACAAGACATATTGTTGTGCACTAATATTAGTGATCCACCATGAATTGCAGTCTCTCTACAGAATGCACTTGACAATTTATAATTACCTATACTGACAAGATTTTGAGTGCTTGGTAACCAATGTTCCGTTATATGGTCGTAGCGCACATATCAACTCGGAAAGGGATCGGCACCGGATCGCCTCGCCGTCAACCTAACGTAAGCTCGGCTACGGCTAGGCGACGCCGCGCTTACGGCTCGCCGGCCGCTGGTTGACGGAATGAATGACAGCAGTTCGCCGACGCGGCGCGGGGCGTGCACGAGGAAACGGAAAGTCGATGGATAGCGTACGGTGAGACGTAAGCGCGGGTACGGCAAGTCGTCCACGCACCGTACCGCGGTTCGTGAGCTTGTCTCGAGGCGAGGCGATTACGTTACGAATCCGATAAGTGTGCTTTACAGTAGGGAGTTTCATACAAAGAATACTGACATGCAAGAGTTGATACGTTTACGTTCCGTTTACGAGTTGATATGTGTGCTATGACCAATACATAAAACATGTATATTACAGTATTTTATAAATAATTCTATTTCTAATCGAATCTTAAAGCAATAAATCGAAGCGCCATCTATGAATACAACTTAGCACTTTTTAAAAATCTATCTAGCAATAAAACGAATGTTCTATCTTACTCCTCACGCCATCTATGAATACAACTTAGCATTTTTACTGTCTGTATAATCGGCTGGTCGATCTACAGAATGAAAGAATGAAATTCTTATTTTTTGTTGATAAATTCTTTGAAAATATTTAAAAGAGCATTTGAAAGTATTTAAAAACAGTAAAAAATAAAACTAAAAAAAATAAAACTAAAAAAAAATAAAACTAAAAAAAAAGAAATATTCTGAGACGCGAACCTGCGCATCATCATGGCATCAGCATTGTGTGTCTACGTCCTGACCATTGGACTACGGACAACTTAAATTGAAATACGAAATTAGCGGTTATATTATCTTACCTGTCGTTTTTCCGTTGCATCCGGTTTCAAATCACTAACGGTTCTAAAGAAGTTTCACTTCAAAAATAATTTTCAAAAAGTTGGATCAATTCAAAAGATACAATCAATACTCTCACTAATTCACGAAATACGATTTATACATAGGTAAATCAAATTGACTAAAGTCTAAACGGAAACGGAAAGATTGTATAAAATTTTAAAATTAGAAGAGAACCACGCTCTTTTGTATCATATATTTTATTACATTATAAACTTAACCTTAATATCATTCGAATAAAGCCCATATTTTATAGACACAAAGTAGTTTTCTCGTTTCCGTATCAGATATTTTAGACGGTAAAGTCATGAATACAACTGAAGATGTTATCTTCAACTTGTTTCTAAACGGTTATGGATATAACAATACTTCGGTAATACAGTTAAGATATCCGAAATCCTTGTTCTTGTCTTGGATAACTAAATGTCTTTAGAATCAAACACAAAGCGACATTCTCTACGTAAGGCCAATTGACGTCAAAAGGTTTCTGTTTGCTGGAGAATTTACTAGAAAATTCCAATCTTCGGATATGTCTTAGATGTCTGCATGCAATATTCACTTTGAAGTTAGGGGCCTGTCTTTTGGTCTCTATAGAAATATCTTTGGGAAATATAGATAATTTTGATATAAAACAAGCAATGTAATTACGTAAGCCACTGAAGTAAGGAGCTTTGGATATTAGTGGTTTAGAATGAAGAGTGTCGTAATAACTTTATTTAAAAAAAAAATTACACTTAAATTTTATTTTGCAAAGTTGCAAGACTCATGCTGCATAACAATATTAAATGTGTCGGTAGTTTCTTCACCGTTCGGTCTTTACACAGATCAGAATTCGTGGAAACAAACCTGCGTCAAAAAATAACGCGGTTCGCATTCAAATGGTTAATTGAAAAAATATTTCTGAGGACAAACAGCCCTTGTTTTTCCATACAAATGTATTTCCATTTAAATTGGAACTGGAGCGTATGTACGTTGGGAAACAAATTGGAGGGGCATAGCTGATACCATGAAATACCGTAATGAAGAGAAAAATCACTGAAACTAATGATAACTAACAGTGTAGTGTAGATGTAGGTTATCAAAATAAAGAAGTTTTAAGGCAAGAAAAAGAAAGAGAATGGTATAAACTAGAAAATGACGCTTTTTGGAGCAATGCAGCAATGTATATTGTACTGGTCGAGTGTTTTGTCTACCGTGATTTCATGTTACATTGGTGAAAATGAAGTCGTGTTTCTTGGTGTCTATTTCACTTATGGTATAAGACAGAGAAGATCAAATAACGAACAATATACAAGCAAAGGCGTATCTTGTAAAATACAACGGAGTATACAAAAGTTACGACAGGTATTCAAAAGATTTGAATAAAGTGCGAAACAGACGGACAGTCGTAAAAAAGACGTATTTTTTATTTCTAATCTACTAAAATAGCTGAAAAAACCTTTGCCTTACTTTTGCTCGTGATAAGTGGAAGCCATAAGAAGCGCCATTACTTTCCCCATCAAGATCATAATTTACTTAAACGCAGGAAAATCAAATCAAATCACCCACCTGTAGAAAGGAGACACCCTTAACTCGGACTACAGAAAAATCCCGTGTATAATTTATTTTGATTACTATTATTATTTTATTGGAACGAAGTTCCTTATCGCGCGTTGTGAAAGGGGGCTAGACGGAAAATTACGACTTTTTGATTCTTACGAATGATGACACTTTTTTTGAAGTGATTCAGAGAGTTTTACAGAGATGGCGCTGTACAACAAAACAATACTTAAATCGAAAGGAACTTCGTTCCATCCGGGTGTCCCTTGACACCTCTCATGTTTTTTTATTTTATTTTAGTTTATAATGAATTGACTTAATATTGTATTGTAAATCTTTATCTGACTGTGTATTACACATATTGTGTGTGTAGATCAATGTTATCTGAATATTTTTTTTTATTTGAATTGATTTATAGTATAAGCTGGAAAATATCCATACTAATAAAATATTACTAAATAATGGTAGGTATATAATATAACCTATTTATATGTTTAACAAAGTCGTGTTAGTTACACCATTTATATCTGAGGAACGGCTGTATGATATTTCTTAAAAATGGTGAATTTATTGAGTTATCTTAAAGAGTAGATTTTAGGCTAATACATTTATGTTCAGACATTCTCCGGCCGCTACGACTGAACTCAGTCGACTCATGATTCGTATTGTTTTTTACTAACTTCAGAGGTTGCCTGTTTCATATTCGTGTAAATATAACAACACACGTGATATTTGCATGGAAATAAGTTATCCGGCTATTTAAATATTCACTTTGAAAACAACTGATATTACTATAAACAGGTTTATATACGTAAACTTATTAGGCGTCGTCCTAATTGGGAGCGATCGTACGAGCAAACGATGCGTTCATCGTCGTGCGATGAAAATGATTATGATTATTTATTATGCTCGTGCTATGACTAATTAGGACACACTTATTTAGTGTGTGTGTTTAATTTCGTCGTGCGACTAAATCGCATCGTTTGCTCGTACGATCGCTGCCAATTAGGACGACGCCTTATATTTTTTGATTCTAGTTCATTTTAATCTTATAAATTTGTAACCTTCCTGCTACAAGATTTTTCCGTGTGCAAACGTTTTTAGGATATGACAGAGGGACAGACATAATATAGATATACCTAACAGTTGTGTACGCATGAATGTAGGGGACACATTTTTTCCATTGAATCTGTAGAACCCTAAAAAATCCAAACACCTAAACGGAAATTATCCAATAATAATGTCGGGATCTTGCAGAAATAACATCCCTCACTGACAAAATCTGTTTACCTAATCCTCAAACCAAACAATCGATCTAATTCGAGTTTCGATGAGAATTGGAAAATACGACAAACATCAAAATTGTTCAGGATTTGGAAAATACGACAAACATCAAAATTGTCGTATTCGCAGACGAAATGGGACCCATTTCCAATTTCCATAATAGCTGCTTCCACTTCATTTAGCTACGGTACAAATTATAAGCGTAGCGTTTTGCTAATTAAATAAAAATATATTACTTAACATATTATTTGAAATGGCAATAATTTAATTTCCGTGTGTACTACTGACTTACAACTGAGAAACTATTCAGTAAAATTATATTGTTATCAGCATTCAGCATCACATAAGATAATATTTTATTCTTTATCTACTTGTCTGCTTACTATTCATTTGTTTATTATTATAGAAAACATTTTGTATAATACATTTATCTGACAGCTCCCGGCTTTGCTTGTCAGCTTTTCGTTAAAAGAATAGTTTCTAAAATATTTAATGCAATTGTTTAATTTTACATAGCTGAATTATTTTATGGAAATTGTTCAGTTTAAAAATCAAAATATTATAGTTGATAGTATCAGGTTTAACTTTAAGACATGCACGGCACCTCCCTCCTTCCTACAACATGCATAACAATAATTAAAAGTATATACCAACATACATACGAATATACCATCATACATGTTAACCGTGGATTGTTGCAAAGTAGACTAATACTAACTTAATTATCAACATATTGTAGAAATCTAGGTACTTTTTAATTAGGAAAGTTATTGTTGAATTCATCATTACAAATAACTCAAACACCTGAAACCTTTTTTATTTTAAAATAATGATAATTAGCAATAGTGATAGAAAGTGTACTTTTACAACAAGCTATCTCTACCTGAAATAATAAATAAAATACACATATTTAAATGGTCAGCTAAGACAACTTACGACGCAACAAAAATGTTTTTTTTTTCATTTGTCGCTTATCACTTATTACAATGACATCCATGTCTTACTCCATTTGTAAGAGTGTGGCTAAGGACGTAAGGGGTAACATCAAAAGATTCTTTTAAAAGATTTCGAGTTCCGTGGCCCTCGTAGAAACCATAACGACTTATGCATTACTCTGAGAATTAGATTGAAAGTGTACCTTCTGTTGAAACGTGAGCTGATGAGTTTCTGACTGAATTGAGATTGAAAAATGTAGGTGATGAAATGTGTCTAGGCTCTTTGTAAAGGAGTTTCTAGGTTCGCAAAATAATAATTACGATACCTCGTAGCCTAAATGGTAGAGACCCTTCCTGAAAAACAAGTTTGATTCATGGCGAAAGCAGATGTTTGTGTGATAGTAAAATTTTTGTACTTGTGAATGTTTGTATGCCTCGTTTGTGTTTTGTGTGTTATTAGTATGTATGTGATATAAAAAAGTTTACAAACACATGATGTGTTTTATTATTTATAAGCTGTGTTGCTTTACAATTAACTGTCCCCATTACACCATATGGTATTTGGGAGGCCTATGTCCAGCAGTGGACCTACAAGGGCTAATGGATGGATGGATGGATTACACCATAACAGCGCTTTTGAGGCAATATTAAAGTAATTTACATTCCATGCTTAAGTTTAAACTTGCAAAGTCGGATTAAGAAAATATCCACTATAATTAGACAATATAAAGAGGTCTCCTTCATCAATATTCATGATAGCTACTGTGTCAACAATGTTTTGTTGTGATATTATTTAATAGGATTTTAATACGGAATATCCAATGGACATTGCTACGTCGAAACTATTCTTGCTAAAACCCGCATAAAAGACAGATGAACCGGGTAAGCAGCAAACAGTTCCCTTTAGGTTTTTGTTATGTAAATAACAGACAAACTTAACGAGCAATTATTCCATCTACAGTTATATGTCCAACTATTCAAACAAGCACAATTTCTCGATGGAATTCAGATCAGTAAGTATTAGCAAGCGCTACCTAGTTTTATGATGAGTTTTTGTAGCAAAATGATATGCGCCTGTAGTAACAACATGACGTGTAAATTGACTGTAGTTTTTAGGGTTCCGAAGTAAAATCCTTTTAGTAAAATACTTTTATATAGTTTTGGTTGGTTTAACAAATGAAATAAAAATTTAAATTGATAATTAAAATCGGTACAGCCGTACTTAGCCTTTATAGTTTGTGTGTGCGTATCTCCTTTCCCTCTCCCACTTCCGCTCCTATCCCTATGGGAAAATTCGAAAATCTAAAATGTACCAAATGAATATTTTGTGGTCTCAAACCATCTTTTATTGTCTTTCAATTGAAACCATTTTTGGGCACATCGGTTGGATGGTTCCAAAGTACATAAAGGAAATCGCCCCAAATATTTTTTTGTGTTTTATATAGATGTAAAGCCACCTAGCAGGTCGGCTTCAGTTGCCTTTTAAGACACACTAGTATGCAAGCATAGAGTTGGGATCAATATTAATACATCATTTATTATCCAGTTACGACTTCAATACGGAAAAATTTACAAGCTTTTAATTCCATTTAACAGTGAGTCGATACAATTTTGATGACTATTTTATTTGATAACACTTGTTATTATTTACATATTGTCATACATAAATTACAGCATCCATTAACCAGAAATTTGTTTAAGCCTATTTTAAATAACACTTTATCGGATCAAACCAGTTTACAGCAGTATATTGCTATCGGTCTTTTGGCGTGCGTGGCACTCAAATAACAAATTAAGTGACATCAAAAGTCGGTAATACCATCTAGATTGCTTTGATCGAACTATCACGTCATTATACTTTTTATATACCCGACAAACGAGGGGATGTTTTTTCTCATCTCTCCCATTACATAGTGTGGGGTATCGTTGAAAAAGTATTTCAAAAATATTATGGGTCTTAAAATACCATTTTTAGATTCCAGATTCTGTTTGGGAATTATAGTTAGAGTCAAATGTCTCTACCGCGGCCAGCTAATATGTTATTGTGGATATGTGAAAAAATTCACGACAGTAGCATATAATATAATGAATTTAAAAGAAAAACTATCACGGCTATGTTAGCTTAACAACATTGCGCGCAGCCTGCAGCAAGTGCTGCAGCCTGCTGCAAGTGTATGAACACTTGGCTGGATTTTATTTGAGAATAGCATTTATTACAGTAATTTAAGGTTTTTCTCTTTACTGATACCTCGATTTCAAACTTACTTTTCATGAAATGAACCCATTTTCCTATAATACGGATACTCCTGTTATTTATTTTGTAAACTTCAGCCTGAAGACTTCAGTTTTGACCACGAACCATGAAACTGGTCCGAAATATCGTTATACAAAATAAATATCGTTAGTATCCGTAACATAGCTAAAATAATATACTCATACCTTTTGCTTTCTCCTCCGTAGCCTCAAGTATTTTAATTCAGTATGTTCATTGTTCATTACAAACGCTTACACACTCATTCCCCGCAGAAGGTTTTTACCTGTGTCGCGGGTGGCATCGACTACAATTATTATAACAAAATCACAAGTACACTCATGACCCGAGTACACACATTTATCTGTTATATCATATATCTGCCGGCAATCGAATCCGAGACCC
Source organism: Thymelicus lineola (assembly GCA_963932265.1). Lineage (NCBI taxonomy): Eukaryota > Metazoa > Arthropoda > Insecta > Lepidoptera > Hesperiidae > Thymelicus > Thymelicus lineola. The sequence continues at coordinate 4,991,548 of OZ010698.1, read as the reverse complement.
CTCACTTCGCAGGCAGGATTGCTACCAACTAGGCTACAGGGTCGTCATACACCCTACATTGTCTGAGCGTCGAGTACATAAATCAGGGTGTGACGTCGGCGTACGTCGAATTTGTTACATTCAGCCATTTCGTTCGTGATTTCTCGTCAATCGAGCTCATTATAGGATTCCGTGTCTCTCAGTATTTTATGAGTTTTGTCAGCAATTTATATGTAACGACACGTCTGTTTAAGAATTATATCTAAACATAGGATAGTGTAGATTGAAAATAGGTTCTTAAAATAGCTGATAAGCCGCTTTAATTTCGCAGTTTTAGGTCGATTGTTACTAATTTACTAATTAAAGTACCCTAGCATTGATAGTTTTCCTTTTAAAATCGTCATAATCATATACTGTTGCCGTAAACTTTTTCAAATGTCCAAAAACTACCATTTAGCTGGCAGGGAGGACACTTGACTCTAACCAAAATAAGACCCCTGAATCGAAAAATAATCTTTACAGACCCAGAATATTTCTGAAAGACCATTTCCCACTCTATGGGGAGACGGGTAAAAAAATCTTCTCCACCTAGCGTGCATAGGAGTTACTCTGAAAAAAGTTTTTGTTTAGAGCTTTTATTCTAAAATTTCGCAGGTGTGATAAATATGTATACCCATGCCGAATCACAGCTTTCTAGCACTAAGGATAATTATGAACGGACAGATGGACGGACATGACGGAACTATCTGTCAAAAGGTTCCTTATTAACTCCGAAACCGTAATAAAAATTATTTCTATTTAAATTTCCGTTACTGGGTGATAAAGTCGAGTCAGACCGCAATAAATAATATTATTTTAGATTCATAAAAGGAGCCTTCATTTAATCGCACGGTGCTCAATTACCCCGACATACCCCAAAGCTGTTAAGTTGCTTTGGAAGCCTTTTACGACCCTCGCGGGAAAGAGTTGATTACCTCGTCGAATACGTGAAGTAAACTATATTAGGTACTTTAAGTATAATATGTATTTTCGAAGCGCTCATAGCCCGGTGGCTTACGTCGTACTAAGTGATCGACAAAGTTAGGCAACAGCGGGCACGGTCGGTAGTTGGATGGGTGACCGCTAGTGGCGAAAAATTCTTGAGCATTTCCGTACTTCGGAGGGTACCTAAAGCCGTCGGTTCCGGTTGTTATCATAAGATAACAGTCGTTAAACCATGTCGGACGCTCTCGGGCGGTTTGAAAACTTCCGACACTCGGGTCGGACCCCTCCTCAATCCGCACTGGAGCAGCGTGGTGGAGTATGCTCAAAAGGAGACCCGTGCCCAGTAGTGGGCCATTAATGGTTTGAAAACATGTATTTTTGAATCACCGATAGACTATAATGACGATCTAAGTAAAGGATTATGGTCGCACTGGTGATGACTGATGATTTAATTGGATCCGAAATGCATGTTGCATTCAAAATTCAGTGTACTTAAACTTCTACATCTATTTTTATAAAGGTCCAAACAAATTTCAGCCTCATGTTGTACAATACATCATTGTACAATAATTGCACATTAGACATACATATTCCCATGACTCAATGTAGGTCCACGCCAATTTATTTTGTATTTGTATTTGTTGTAGTATTCTATAGCTCTATAGCCGTTGTGTTGAAGCCATGTTGATGGCATGAACATTCCCGGTGCTCTCTTTAACTAAATCGTCCATAAATATTCACTGACACAGTGTGGTGAAGTACTAGGCTTCCAGAATTATGAAGAGCTTATACACGTAGGCTGAGGAGTTGAAAGCGTTTGAGACCTGAGTAATATAATGTATGTGTTTTAATTGTGGACAATATAATAATATACTCGTACATTTGCTACGTTATTCGAAAGGCTCATATTAACAAACTCAATTAATAACAGACGCTGTATCCTTACTGAAATATGTTACTTTCTCACGCACGTGAAAATTGTAGAATGAGTTTCCCCTTGAGTCCGAATAAATTAAGACGCTTACTATAAAAATCCTTTAATAAAAATAAAATCCTTTATTAAAGAATGTTTCATTATATGTTATTTTTTATACTAAATATCTTGTAATAAGCCATTCTAGAGTATAAATTTACCTACCCACGAAGCAAAATACAATATTATTATACAAGTCAAGCCTGACGACTTTATGTGCCCTTGGGAGCACGGGTTATACATATCTGTGGGAGTGCTCAAGATTCTTTGCCACTAGTGACCATGCCCCCTATAGCTTAATTCAACTGATCACTTATGATCATCACAAGCCTAGCTTTGAACGCTTCTAATTTCATTATAAAATAACTGTTTAATTGAACAATCCCAGTAGCTTTGTGTTTCTTATTTCCAATATAGTATAAACGTGGGATTCGAGATTTTACGTCGAAGTAACTGCCTCTCGTAAATCGTGTCTTGTCACTGAGGATTGGGCTGTCTAACGATCTTAAGGTACAGTTCAACTACAATGAATGGGGTGGTTTCTCTGGCTGACTCAATAGAATATTCTCCACTATTTTGTTCAATGACTGAACAAGTGGGTTTTATTGGTTGTTAATTAAAATAAAACTAAACTTTATTGATCGACGTCTGTACTGTAAATGGAAGATAGCTACTCAATAATTATATTATCGTAAGCTTTGATATTATGTAGTGGTTGTTTTATGTCAAAGTTATTTTACTTTGTTTATCAATCAAAAAGATACTTGTGAGGCGCTCGAGGCGCGGGGGGTAAGGCTTGAAATGATAGACAACCTTTCTTCCTGGTATCCGGTTTATTACTAACTTAATCATTACACAATTTACCTTTATAACCATACACTACACCATCGGGGTAAAAAAAATAAAAAAATAAAATGACATTTTACTTTTTTTTTATATACTAATTAAACTTAACTTAAAGATACAAAAGGTTTTGTTCTATTCTTATGAACTATTTCAGGTTTGCCATTTACTAAAATTACAATATTTGGTTCTTCTACTCTGATTACTTTGTAGGGACCGTTATATACACAATCCAATTTACTGCGATTTTCATTTTTAACTAGTAACAAGTCATCTTTCTTATATGTCACAGAATTTACATGTTTATCATATTTATTTTTTCTACACAATTTTGATTTTATTAAATTTTCTTGGGCATCCTTATGGGCTACTTGCAACCTATACCTTAATTCTAAACAATAGTCATCAGGATTATATAATGGATCTACTCTAGAACTTATCCTACAAGGCAATTCAGATTGTTTACCAAAAACAAGCTCAAACGGTGTATATTTTGTCGATGAATGAACAGTATTATTGTATGTGAAGCACCAAAAAGGTAACCATTGACTCCAAGTGTCTGGATGATGATTACATTGGATTCTTAAAAATGAACCCAGGTGTTTGTGTGCATTTTCTAAAGAACCTATTGTTTGGTGATGATATGCTGTAGAGTGTAATTTATCAATATGTAGTAGATTACATACCTCAGTCATAGTTGTTGCGGTGAACTCCGTACCTCGATCCGTCACGATTGTCTTCGGTATGCCAAACCTTAATATAAAATTATTAACTAAAGCCTTAGCTACACTAACAGATTCCTTATTTTTTAGAGGATACGCTTCTACGAATTTACTTAGCTCACACTGCAGAGTGAGGATATATTTATTATCATCTATGTCGCGGTCTAAAGGACCTACTAAATCTAAAAAAATCTTTTCAAAAGCTGACGTAGCCGTAGTCGTAATAAGTAATGGTTCTACGATATTACGCGAATGTTTCATTAGTTGGCATTTTTCGCAATTACTAACAAAATTTTTAACATCTCTTTCTATTCCTGGCCAGTAGTATCGTCTTTTTATATTATTAACCATTCTTCGTATGCCCGAGTGGCCACTAGTCGGTAGAAGATGGTAATCGTTAATAATGAATCGTTTTTCATTGTCACAATATATTCTTTTAACACCTCGTAAAATACATACACGCGGACCGGTCCATACTTCTCTTTCTTTAATCTCTTTGATAATTTCTTTGATGAACAACTCGTTGTCATCATTTTTTATAACACATATTTCATCAATATAATTTTTTTTACAAAATACACTCAATTTAGTCACAAATTCGACTCGCGTAAATTGCAATCTAAAATTGGTGTTAATGTAAATTATTTTATTACTTTTATCATAGTTAAAACATTCTGACTCTATTTCTATCATTTTCCTTTTATGCATTTCATTCACTTTATCTCCATTCACTAATACCATTTCCACAGCATTACTCGGTATTCTTAATATTTCCACAACTCGGGGTTGCGCAGGCCCCTTGTCAGTGGCAATACTAGGAACAACGCTACTTTCAGAACTTCTTTCATTCCTCTCCTTTTCTCTCCTTCTTTGAGCTCTAGTCATAACTGCCATAATTTTATTATTCATTTCTTTCAACTCTTCTGACGTCACTGTTAATCTAGATAATGCATCTGCTACAACATTATCTTTACCTTTCACATATATAATTTTATAATCATACTCTTCTAACGTCAATCTAAATTTTAATAATCTACTGCTAGGGTCTTTCAAACTAAATAAGTACATCAATGGTTTGTGATCAGTCATGATTGTGAATTTTTTTCCAAATAAATAAGGTCGAAAATATTTTATTCCCCAGACAACTGCTAGTAACTCTTTTTGAATAGTAGGGTAATTTTTTTCTGCAGAATTTAAAGGTCGGCTGGCGTAAGCTACGGGTCGCAAATCTTTATTACAAAGAACTGCTCCGATAGCCAAGCTGGATGCATCCGTTTGCAGTATAAACTCATTTTTCATTGAAAAATCAGGATACTGAAGAACGGGCGGTGACATTAGTGCTTTCTTTAATGATTGAAATGACTGTTCACACTCCATTGACCACTCGAATGGTATATTTTTCCGACAAAGTTTGTTCAAAGGTAAAGTTAAAATTGCAAAATTATGTATGAATTTCCTATAATAATTACAAAAGGCAACAAACCGTCGCACTTCGTCTGAATTTTTTGGTGTTGGATAATTTTTCACAACTGTAATTTTATCAGGATCTGGTAAAATACCATCCTTAGTAACTAAGTGACCTAAATATAAAATTTCTGTTTTTAAAAATTGACATTTACTCGGATTTAACTTTAAATTTACACTCCTTAATCTTTCAAAAACGTCTAAAAGATTTTATTATGGATTTCTAAATTTCTTCCGAATATGACTAAATCGTCTAAGTAAACAAAACATTTGTCGTATGTTAAACCCGACATTGCTACTGTCATTATACGAGAAAATGCACTAGGACTCAGTTTCAAACCCATTGGCAATCGTCGCATTTGGTATTGACCACAATCAGTCGTAAATGCAGTCACCTTACGACTTTCTGGACTAAGCTGTACTTGGTAATATGATTGACTCAAATCTAAATGTGTGAAATAAATTGCTCCCGATAAAGAATCCAAAATTTCGTTGATGTTAGGTAGTGGGAACTTATCGTCTTGTATGATGTTATTTAATTTACGATAGTCCACTACTAATCTCCAGCTTTTACTAGCAGGGTTATGTGAAAGTAAAGGCTCGCATTTTTTGGGTACTAACAGAATGGGACTAGACCATTCGCTACGTGTCTCTTCAATTATTTTGTCACTCAACATTTTATTAATTTGTTTTTTCACTTCTGGCTTTAAACTATTAGGAATACGATATGCTTTTGTATAAACAGGTTTTGCATTCTCTTTTAAAATTATAGATTGCTCATATAAATTAGTAGTTGTAAGCTTATCACCCGGTAATTGAAAAATATCAGAATACTTAGAACAAATGGACTCTATTGTTTGTCTTTCACTGGAATGCAAGTGATCTAATTTCAATAGCGGTAACAAAGCCTTTGTACGTTCCGAACTCGATGCACATTTATCAAATGAACAAATGTTATAATTATCCAAGAAATCTATGTCTGGTTGGAAGATAGGCAATGTAATAGTTTTATCACTCAAATTAAGTATTTTAATAGGTATTATGTTGTTTTTCGGTGTCGCTATTGAACTAGCTAAAAATATATTTTCCTGTATTTGTTTTGAAAAAATTACACAGTCTTTAGATATATTTTTATTTAATTGTATATAGTGAATAGATTCGCTACGAGGAGGGATATTTAAAAATTGTTTACTAACCTCCGGTTGCTTATATAATTTTAATACGTGTTCTTGTTCACAACTTTTCAGTACTAGAATAGAATTTTTAAAATTAAATGTAACTGAAACAAACTTATTGAAAAAATCTTGGCCTAAAATACCATCAGAATTGCAGGGTAATCCGTCAAATAAATAAAATTTATGTTCAAAACTTTCTCCATTTTGATTTCGAAGTGTTAAATAAACATAACCTTTCGAAAAAATCTTGCCACCAATTCCGTTTATAATAATTTTATCTTTGTATACTGGAATGTGCCTAGGTAACGCCTGAGTACTTACCGCCGATATTGATGCGCCGGTGTCAAGTAACCATGAGCACCTAGCATTGTTCACGTATAAGGATGTATAATTCGCGTTGCTTAAATCACAAGTTAAAATATAATATTTATTAGGAACGAAAAAACTTATTATTTGAACGATTTTCAGGTGTATCAGAATTTTCAGAAAAATTCTCAGCTTGTACATGTGCAAAGTTCATATTTTGCCTGTGATTTGCTCGTGGAGCTCGAACTCGACTCGATTGCATATGATAACCTCGAATCGGTTTACTATGCGTACCGTAGTTATTATTTATGAAGGATTTATTATTCCAATAAGAATTCCTTCCGTTTTGATTTGAATAATGCCGAAAATATCCTTTTCGTCGTGGAAAAGATCTACTGCCTCGAGTCGCATTAACGCCATTATTAATCGAACGAGAATACGACTTACCTCGAATACTCATTATCGAGTCTGAAGACGAAGGTTGGGACAACTCCTCGTCCTGGGCCGCACGTACTGCGTCCTTGAGCTCGGTATAGTCGCGGGCTGAAATTATAGTGCTTAGTCTTCTATTTCTTAAGCCATCTGCAAATTTTTTTATAGCTAACTTCTCATTAATTGGTCTCAGAACTTCATAAGCCTGTTCATTTGAGTCAGCTTGTGAAATTGTGAGATCAACAAACAACTCCTCAATTTTATTAGCGTATTCTGAAATAGATAAATCGCGTTGGGAAATGTTATTTAGTTGTTGTAACAAAGAATTTGCAGATTTCTTAGTGTTATATTAGGTCATCACAAGAAGTGTAATTTGACTTTAATTTGAGCTTAGCTGATTTACTGAGTCTTGTTTTTAGTACAAATGTAATTAATAGTTTTTTACATTCACTACTCTTTAAACAATTTTGATACATTTCAATGCCGTCTATAATTTTTTCAACAGATAATTCACTATTATCCATTACCGGTATGAGGCTTGCAGCCGTTCTTAAATCAAAAGTATCCATGGCTGAATAGCACTCAGAGCTTTCACTACTAGAACTAGAACTAGAACTAATACATGTACTCGTATATGATAATATTTTTTTATAAAGGTTTTCTATGTTATCGACTAAATTATCAAATATAATTTCTGAATATTTAATATCTTTTATTTTAGGGATATTAGTAATTAAATTCTTAAATAACCCGTATAACTCGCTTGCTTCAGTAATTTTATTTATTACAGATTGCGGTTTGTCAAATCTACGCTTACCTAATTTTCTAAGATATATTTGAATATCTTTTAACTTATCATGAATAGAGTGAAGCTCTTTCATTGAGAAAAAAAAAATGAACAAAAAATATTTTTAAGAGGATTAAAATGTATCAATTATTACTACCTACTACACTTACTTCCGGATATCTAAAGTAATATAGTTAAACTTAATTTACGAATATGTCCATTTTCCGTCGGCACTTTATATTCCATTACACGCACACACACACACACATTATTTCTTATTTATTTTTCACAACACTACACGACGCGACGTATGGACGATGGGATTTAGTCTTTTAGGCCGGGGATGGGTCGCGCTCCCTGGTCGAATCTCGTCCCGATAGCCGCATCCGGATCCTCCGAAACGCGTCTTCTCTTAATTCATTTCTAACTAATTCCAGATGACACCTCTTGTAATTCTTGTATACCAGGATTAAAATGGCAATTCCGCAAACAGCTATTATTACAGAAATTAATATATTGTTCGTTTGAAAATGCGTACTTATATCACTTTGGTTTGAAGGATTGTCGCCGTGCTGGTTCACTATCACCTCCTTATTCTGGCACTCACATTTTGAGCATGACTTTCCCATTTTTTCTGTATGATGATGCCGTGCAGTTGCCGTAAAGTAGAGCGATGACGGGAAGACTGGAATTTTCAATTGCTGTTGGAGTTGCAATTTGCTGACACTATATCCGTTTTGTTGTGGCGCGGCGGCGTCGCGGCTTCGCGTTTGTAATTTTACGCGCTGCTTAGCGCTCATGCCGCAAAGGCATGGCCAGCAGGGTCGCCATGAGGCGCTCGAGGCGCGGGGGGTAAGGCTTGAAATGATAGACAACCTTTCTTCCTGGTATCCGGTTTATTACTAACTTAATCATTACACAATTTACCTTTATAACCATACACTACACTTGTATTTAAAGAAATATTTCTGTACATTTTAAATTCGTTAAAATGTTATACTCAGTATAGGTTTCCCAAAGAAAAGCGAGTAAGCGAGTGACCTTACGTGGTATAATTACGGGTTTTATCAGCCATTCCTACAATTATTCATTCCTTTATTACGTGAGTGAAACCGTAATTGAAGGTAGTTTTAATTAGAGCCATGAATGCTGTTATTGTGTAATCAATTACAAGTAAAGTTCTTGGTTATTTCCTGACTGAACAAAATTTTAACAAAAAAAACAACTTCAAATGAAGTACATCCTTTCCAATAACAATAAAAAAGAATCATCGAAATCGGCTGGCGTGATATTGAGTTATTTGTCCATTTGTCGCGCACATACTTAATGTAAATTTAAGATTTATATTGTTTTCTCATGGATGCCATTATCAGATCTCAATAAAATTTAAGTGGGACCAGACGACAAGCACCAGCTTTCGATTAAAAAAAGAATCATTAAAATCGGTTCACCCAGTCAAAAGTTCTGAGGTAACAAACATAAAAAAATACAGACGAATTGAGAACCTCCCCTTTTTTTGAAGTCGGCTAACAACAAATACACTCATCAGTTAAATTACTACTACTACTACTCTATAATAAATTACTAAAAACTAGGATTCCACATTTCTTGGGTACAACAGACAACGTACAAAGACTAGAACACACACACATGCAGACCGAGATCAGAAATTCAAGTTCAAACCGTCTCACTTTGAATCAAACCCAGGACACTTTATACGATCCGTCTACTGTGACATATCATTACGTCAAATAAGTATATGGAAAGGACTCAACGTGAAACTATATCTGTATTATATATTCACTTCAAAGCCCTGATAAGCTTATCACAATAATTATAATAACAATGCCCAATGCATTCGTTTATTACGTGAGTAAAAAGAGAAAAAACAGGCTTGTAAAAATAACAATAAAAATTAGATTTAAATGTATATAAAAACGGATATGTGTTATTCACACATATGAGAATTAAGCTGTTAACACCTATTAAATTTATCATATAGTAACACTAATAATAGTAAATATATTTTACACTAAATATAGAAAGTGTCATCCCTGATACTGGTACTAACAAATTCCTTATGTTATTTAAAGTTTACAATATTGCACCTGTAGATTGGACAGTTATAAGACCACACGGTCTTATCTGAATGGTAACAGACAGAAAGCTATCTGTCTCGATCCACGCGAATCTGCAAAGGCTACTACGACCAACATCAACTGTACATTCAAAAAATAATAATTAAAACGTTTGACTTCCATCCACAAGGAAGCTTCCGTATCCATCTGGATAGCTTAAAAATAGTTTTCAGCCAAAACTATCTCACATTAAGAGTGAACCGACATAAAACTTAGACATGACGTTTAATTTTCGTAATGGCGCAAACAATTTTCACTCTAAACTTAGTTTCTGTAACGTTTTCACAAAGGCAACAGAGTAATCTCGCAATAGAGGAAATTGTATGTTAACGCGGCAAAATTGGTATGAAACTTGAAATCATATTACTTTTAAAGCTAATTTCTGTTAAGAACCTCTTTTCATATATTTGAGTAGAATTTTTTGTTTATCATACTTCAAATGATTTACAACCACCCTGGCTTAGAATACTGGCTACAATCGTAGCTCTTTATTTTTGGAACGAAGTTCCTTATCGCGCGTTGTGAAAGGGGGCTAGACGGAAAATTACGACACTTTTTGATTTTACGAATGACGACACTTTTATTGATTCACTTGATTCAGTGAGTTTTACAGAGATGGCGCTGTACAACAAAATAATACTTAAATCGAAAGGAACTTCGTTCCATCCGGGTGTCCCTTAACACCTCTCATGTTTTCTCGCTCTGTTTATTCTCGTTTGTGTTGTTGATGTCCATTGCCAACGCTGAAAACTTAATCCAAACCCAAGATGAGGCATAGAAATTTCAAAATTTCCCACCATCCAAATTTAAATTAAAACACAAATCTCTCGACGATGCTCTCTATGCAAAATGTTAAACATAAGTATAGTATATGTAACGCCATCTATCCACTATCGAGACTTACGATGACTAGGTCCGAACATTGTAATAATGTACCTTTGTCACGAACGAGAACTTTCTTTGTGTGCAAAATAAATCATCGGTCGAACATCAGTTTCGGTACACGCGGGGTCTATTCGGCCCCAAATGTGAAATATTTCACGGACGAAGGGTTGTCCCGCAATTCCCTAGGGACGCCACGTCTCCAGCTAGTTCGGCTGATATTAACGAAAACCTTCCATTATTTGCTGTGTTTCAGGGTAACGCTTTTCTGTTATCTCATACATTTTAGAACATATTGATAAAAAATGTAGGTTAAATCGTTTTTTGCGTTGATAACTCACAAACTCGAAGAATGGACAACCAGTTGCTTGGCTTCGAGACGGGATCGCAAATTTTGAGATTGGCCTTTGGTGTTTCTGATGTAAGTAAACGGGCGACAGTGGCCACTTAATTTCAAGTGAATCGTCAGCTCATTTGTCGGCTAGTTACAAAAAATGTATAAATATGTGGCGAAGGCGCACACACATCACACGGTGATGTCATGCTGGCCTGAATCACGCTATCAAAGTTTTTAAAGATCGCTAGTATCTAAACAAATGGTCCGACAACATCAGTCGAGGCTCGGCTGCATCTCAGGAAACACATTTCGCCTGGCGGGAGATCTCCCTTTGCCGAAAATGTTTTGTTTGGATTTGGATGATAGTAAGTCGCCAATCAGGTAACAATCTTTTTAAATGCAAATCACACTTTAGCTGCCATACTGCCTTCTACAATCACTCATTCATATGGTGGCTCGTCTAACAAAGTGTTTAAAAACGAAATCTACGAGTTCTTAATTCAGACATAATAAGCAAAGGTAAAAAAAATCAAGACGTTTGAAAAAGTAGCACCTAATTGGTACACAGAAGCGAGTAAGAAAAATGCCCCAACTTACCGGATAATCTTGGGTTATTAATATTGTGACTTAGTTGTTTTGCCAGACCGCTTAGTCATACCAGTTTCATTTTTACTCACAGAACAAACGAGTTTGTCCAGGGAGGATTATATTATATTATAGGGAGATTATTATATATATTTATTATAGGGAGGATTACTGAGAGCAAAGGTTTAGGAACTCTGCAAATCATATTTTTTTATTCTGGTAAAGATACGGCAGGGATTCGAGAAAGATCTGCTAGGCTAAAAGTTAGCTACCTTTGGTGTGAGCCCGGTTTAGAGTATAGTTTTGTAAACTAATTCCCTTATTGATAAAACATTCAGGAGGCTTATAAGGAAACAAAACATTTATTTTACTCTTATAAAATACTATAACGATAGTGGGGCAGTAAGTTTTCATTCGGAAGTTTTTATTTCAAAGTTTGGATTCCTTGATACCTTAAGACATAAATATTTTGTAAGACACTCTTTTCAATTTTCGTTAACATTACATACTATGACTGCAACATAAAGAAATGAAAACGGCACAGAGCGCTTTATTACTAACGTTTTGTCCTTTTAATGGATTCGCAAAACGACATTCGCATCAGGAAAAATTCTCTTAAGGTCAGATGGTCAAAATTACGAAATACATGTTACTGGAAAATGTTAACTCATTACTGAATACATTTTCAAATTATTACGTACATAATTATTGTATATACCTCGGAAGCAACGTAAATTCATTACCCATATTTCAACAGAAGCACTTAATCACGCGGATTGTTTCTTCCTATCATCATAAAAAACCGCTCACTGTTTTTGTTGACAACGTCCCGTATACCGTATATTTAGTGCGCGGTAAAATATATACGACAAAACACAATATTAGCTTATATCAGAGTACATTTTACATGTGCGCATGAATTATTCATATGCACCTCGTGTACGCATGTGAGAATTTCTCTGTGTGAACTCACATGCCGGGTTAGATCTAGGACAATGTTGAAAATTGATTTTTTGTTGAGTTAACAATATAATATGGAGACTTATGGTGTTTAGTGAATTATAAGCATGGAATAGTAAATGTATTTTGAAAAATGTCCTTCAAACTGTTAAATTAGATGGCGCCATGGTAGAAAACAGGAGAATTTGAACTACGTAAATAGTTGAATATTGGTATACAGGACTGTCACTGTCTAACTTAAATCTGTCAACAATTGCTATATTCGTTCCCTGTGCGCCGCCTTATTGCCATTTGTTTATTGGTTACCACTAGACACTTTTTTAACTTTCCCCATATATAAGTTATTCATCTTTACCTCTATAGTTACTCCATACTTTTTAGTCAGATGATAGAGAAAAAACCGCGTCGTCGACTTCGAACCGTCGCACTCACACACGAAGGTTTCATACCACCACACCGTTTATTAGATGTTTGCAAGATATTTTACCAGACGTTTGATATGAATCCATCTTCAGATACTAACTGAATGACTAATAAATTACTAGGTATACAAGTATCTACAAAACAAACTAATCAGTTAAAATCTATAATAAATAAATAAATACTAGGATTTCGTGATAAAACTAGATGTCGTGAGTGTTATTGACAAAAAACATAGACAAGAAAGCATACACCTAGAGGTCCCAGACAGAACATTTTATACTCATTTAAATTTCAGTGTGGTGCAATACGCCGGATCGCCGTGCCAGGGATACTGGGTTCGATTCCCAACGAGGCGGAAATTTAAATAATGAGTTCGAATATCTATATGGGTGTGTGCTCTTGTCTTTGTGTGTTTTCCATGGACCCACACAGGGATTCTTAGTGTGGGTGCTATGAGTATAGCGATAAAGTCTATAAAATACGTGACTAAGTTCCAAATTTACGTACGTATACTAGCTACTAGGTACGAAATAGCTAACTGTTAAGTCCATGTTTCTCCGCTGGGAACACGCATGACGTCACGTGTCTGGTTCAGTGACAGAGACTAACTACTATCTCTCAGGAGACGAAGACAGGACGATAGGCAGTTCAAGATAGCATGGGTAATGCGATTTATTTCGAAAAGATGTTTTTAAGTCATGAGCCAAATAACGTAAGCTTACGGCATCGATTTAACATTTCAGTAGATAGCGTATGTAATAATACTTTAGTAAATTAATAAGTAGGTAGTTCAGTTTTTTATTCAATCTTTTTCACCTACTATTATACTGTAGTACTACTATGTACTGTGTAGTTTTACTGTATTTTATACCATACTTCGTGTCTCAATTTGGCCTGTTTCTGCTTGGCCTGTTACTTGGTAGAAAATGCATTAAGCATTAAGATCGCCAATTGTACCGTTATTTAATATTGTGATCAATAAAGTATATAAAAAAATATTTTAGTTTTATTTCGAAGATGACTGGGTGTTTAATTTAAAAGTTTTTATGGTCTTATTAGATCACGTCTTATAAATTTTAATCATCCGAGATTCTTTATTTTGATGCAGATTTTTTTCATTAGTGTATTTTATCAATAAAAAAGGCGTGTATTTTTATCAATAAAGTCTTGAGAAGATTTTAAAACCAATCGTAAACACAATAATTTTAACAAAAACTATTGTAAGGCAATCATTCCCAACACCCTATTAAATTTCGAAAAGGTTGCATATCGATTTCGTATCTATTCGAAATAAATTGATCCCTACAAGAAAATGTTATCTTCATCTCAATATCTATGAGGTGCTTAGAGCCAATGAGGGTCATAACATAACATATCGAATTACGACTAGATTTACGATGTCAAAGGAAAATAGGTAAGGATCAGCGTTTTGAATAGCTATACATATAATATATATCAGAGCCCCTTGACAAATACATTAATAATAATAGATACTCTAGTTCTTAAAGTTGTGACAAAAGACATCCTTTGAGTTCAGTTGCCTATATTACAGGTTTACGCCCAGTTTAGGCAGCTGACGAACATTTAATTTGGACTACTTACTATAAAAATGTATTATTACCCAACACCATGTACATGTAAACATATTCTTGAATAAATGAATTTGAATTTGAATCTGAGGTTCATTATTGTACTTTAAGCTTAGGTTTACCTAATTTATCGTTAGATTAAGAAAACAGCATCATAGTCAATGATGTTTATTAAAGATACGTTATGCCCTTACAAATTTAAACGAAAAATCTGTTCCGAATACAGCTACGACACACTGCGACCAATCAGCGCTTGTTAAATTATGTAAAAGGGATAGCATTACTAAAACCATAATAGTGAAAAAGACAGCTAGTGTTTGTCGCTCGCGTCACAAGTACCTTACGTTCGTCTGGCGCCAAGCTGGCGCGCTGTCATGCCGCCATACTTATTTTGTTAGAGAATTATTGAAATGAAATAAAATGCAATAAATCATGATTCCTTACTTGTGGTATGTTATTCCATGAATTTTATTTTTTTTACGTAAGTAATTAGTGCATTTACGCATAACACACGAAGGCATTTTAACGCTGTATGTCAAATCTCCAGCACTTCTGACAAAAATAAAAGCGTGCGTATCCACATAGTATTGAGAGAGCGACTGCGAGTAATGCGAGCAAGCGTGGTCAATTGACTACTCTTTCGCTCTTCGCCGTCGGCGCGCTAGTAACCCATCTACCTCTTTTATACATATAATATCATTGATCATAGTAAATGCAATTGACAAATAAATGAAGAATATGAGTTAATCATGAAAAGGGAACTATCTATTATTATCTTTATTATTCATAAAAATATTCTATAAAGTTTTTACTTCCAAATATTGTTAACAACATACTTATGTACCTGGATGTACCTACCTACCAACATTTTGACATGCAAGCCCAGTCTACCCACGCACATTCCGTGATGAATCATATCTTGAATAGACTTGCAAATTAGCAACTGTGAGATAATAAAAAGTATGATAGAGGATCTTTGCACACCCACTCAAATGTCAGTTCGCGGATATACCACCTACAGATTATGTAAAGTGTAGGCAGTACTAATTGTCATTATTTATTCATTGTAAAAGTAAAATAATAATTTGACAAAAAAACTATTGTGTATAATGTGAAATGTGAAAAATGAAAAAAACGGGTAAAATGAGGCAAAACTTAAAAAAAATCCTTTTTAAGAGTTGATATTTTAAAAATTTTGTGTGACATTCCTGAATCCTTTATTTTACACAGTAAAAAATTCCAAAATAAATTTGCTGTACAGAACCCACAACGCAAATCAAATTTAGACTTGTCCAGTTTCTTCACCACACTAAAATGACGGTAATCACAGATTTTCTAGTTATTGCACATTTAAATGATGATAATTAGTTGTCACATAAATGAAATGGGCTTTTCATGTTCAAATATTATGTGGTCGTAAACCGCCACTTTCAAATTGGCCTGCAGTTAACCGAAATAAAATAATAATGTATAATTGAAGTGTCAAAAGTAATCAAACATAACAATAAATCTGGCTTATACTGAGCCTAATTCACTGACTGAGTTTAAGTAAAAGTAGTCCTTTAAACTAATTGACACAATTTTTAAAAGCAAAGGGTTCTCTCGATTCGTGTTTTATTATATTTCATTATACTTTGATATTTTGACCCAATAGATCGATCGATGTGAGATCGTCATCACGGCGAGACCCACTATTTAGTGGGTCCTTTAAATGTAAGACATAATTTAACATTGATTTAAAAACATCATGCCCTGCACACATAACTCTTTTGCTGACTGTACCTACCCAAAAATTAAACACATTTTCAATCAACTATTGATACCCGACTTAGTCACTTTTATACGATTTATATACGAATAAAGAAATTCGTTTACACGTGCTAAGTTTCAAAGAACAATAGAAATTGTTTGTTCAAAATCTTATCCAACGGTCCACAACTCTTAAGTCGAGTGATCGAAAAACGCTTTCAGCGGACTATCTTCTCTCGAAAGTTCTAGAATCGATTTTCAATATCTGGATAAATATTTGCAGTGTACCGTCCGAAGTGTTTGTCTCTTTTGATGTGTTTTTATTCTGTGGTAAAATTGTACCGTATCTACATCTTTTTATTTTATGTTCATGTCCAGTCGTTGAGTTGTTCAATATTTTTGTTATGATGTAAAGAAATATGAAATTAATTTCACTGGATTTAAACTGTAATTTAATTTTAATCTTGAGGTATCTTTTAGTGTACGTCTTATTTAAATCAGTTCACGAATTTTAAAGAATCTTGTCCTTATTTAAAGTGTAGGTTAATTTTAAATTTGCGAAATGAGGGCAGTTACCAGTGTAGCTAATAAAAAAAATATTCTGCAGTCACAGACTTAAAAAAGAACCAGACGTCACCTAGTCTTATCGAGAGTGACGCCGCCTGCTTACCATGTGTGCGTAATTTTTAGTGCGGTCCGACGCGGTAATGGCGACCGATTAATAACAGCATGGTGTCAATGTGTGCCTGTGATACTTGTACGAATAGAGGAGTTGGTATTACTATGCGTGCTTCACTTAATTTGTTGCTGATATTCCGTCTTCTTCTTGTTCTTGTTTTAAGTCTGTGAGTGTAGCTAAAAAAATATTCTGCAGTATATATTTGTATCGATCATATTTTCAGTTTTTCAATAGAGTACATTGTTGCTTACCAGAATAATAATTATAAGCTAAGTACACATACTTTTAATGAGAGAATAATGTCATAAGACAAATTTGACTATTATCTTTAATTAAAATTACAATCTTGCGTTTTAATTATATACCATAAAGCTGTTATTGTTATTAATAATTTTCAAATGTTAGTAATTATAACAATAAATTAAGTTTTGAAAGTCTATGTATAATAATAAATTAAGTTTGAAAGTCTATTACACTTAACAAATTAAGTACTGTGTCAAAAGTTGGAGAGGTTTGGACGTTTTCTTCGTATTTATGAACTAAGTTGTCGTGATTACAAAATATAAACGACGATATTTTTGACATTTTCATACTATCCACCATCCAGGTTTACAAGACGACAAAATATTTTTAGTAATTTCTTACTAATTCTCAAAATGAAAAGAATTTCTATTTAAAAAATACTACCAGACTTTCTCCGAGCGCTAATTTTATTTGGTATCTACTTGTAGCGCCGCGTACTGTTTCTCAAGACGGTAAAGCTAAATTTAGCCTCTACAAGGCTGTAATATTCTTTACGTGAACACTCAACTCCCATTGCCAGTCTTCGTGAGTCTAAATCTGCGCTTTAACCTTTTCAGCTAACTTGACCCATTTTTTGGTGTTTGGGTTAAGTTATAGACGAATAGAATAAAACAAACACATAATATAATTGTTACGCACAATTCCAGTTAAACTTTTATTGTGTTACAGATTTTTTTCAATCAATTTGACTTTTTATCATAATAAAAAACATTACAACCACAGTCAGTAGGTACGTGTATTACAGAACGCGAAAATTAGCAGTATTTATACATTTGATTTAATAATTTTTGGATACCACAATTTTCCTCAATGACTAACAAATATCAAAGTTTCAGAAAACTTTTTAAATTGGAGTTGATATTTGAACTCGGTTTCTTTGTGTCTAACGTTCAAACAACTATATAATTACAATTCGTATAAAATTATATCATATTTCATTGTCATAATCCAAAACTAGTTAAAGCTTTCTAATTCTTTCATAATTTCATGAAGGATACGTATAGGATTTGAATCGTCAGCACCTTAGAAGGTAACTGAATCTGTCATACTAGACGGTGGCATAAATCGAATAATGCCCTACTAGAAAAGTAATCAATCATGAAGAATCAATTACGAGAAGGGACCCGAACAGTGTGCTATTAATGGGTTGAAGCAACGTAACCCCATTTGATGATTAGAACACTTGATATTATAACATATCGATATAATTCAAACTATGGAAATAGTATGAATGTGGAAAGAGTATAATACGCTCTTTTGTTAGATACTAAATTAAATAAATATGAAAGTTACTGGAATTGTTTTATAATGATTATTTGTAATGTCTGTGCGGTAATCGCAGGGGCGATCCTTCGATATATGTGTGGACTGTATTATGTATGTATATATGTAATGCCTAGGTCGGTGGTATATCCAAACCCAAATCAAGTCTAAGTGAAAAGGAACCCACCAACCTTAACATCCAATGTCGCAGGATTGCGCTGCGCACAACAGCTTCTTCTCTCTGCTTGATTCACGGCACGGCCGGAGAATAGCACCATAAACGTTATGGGCTGCAGGATGGACGGAAAACTCCACGAACGTCGTGAATCACCGCTTTTCCCATCACCGGAGTTGACGCAACACCGATATTTTT
Organism: Thymelicus lineola; assembly: GCA_963932265.1. Taxonomy (NCBI): domain Eukaryota; kingdom Metazoa; phylum Arthropoda; class Insecta; order Lepidoptera; family Hesperiidae; genus Thymelicus; species Thymelicus lineola. The sequence continues at coordinate 4,972,602 of OZ010698.1, read as the reverse complement.
CCGTTGACATTAGAGTGTCAATTTTGGAAGGGTTTTACTTTTCTTTTCACACCGACCAGTGATAAAGGATTGAACATACCCCCCACCGAAATCAGTGTGATGATTTCCTAATAGTGTAAGTGTGAAAAGAAAGAATGAATGTATTAACAATTTGTGTTAATTAATGAATAAAAATAGTTAAAATAAAATAAAGAAACTTGTTTGTGTAAAGTAAATACGTTGAGTGTATGAGCCTAATCTAAGTCCTAACCTAAAACCTAATTTTATATTTATTTTGCATATGGCAATGGGCATATTTTATTTACAGGTCTTTTATAGACCCCGGTTTGCGTGCGTACAGTAACTACACGTACTATATTATCAAAACCAGGGTGAACCTCTTCTATTCTGCCAAGAGGCCACTGCAAAGGTTTGGTTAAGTTAGACTTAAGAAGCACCAAATCACCCTTCTTAACATTTGGAATTGAGGTGAACCATTTTTCTCTTTGCTGTAAAGTGTGCAAATAATCATTTGACCATCGCTTCCAAAATGATTGGGATGCCTTTTGAATACATTGCCAACGTGACAATCGATTCATCTGGACATCTTCCAAGTTAAACTCAGGAACAGTTAGCAAGTTCTGTCCTATTAAAAAATGACCCGCGGTCAAAACCTCAAATTCATTTGGATTATTTGAAAGGGAGCATAACGGTCGCGAGTTCATAATTGCCTCAATTTTACAAAATAAAGTACTCAACTCCTCAAAAGTCAAGGACCAATCACCTACTACACGGTAGAGATGATGCTTGGCTGATTTTATGCCTGCTTCCCACAGACCACCCATCGAAGCGGCATTCGGTGGGTTTGTACGCCATTCGACGCCTCGTGAAGATAACCCAGAAATGATATCATCAGAATTAGTTCTAGAGTTAAAATAATTAGTGACGTTTTTTAAATGTTTAGCCGCTGCAATAAAGTTTTTTCCACAGTCAGAATATAAGCAACTACAAAGACCGCGGCGTGCCACAAAACGATCAAACGTGGCCAGAAAACAATCGCAAGATAAATCTGAGAGTACTTCTAAGTGCACTGCCTTTGTGGAAAAACATACAAATAAACACAAATATGCCTTAGTAACCTTTGCATTTCGTCTCATACCTTCCTTTATAAGAAATGGTCCACCAATATCGCAACCAACATGGTCAAACACCTTGTTGGCTTTAAGCCTAGTTGCAGGTAACGTACCCATCATAGGCTGGGTGGTGTACGGACGAAACTTAAAACAAGCCCGACATTTCGACAAAACTGAACGAATAACACTACGAGCGTTTATTATCCAGTATTTGTTATTTAGAATACCTTGCAATGTGCGTGGGCCAACATGCATATACAATTTATGAAAATAATCAATTATTAAATTTGTTATGTGGCACTTCTTAGGTAATAGTGCTGGATGTTTTATATTATACGGTAAATCCGACTGTTGTATTCGACCCCCCACCCTGAGGAAATTGTCAGGGTCTATAAAGGGAGATAGTTTGCGAAGGGATGATACATGAGTTCCCTTTGCTAGCATTTGCATTTCAGAATAAAAATAATTATTTTGAATGACTTTTATAATTAAATCATGTCCTTGCTTTAACTCACAAGACTTTAGTGAACCAAATGTTCGATCGGATTTTTTACATTTTAAATTGTTTATAAAACGAAGACACCACGCCATTACGCGCTCAACTTTACTGAACGAAGAAATTTTATTAAAAGAATGTTCAAGATCATTGAAATTATTTAAATTATAAGAATTAAAAGTAAATGTGTCTACGTTAGTTTTAAGTTCTGGAATGATATCGTTTTCTTTTAAGATTAATGTACTTCTTGGCCAACTACGCGGATCTTCAAGAATCCAAGCAGGGCCACTAAACCATTTGTCCGCTACTGCTAAAAGTTGTTCAGGCAGCGCGCCTCGAGAACAGAGGTCGGCTGGATTGTTCTCACTGTTTACATGAAACCAGCAATTGGGCGGAATCACGTCAACAATCTCGCTAACACGGTTAGCCACGAACACTTTTAGCTTGTATGGCGGAGTTTGTAGCCACGACAAAACTACACTCGAGTCGCTAAAAGCAACTATAGATAAATTAAAATCTTTAACGTTTTGTACGACAAAACGAACTAATTTAGATAACAGCACGGCTGCCATAAGTTCAAGCCTAGGGATAGACATTAACGGCTTCAATGGAGCAACTCTTGATTTGCTCGTCAATAGTTTAACTTTGACGTTCCCGTCCTTGTCAGTACTACGAAAATATATGCAAGCTGCGTAACCTTGTGATGACGCATCACAGAAACCAATTAATTGTACGTTTACAAACGAATTTACTAGCAGGTGTCGCTCAATGCGAAGTTGTGAAAGAATCGGCAACTGACCGATGAATTTATCCCATTTTTGTAACAATTCGTATGGTAAACGGTCATTCCAGCCGAGACTCAGTTTCCAAAGATCCTGCATGATGCATTTGGCAACGAAAGTACACGGCGAAATAAAACCAACTGGATCGTAAATACTGGCAAGCAGCTTAAGTACTGAACGTTTTGTTCCGTCATTATCTTTTAAATTATAATTAAATAAAAAGAAGTCACAAGAGGGCAACCATGTCAATCCTAGGACATTTAAGGAAGATGATAACGTATCATCTTGAAAATTTATTTGCGTTACTTGTTCTGATTTCATTCGAGTCAGTAACTCGGGACAGTTGCTCGCCCACTTACGCAATTCAAACCCGCCTTTTTTTAGAAGACTCATTAAGCCGTCTTGTAAGGTACAAGCTTCGTCTATAGATTGGCATGACCACAAAAAGTCATCAACATAGACACCCTCCTCTAGAACTCGGGAAGCCTTACAGTCTGACCGTTCGTCTTGTGCGAGTTGAAGCAGCGTGCGAATAGCCGTGTAAGGCGCGCTACGCAGTCCGTAAGTGACCGTTTTCAGCTCGTAAACTTGTACTGGATCTGACGGTGTATCACGCCATAATATGTGTTGATAACACCTATCAGCGGGGTCGATGAGCACGGCTCGGTACATCTTTGACACGTCCGCCGTAAAACATACGTCGTAGAGACGGAAGTTAATAATAATTTTTAAAATGTTTGGAAGTAATTTACGGCCGGTCAACAGATTGTCGTTTAATGACACACCAGTACTAGTTTTCTGTGATCCGTCAAAGACCACGCGTAACGGTGTTGTGGAGCTAGACGGCCGTAACACACAGTGATGTGGTATTAAATACTTAGACGGCTCCGTACCACGATATAGCTCCATATGTCCCAGTGACTCGTACTCTTTCAGAAAATCAGAATAAGCCTTCCGGAACTCGGGTGAGCGCGCAAGTCGACGCTCCACATGCACGAGTCTCCTATAGGCTGTATCATAAGAATTACCTAACGGTTCGCGATTAGGCTTTAATAAAATAGGGGAAACATATCGGCCACTTTCGTCACGATAATGTTTCTCAATGTATAATTTTTCAGCGATTTCATCATCGGGATTTAAATCAACGTCGCACGGCGAGGACTCTATTTCCCAAAATCGCTTGAGAGTATCATTTAAATGATCATCAGAGGTGTACGACACCAACGTTGTAGACGCTACAACGTTTACTTCCGTGACGTCGCAAGTCGACGGTGTAACTAGTTTACCTGTTACAATATACCCAAATATACTATCCAGCACGGCTGGCATATTGGGACCCATAATAATTTTCTTCCCACTATAAATATGGGGAAAAACGTCACCGCCTAAAATTAAATCAATCGGTGATTGTTTATAAAAATGAGGATCAGCTAAAAATAAATTATCATACTGTTTTATTATGTGTTCAGGTATTTTTACAGTTGGTAAATCTGAAGTTACCTTCTGAAGAATAACAGCGTCAATATTGAAAACAGGTTTATCGGTGTGACGCGGCCTTAAGCTACATGACGTCATACCGTAATTCTTAACCAGACCATCAGCTAACCCACAGATGCTAAAATGACATTTGCGTTGAGATAAACCTAAGCGTTGTAAGCATGCAGCAGAAATAAAATTAGATTGTGCACCGGAATCAATTAATACGCGACACGGTTGATAGACGTTAAAGCTATCTAAAATATAAACAATCGCGGTACCCAACAACACCGTACTGTAACTGTTATTATTATCAGCTGAAATACCTCCCGACTGGGCGGGTGCGCTTGAAGGGACCAATGCATTACCGGAGTCGTAAGAGGAAGCGAGAAACGTTTTCGTTAAATCCTGATGCAACAATAGGTTATGTGGTCGCTCACAAATAATGCATTTAAATTCACTCCTGCACTGTTCAGCAGTGTGATTAGGCTTAAGACAATTATGACATAACTTCAACTCATCAGCACGGCTGATTCGTTGCGAAGCACTCAATTTACGAAACTGAGCACAGCGATAAATCATATGATTGTCTCCGCAATGCAAACACGATATGTTATTTTTTGAGTTTGATGACGATGCATGCGCGTAGCTTTTCTGTGCACTGTTTCTAGTTCGCGCCGTAAACCTGTTTACGTCTGGTTGACGTTTATTTTGTACGACGTTTTGGTTGCTTGTATTAGCACTATAGGAACTAGAATGATCCAACACTTTTATTTGATTAGTGACGTAGGTAATCAATTCAGAGAATTTCGGTATCGACTTCTGATTGATACTTTGTTCAAATGACCTACGAGTGTATGGATCCAAGGCACGTAATGCAATATGACACAAAATATAACTATTTAAATCTTCGATATTAAGGGATTGTATAGCTTTGTATGAGTTATCAAATGTTTCAATGAAATTGTTCAATTGAGTGGATGATTCCTTCGCAATCGGTGTAAAGTTTAACATTTTGTCTAAATAATTCCTGACTAACATACGGTTATCTTGATATCTGTCGAGTAGAGATTGCCAAACAATGTCGTAATTATTAGACGATATCGGAACACTTTTGACTATGTTTAAAGCCGAACCCTTAATACATGAGAGCAAATAATGAAATTTATCTATTTTTGGTATCTGAGGCTGATTATGAACCAACGAACAGAATGTCTCGTAAAAAGTATTAAAATTTTCAATATTTCCATCGAAACAAAACAATTCCAATTTTGGAAGACGTGGTCTGGATTCGATGCACGACTGTGTTTTTTCAGTTTTTACATTTGCTAATAATTTTGAAGAAATCAATTTTATACGGTAATACAACTCATCAAAACTATTCAATTCTTGACTCTGAAATATGGTTTTCATACCAGCTTGTAACTGACATTTATAAATTTCAAAAATACATAATTCGAAAGATGAACGTAGCTCATCTATATCCATGACACGCAATAGAAACATTTCTCGAATGTTGTTGTCAGTTATATTAATTGACATGTCAGATATTATCTGTAATTGTTCAAAAATCCTTTGCTTTTTGTTGATTAAAACGTTTAATTCAACATCAGCTATGCACTCCTCGTACACTTCTTGAACCTTTTGACCCTTTTTAGTAGCCATTGCAACGTGCAAATTAAATATAATATGTTAAATAAAATAAAAGAATAATGAATTGCCTACTCTATATCCGGCTCGAAGGACCACAAAAAATTGTGCGGTAATCGCAGGGGCGATCCTTCGATATATGTGTGGACTGTATTATGTATGTATATATGTAATGCCTAGGTCGGTGGTATATCCAAACCCAAATCAAGTCTAAGTGAAAAGGAACCCACCAACCTTAACATCCAATGTCGCAGGATTGCGCTGCGCACAACAGCTTCTTCTCTCTGCTTGATTCACGGCACGGCCGGAGAATAGCACCATAAACGTTATGGGCTGCAGGATGGACGGAAAACTCCACGAACGTCGTGAATCACCGCTTTTCCCATCACCGGAGTTGACGCAACACCGATATTTTTCCGTTGACATTAGAGTGTCAATTTTGGAAGGGTTTTACTTTTCTTTTCACACCGACCAGTGATAAAGGATTGAACAATGTCAATTGTTTGAAACAGTCATTGAACACAGCTGCCTTCAACATAAAGATCTGTGTTGAAGATTCCTCTTTTATCGTAGTTCATGACTGATGTCAACTGCTCAGGCTGAACACCTATCATTGGCAGACGCCCATTTGCCAACTTGTTACTTAAAAACGAGCTTTGTCAGTTTTTTTACTGTTTACACAAATAAATGGGTCAATATTTTGATATCTAATAATATTTCCAAGGGAGGAAGTCATTCTCTAAAGATCATGTTGGCTTTATAAGGAGTTCATCATGAAAAAAAGAAAATTATTTTTCCGTTTACTATAACAATAATTTACCTATAAAATCGCTATCCGTCTATAACTTAAAAACTAAGTAGCCACTTGCAAAGTTTCCTACGTTGACTCTGAAACTTAGCTTTTAACATCGATTTATTGTAGCATGTATTTTTTATTACACTTAACACCACCGAATTTATTAATATTGCCACAAGTATGTAACTTACATGGTTATATTTTTTTAAGTTTTTAATATCAACTTCTGTCGTTACATCTTCACCTCGGTATTAAAACTGTGATAATTTAAAAAGCTTTACATTGTTTGTGTGTGGTAATTGGTAGTGCTATTAGTGCATTTATTTATTATCTATGCTTATTGTAAAACTGTACTCACTGAATTCTGTACATTGAAGATGTTTGGGGAAAACTATCATTAAAACAAGCAACTGTTTGATATAGCATCATCAAACAGTACTGAATTATATACGGAATGATGATGATGAAAATAAGGATGATGGTGGTGATGAAGATAACGATGTTGATGATGATGATGACGACAGTGATGGTGACAGTGATGGTGGTGGTCGTCAAACAGTTTTAATAATCAAGTACTAATGAAACATAAAAACCAAATTTACAATAATTAATTGATTAAGGTTGAAAAGGTTGTTAAATCAAAGTTGTTAAATCGCGCTGAAAGACAGACAGACAAAAATAAAGAAATATGGATTGGCTCTATATCGATTAGTTTTCAAAAAATATCCAGTGCACACATCTGACCCCGTTACAGTTTAACTGTTTTATTTTATTAAAAAAATCAATGTTTTAATTTAATCTAAAGTTTGTTACTTTAAATTCATGTCAATAAAAATCGTTAAAAGCATCACCTATAACCGAAGTAATGTTAGAACAAACTGGATAAAAAAGTTCACTGCGTTTTACTCTCGATAGATGGAATTTACTTTTCTAGATAACAAACAATATCCAATTAGTAGTTTTCACTTTTTCAACCGAATAATCCCAGCAAATAAATCTACATTCCCTCGACAAAAAAGGTCACGAACTAAATCCTTTGAAAATATCAACGACAACTGCATTGTTAAGTAATTTTCACTAACACGCTGCTATATTTTTTGCCCATAATCCGTTCTTGACAAAGCACACTTGTCATGGAAAGTGTCACGCAAAGCCTTATTCCAAAGAAGTAAGGTTCATTCTTCTGTGTAACAGTACTTAATGAAAGCTTAGGGTGAATGCATACTCGTAAGAATTTATTTTACGTTTCGATTTTGCTAATGTTGCGACGAGATTGAAAGATTACCGTAGTTTTACATTTGCTACTTGCTTATTAATGTGTCCACTTTTTCTTAAATGGTATTTGTTTCAGACGAAAGTAATGGTGCATATTGTATGTATGAAGTCTATGAAGGTTCATTTTGAATCCAACTCAGCTCTGGCGTGTACCCTCTTTGCTTTCCAACCACATGATGACGCTTTCCAACATCGCGACTGAAACATGTAAAAATTTCATTTTCGAGTGTAAAAGAATAATGGTATCTATAGCCAGGAAGGTAAAATACTACACATAAAATACGATGTATTTTACTAATAATACAAAACATATTACTTGTAAAGTATCGTTAATATTCCGAACTTAAATAAAAAATGGTGAATATGAAAGCTAATATGTAGGTAAGTAATTTGAGCGAGTACGGTTTTATATGATAACTCTTTAATCTACTTAACTGGTAGGGGATTACGAGTATAATATTATGATTGACTATATTTTACAAAAAAAAATTAATGAAAACAAATAAATACGTACTAGCTTGGAGCTACGAAATCGCAAAATCGCAATAGTAACGACCTCCCTACGCTACCCTTAAAGTGTGACTAATGACGTTTTGTTTATAAAGAAAAAATATGTCAAATGTCGTGTTTATTAAAATGGGTCTCTATTATATTGTTCAGTTGTTCCATTAAGTAATTGCAGCGTAGATATTATAAGCAATGTACTATTTACAAATACGATGGTACTTGTGGTACTTACGACTGATAAAGTAATAAAATGGGAGTGGGTATTGTCTATTTAAAGTATTATCATTTTATTTCGAACATTCCAATACTGATATTACCTTTTGTTTTCATTCAGTGTTATTAGTAGATAGATGCCTTGTTTTGATTTTCTCTGTTGCGAATAAAATGTTTTATCTTTTTATTAATTTCCACGTGCAATAACAAGGCACAAAATATAGAAAATATACAATATAGAGCCTCTACACATGGCGTATTTTTACGGCACCGAAAACGCGCGTATACGCGCTGCAAACGCAATCGAACGAACGAACGAATCGAACACACGTACGTGTATTTCAAATGCATCATAATTACACTTAGTGTTGGATATTCTATTAGGATAAGAATTTTTATTTATTCCATGTACTGCAATTGTATATACACCTTCTATATCCATCTCCTTCTTTCAGATGAACTCGCAAGATATCGCTGTTTCATGCTCTTATAATGAACAGTGTTAGGTTTTAAGAACCCCGCACGCGCAACTGGCTTTCGATACGTTTGCAACTCAATGCATATATTCGCTTAGAAAACTTATTAATTCAAGTTATTTGTGTGTATAAACCGCTGTATTTGATGTATGGTAAAATATATAATATACCTAGTCTGGCCATAAATACTGTTACATAAAAACTTTTCTTTTTTTCAGCTTTTTAATTATTTTGAATTTGGAACACGTATATTATTTTAAAAACTTCTTTCGATTTCGCGCCTTTTCACATACTTTTTCGTGTTCATTATCAAATTACAATATGGAACGGGGTGTTAAAGAAAATAGGATTGCAGTGATCGCCTTGCACAAAGTGGGTATGGAGCCGTCGGTCATATTCCAGACACTTCAAAAGCTTGGTATCACCGTATGTTCGTACATCGTACAATCAACAGATACAACAACACTTCGTCTGTCGAAGACCAGAAAAGATCGGGGCGGCCGCGTGCTGTTAGAACTACAAAGGCTGTTAATGCTGTTAAAGCCAGAATTCATCGAAACCCCATTAGGAAGCAAAAAATCTTATCGCGAGAAATGAAGATTCCCGCTAGGACTCTGTCGCGTATTATAAAACAAGACCTGAAGCTCGGTGCTTATCGTCGATAAACAGGACATGCCCTAAATCAATCTTTACAATTAAAGAGAGTGGATCGATCAAAACGCCTTCTGTCGCGATACGCAGGCACAGAAATATCCTCTTTACCGATGAAAAAATTTTCACGATTGAAGAACACTACAATAAGCAAAATGATAAAGTGTACGCTCTCAGTTCTTAAGAAGCTGCTCAAGTGGTCGGAAAGGTACAACGTGGTCATCATGCTGCGTCAGTGATGGTTTGGTGGGGCGTGACTTATCAAGGAGTCACAAAACTGCATTTTTGTGAAAAAGGAGTGAAAACTTCAGTCAAAGTGTATCAAGATACAGTCTTGGATCATGTTGTAAAACCTCTCAGCAATACTCTTTTTAAAAATATACCGTGGACTTTCCAACAGGACTCTGCACCTGGTCACAAGGCACGAACTACCCAAGCCTGGCTTGAAACCAATGTTCCGGACTTTATAAGAGCTGAAGACTGGCCCTCACCTAGCCCAGACCTCAACCCTTTAGACTTCAAATTATGGTCAGTTTTAGAGGACATGGCCTGCTCTAAACGACACGGCGACATTGAGTCTCTTAAAAAATCTTTGGAGCAAGCAGTGGCGAAATTTCCCTTGGAAACAGTGCGTAAATCCATAGATTCGTGGGCAAACAGATTAAAGGCCTGTATAAAAGCCAAAGGTGGCCATTTCGAATAGAATATTTTTTTTATTTTTTGCTGAGACTTTAATAAATATGTAGGTATAAATTTTATTAATATTACATTACTTCATTTAAAAAAAAGCATTTTCATTTGTTACAGAACTTATGGCTGGACTAGTTATAAACTCTGGTGAATACGATGTTGCCGCGTACCACGAAGTGGTCATGGGAAGACTCCACCTAGTAAGTGCGCCTTTCAATTTCTTATCATGCAGTTGTATCCTCGTAATTTCCAAGAATCATCCATCCAGCTGTATTTTCCGGCAATTATTGCTTATATAGTAGCAAGTGGTTCATAGACAGAACATATTCTCATCGAGTGTTACGGTTCCACACTTCAACTTGGGTTTTTATCGAAGAAAAATATAAAAAACACAAATCTGCAAACCGTTTTATGGTAGATTTAACCAACAATCAGTTTTTACTCCACATAGTTATTATTAAACTGTAACTGATCGATGTATGTACTAAATTGAATATAAGATATTTAAGAAAAAAATAAGTGGGTTTATTTATTATATAAATTCATTACTACGGCCACAGAAGACAATATTGTAGCGTTAGTACGAAATCCCGACTTTTTCTAATGACAATTAACTTTCCTATCCGTCATCCAATATTTGAGCAACATGATAAAACGTAAGTTGTTAAAGCCATTTCAATAAATAAAAAATGACAAAAATTTCAATAAATAAATAAAAAATGACGTGCATAAGTGTATCAATGATACCTATATGAATAAAATATTTTGACTTTGACTTTGAATAAATTATCAAAATAATCTCTTTTGTATCTCACATCTCTCTTCTATGGCATCGTAATCTATTTAATACAGTGAGCTAATTAAAATGGCTGTCTTACCCAATGATAGTATCATTTTATTTTATTTAAATATCATTGGTCTTATAACGCTAACATAAAAATAAAGATGTTTTTAAAAATGTATTTGTAGCTCTTATCTATCTAAATAATATTATTTACGACCAAATAAAATCGGTTTCCAATGAGAAACTGCTCAGGAGATATAGAGCGGTTCTATCTTGAGTTATATTGAAAGCTCCCTAGGGAATCTGTGTGTAGTTTTGATAGCTATGATCACGTAAGACAAAGAACTTACACACTATGTATTGAGTGATAAAAGGTTAAAAATAGTTTTTGGAAAGAAGTACTTTGCCGTATTGGGAGAGTCCAAGATATTGACCTAAATACCATCAGCACATCAGTGCATCCTAAGAAGCAACAAAAACCGATATCTGATTGGTCTTTATAACCTATCCTATTGCAATTTTACTCAATCCTTTCCTCTCTTCACTTAGATCAGTTAGTTGTACTTGTACACCTTTACCAGCAACTTATTTATCAACTTAGATAAGTTTTCCACTTTGGGTTATCTGGAAGAGATCGCTTTTTAGCGATAAGATCGCCTATTATATACTATCCATTGTAGTTGTGTTATCTAAATGTACATTTTATTCTAGTGTGCAATAAAGAGTTTTGTATTGTAAGTTTTGCGTAATATTTTTACTGGTATTATTATTTATCTGTGATGTTCTGGGTATAAACCTCCTGCTTGAGTCAATCGCCAAACGACTCGTCGCCGCTTGGAAGCTTGAAAGCCAATGCTTTCTTTCTTTCTTCTCCTTTCTAGGCTAGGTTAGTCGAAAATACAAATATTTGATTTGATTGATCTTCTATAACCGGAAACCATGAAAATATAAATATAAATAAACAGGTAAAGTCACTACTAATATACGTAAACCATAACAGACTAAAACTATAACTAAGAAAGATGCGCCCAATAACACTTCGGTTGACTATACGAATATTTCCTATGACAAGGAAGTCCCAAGGAAGCCATAACCTACTCGTATGAAAGCTTATCTTGAGTGATGATTCTGAGAGCGCTCTTGAGACGCTAGGCTAGTTATTGCGATACTGAAATTCTGTCATATTAATACAAACAGGCTGTTTTTGTAACTTTGATTCTTTGATATTGTACAGTACAGTAATATTCTGTTGAATCAAAATTGATCCAGTGTTCAAAGTTAAATAAAAATTTTATCATTTGAAATTTGAGCAAAAAATTCATGTTATTACTCGACTGCCAAGGAAGGGTTGTAAACCAATTTTTTAAACTTTAATTTGTTCATTTATTATATCTAAGTATAAAACAGTGCAGTATTTCCTTCTTTACAGCTTAGTATCTACAAAGGAAATAAAAAGAAACATATTTCTATAAATATTTTTTTCTGGTATTTATTGTTGCTACTTATTATTTATTGTTTGCAGTAATTACATTTTGTGCTAATCATTCGACACGGTACAATTTATTCTGTAGAAAGCTCATTCGACTACTAATTATGATTCGCAAGGGCAAAAAACTCTGAACAAGATTTAGTAATAAGCTTCATATTGTACGGAATGCTAAAATAGACGATAAAACGAAGTTGGCCTTTACGTAGGTTCATTAAACCATGTTTTCTAATGAGAACTTACCATTGGCTTACATGGCAGCCATGTGCAGATTAAAATGAAAAATACAGGAATAAAAGAAATAATAATTAGAGTGAAAATCCCTTTCCTCTGACGGTTCTGACGTGGCTTGATGGATCGATATTTATCGTGCCCTCTATAGGGTTGGTTGTGTACTCAAGGATTTAAGTTTTGTGCGTTACCGACATTGAAGTATAATGTCATAGAATAGACATCTCGAACAAAATGTGTGTCCCGCCCGGGAGGTTCGAATTTCAAAATTGAACCCCCGTTCTCCTTTCAAAATCGAACGAATCCATTGAAGATTGAAGCCACGTGGCGCCAATGCATTCGGACATACATGATGTTCGCGGTGTCTGTTCTATACGCTAGTTACTATTAGTTAGTATACTTCAATGGTTACCGATATGATATTTCCGTATTGGTTTTTATTTATATTAATTATTTATTTATTTATACTTGTCATTTTATCGCAAATAATTCATTGTTTGCTTCGTAGAGCAAAAGAATACCAAGGTAGTCGCAGTATATTGCTGCACTCGTTAACATAAAGTGCGACCTACATAAGTGCAAGTGAGAGCGCAATATGCTTTACCCTACTCGCATTTTATATCAACGATTGCAGCGTATTGTCATCAGTAGTGTCAGGTCAAGCTTATCACAAAAAAGCATTGTCATATATAACAACTCCTTGGATTATGAAGAAATAATCCTAATTAGGTTTGCAAGATTTGACCAAAACAAACAAACAGGGCAAGCTAAATAAAACCGTTTAAAAATACAATAAGAGACAAATAGCAATTCCACCGCTGATAAGTGAAATTGTACAGCCGTATGTTTACAATTCTATGCAAATGGAAGGTCAAATATAAACCTGTAATTTTGAATAATTATTTCCTTAAGACGTGTCAACGTCGCTTCTAATTGAGTACCGAACTCAACGATTCTGTTGGGTAGATAGAATATTGATAGATTACAATTAGATCTATTCATTAGTAATAGCCAAAGTGAGGTTAAGGAACTCTGTTTAATTACTTAGCCCTAACTTGTCTAGCCCTAATTTTACAGTATAACAACATTTTACTAATAATACAGAACTGAGATGGGGTCAAATCTGTACAACGTAATCATTATTTATCGTAAGCGCCACTTATTATGGAAATTAATTACTTATTACAGAATTATAATTAATGATTAAACGAACTTACCTGTAAGTGAAGTTCTATCATAATTATGCGAAGGCTTCGTCCGAAGGGATTAGTGATACGATCCAAGTGCTAGTCGGACTCGCGCATTGAGGACACTGAAATTTTTTCTGGCGTAGAATATTCTATTGTAATACCATTTAATTCACATTAATGTATACGATGAGATGAAATAACTACATAAAACACTCCTTATATTATGTTAGTTGTAAGATAATGGAACAAATAAATACATTTCTTGTTGAGTACCAGTTACAGCACTTGTAGATCATAGAAACTAGAAAGCAGCAAATTGTTAATTCAAATAAAGCAAAGCAAAAGCAAAGCAGACAACATAGTCAGACAACAAGTAGGTACCTACAACGAGGTAAAACATAATTAACATTTTTCGGATTATTATTCGTTAAACCTGTCTCCACTGTGTTACCTACAGACATATTTCTAGGTACTAAGTATACATGACATGTCTGTGGTGTTACCACTATAATAGATAGGCTGTTCTGAATTTGATGTGCGGCGAAGCGCGGGAGTTTGAAGTCTGTCAGCGCTTTGGTTATACTGCTCCCTCTTATGTAATTCATGAAAGAGTAAGCGAGATACTAAATGGGTTATGAAGAACTGACTGTAACTTAATGCACAATTTGTTCTACACAGACTCAAGTCTGCGTTTCAAAGTAATTTCCAGTTACCTCACGACTTCCACAAAAACCTGTTCACTAAATTAGGAAATGGGACCCGATACATTGTTGCGAGTAAGTAATTAAACTAACTCATTAGAACTCTAGATTGCTTACAATTTATTCTTGTTTTCAGACATATAGGTGCAACCCTTATATTGTACCTTAGAATGAGAGACACAATTTAAATAATAACCTATAACGTAGACTTGAGGATTTTTGGGAAACAAGACTGCTTGGACATAAGTTTTTTTACATTAAACTAGCTCTTACCCACCCTTTTTTAAATAAAGACATGTCCCTCCAGAGAAGTGTTACAATTAAATATGGAAATTTTGCTCACGTAAGGAAGTTTTTTTGTATAGAGTTTTGTATCATTTTTTTATTAATCACACTCTTCATTCCTCTAAACACCCAATTCTGAAGTCCATGTTTTGAACGCATCTCAACTTATTTTACCCTTGACTTAGAATAAGCTTAAAGAAATATTAAAAAATCTTTTTCTTCTGCCTTTTTTTTAACATTATAAGTTTAATTAGTATAAAATTCAATTAGCTGAATTTTAAGATTTATTTTATTTCTATACATTGGCAAGTGAAAAATTACATTTCTTCTTTCAAGTATGGCATTTCTGTAAATTATAATGGACTTTTATTATAAATTTTTACACATTATCCATGAACGAGCCACTGCTTTTACAGAGTCTTGGTACAATCAGTTGAGCCTTGTTCCTCGTATTAATGTTGTGGATGTCACTCTTCTTGGGAAAATTTCTTAACGTATATAATATTATCCGAAATATATTAGGACACCACAGTTAGAATATTAATTTCTGCTGCTCTCTAACTGCTCTTTTGGAAAATAAATATAGACTCAATATCTGCAGCTGAGTTGTAGGAAACAACAGATCATAGTAGGTACATAACACTATGAAAGTAGCAATGAAAGTTTAATGGTCGACTATAAACTATTTTCTTTTTATTTATCTTATCTGCATTAGCTACTGAAAAAAACCCTTATAGAATTAAAGTGACCTAAACCTGAGCTTAGTTCTCGCTTTTATATTTTAGTAGCGAAATCAGCAAGCGTTGTTCTGCCAAAAAATTCTGGATTGGGACACCCTAATTACGGAGTGGTATGAAAAATACTTTACAACCTATTCTCGTATCTAACAAATATACACCAAAAATTCATTAAAATCTATCGAGCCATTCTGGAAGAGTGTGACAGTGTGATACAAACACCGTGACACAAGATGTTTTTTTTTATATTACATAATACATCTAATATTGTACGGCTTTAATACTCGTACATGACCGTAGCAAAGGTACACCCGTGCGTACTAATACACCATAATAATATACTTACCACTTTACACACCGTAGCACCGTATCACCGTAAGTAATATGTATGTATTCTCATAAGAACAGATTCTCAAGACAACGTACAATACAACACGTAAGCGATAAATTAAAGTGTGATCTTCATCTCTACCTCCGAAGCCAAACCGCAAGAGTTTCCAATTCGAATTTCTTCCAAACCAAAATACAATACAAATATCTCCGTAGAATTGTTAAAAACCTTCTGAAGTATCCCAAAACAATCATGAAGTAATTAAACTTATTCATTAGAATTCCAGGTTGTTGGCAACTTGTTGGTATTCAATCGAGAAGAAGTATTTCAACTTTAATTACTTTAAAAGTGTGAGGGGCTTATTTATTAAATAGCCGGCAAACGAGCAGACGAGACTCTGTTGGTAAGAGTTCACCTTCGTCCATGGAGATCATAGACAAGAATCTTACCAAAGTATAGAGATTCCACTGGGTTTAGTTGCATGATACACCACGCTTTTCTCTTTACCTCTAAAATTACTCAGAGTACTCGTACAACTATGTACGATAATGATATACTCCAAAATATTTTCAAGGTAATGCCAATAGCAACACAAATAATTAAAAAAAATTAACCGCTACTAATGTCTCATAATATCCAAAATCTTAAAATACGATGGTAAACATTGATAACTTAATTAACATCGCATTTGCAAAGCGCCTTCCACTTAACACTAATGGGTTATAAAAAGGATTATTGAACAGGAAACAGCGACGATCCGGATAGTTTGTCCACAAAGCAATTTGCCCCTATAATCTCGAACAAAAAGATAAAAGCCGCAATATGTTGGCGGGCGGACTGTGACAAGGGTACCCGATAGAGAATCTCATAGAAAATGATTTATATCCGCTGAGATACTCCCACTTGTAATTTTATCGTATGAAAGAGCTGCGTTTTATCAGAGACGGAATTTGAGTGACAAATTCTTCTGACATGTGTACAGAATTTTTCATTGAAAATTAAGTTCCTCTACGGACATCATCTGCTAAGTAGTATTTCGTTGAGACCTTCACATTTCACGCGAGGACTTTTGATATTACAGATATATAATTTGCAACTCTTTTCATTCAGATTTATTTAAGTTTTATTTTGACGTATTATGTTGGTTTTTGAATTTTCTATTGTCCTTGTTCTTTGTCCATTTCCTAGTTATTCCGATAATTTTAACAGTATAAACTAAAAAGTATATGTAACAATTTAAATAACAAAACGAATATCTTAACAGTTAATATTGTATTGACAGTTTCATAACATCAGTGTTGTGATACATTGTACAATTTATTGTGAAGTCACCGGAACACTCTTGGTTTCAAAGAAATGGGTCTGGAAAAAAACATAAACATAATATAAGTCGGCGATATTGCATACCTTTTGTCGACTGACTGCATGAGGAGATTCAATCAGCAATATTTGAGTATTTTAGTACGAGTATGAATGCCTAATTACATTTATACAAACTGGTGATAATGAACAGAAAGGAAGAGAGAATAAGTACAGTGAAAATAATAAAAGATACAAAAATGTGCCACATTTATTTAATAGAGAAATTAGAAGAACTAAACCTAATGACGAAATAAGATCAAAATATGTTACTAATAAGCTGGTTATCGTTAAACAAGGTTAAGTTATAACATAAATGGATGACGAGTTTGTCGAACACCTTACTGTACGATAAATTCGATCAATGAAAAAGCGAACAAATTTCTAAATGCCTACCTGTAATGAATCTTGTCTAATCTCCAAGTTGGGAACTTCCTTTGCCTTATCACTTTCACCTTAGGCGTCGTTCGAGGGCTGTTAACCGAATAAAACATGAATTTATTGGGATATTTCTTCTGTGTAATTGTCGAAAATTGTTGGATATTTTATTTTTCCAACTTCTGTGCACTTAAATATTATAAAACAAAATCCTATCATATTTAATTCACAGTTTTTGGAAGATTTTGAATTAATTTACAACTCACCTTAAGGAAAAAAGAAAGGCATAAACATTTCCTTACTAATTTTTTTTGAGAATCCCTTTCTCGTGTTGGGTTTGAATTTTAATTCATTGGGCCTCAATTTGAATCCCTTATGTTTAAATTTGAATTCCTTGGATCTTAATTTAAATCCCTTAGGTTTGAATTTGAATTCCTTAGGTTTTAATTTGAATCCCTTAGGTTTGAATTTGAATTCCTTATTTTCGAATTTCAATCTTTTGGAAAAAGAAATAGTAACATTTATAGCCTGTAATATTTTCCATATTCAGTGACCAAATACCACTTGGTCGTAATTAAGTGTGTATTTTATTGACTCTGTTATGATAATAAAGAAGGAAGTGGTCTTAATGTTCTATTTCAAATTACACTCACCTATTGTACAATCCTTTATCCTCTTTAGAAGGTAAGAAGCTTCTGTTCACAGTTGCCAAGTTAAAGTTGGCAAATCTTTTCTTTCTGTAATAAGCATTTTGTTCATGATTTCATAGACTTAAAGATACTCATACTTTACAAATGATAGTCTTATAAATCTACACCGAAGACTATATATAACAACTGTTAAATGTTTGGACTGACATTTTGTATGTATGTATATCAGTATACACATTAGGTGTTGTGGTCAAAAGCAACAAATAAGTGATGATGCAAGCTCATGTTCTTTTAAAGTAATTTCAATAGCAAAATTGGCGTGATCTTACTTTAAAAGGCGACATGGCCAAAATTTTGTAATGGAGAAGTTTATAATTTTTATTCGATTGATTAAAAAAACTAAAGTTAAAAGAAACATAAATAAAATAAAATAATTAAAATATCTTTAGAAATGAAAAAGTTTTGAACTTTGAAGTAGGCCTTTCAAGAATAATTTGCGACGCCCAATTGGCTAGTATCCAGAACACCATAATTATATTAATATCATTATTTGAATAAAATAAATTCACCACAAAAATTCACACATAAAAAAATTTTCCCCGCTGTTTGAAGGTTTTGTACTTTTGAATTTACATTAAAATCTTATATTTAAAACATAATTACTTTTGAGGATAGTGTATGGTGACTCCTTTAGGGGTTATTTTCTGTTTACACGGCCCGCTATTTCCGCAAGGGCATCCTTTCACAGACTTCGGGTTCCTTGTCTGATAAGCTGGGACTGCAACCACCCTGGGAATTATAGCAATCATTGTACCTAAGCCGAACGTAGCTTAAAAATCTTATAACTCAATGGTTTGTGGCAGCTGTGAGCACTTAAATAATACGAAATTCCTTGGCAATTTTTAGCGTTTTACATTTTAGTAGTGGCAAATTTTTCTGATTAGTTATGCGCTTTACCTAAGGCTTATGAACTGCGACGCTCAAAGCGAACGCTCTGTACGCGCGCTGTAAGCGTCACCGAAAATCAAAAGTATGTGTTCGACCGTGTAAGGCTACAGAAGACATGCCTTCAACCCATTAATGGCCCACTGATGAGTACAGCTCTCTCCCCTTGAGGAGGTTTAAAGCATACTCCTCCACGCTGCTCCAATGCGGATTGGTGGAGGAGTTAGTGGGCAACCCGAGTGTCAGAAGTTTTTGTGCCGCCCGAGGGCCTCCAACAGGGCTTAACGACTGTTATCTTACGATAACAACCGACCGACGGTCTTACGTGTCGACACAAGCAGCCGCTGGGCTATGAGCACTACAAAGACATAATCGTACAGTGTACATTGTAGTGAAGCCACGAAATTGCGCTGCAAATTGTATCGACATTATTTGAATATAGTTACGAATTGAATGAATGTGTCTCGCGAAGAAGCCGTAAGAGGACAATTTAAAACATCATATTCGGGGTTATTAGAAATAAGTTCCAACACTCGGATTGGTTACTAGCCCTGTCCACCAACTAGCGAAACATTAACATTTACTCGTATATTATTAAACATGTCATCAAACATTACTTACTCTTTTTTGTGAAACACTTTCCATTTGGGCCTTTCGGTTACAACATAACGGAGGTTGGATAAACTGTAAAAGACAAGATATTTTGATATTATTAGGACACTCAGGGCTTAACTGAATCTCATTAATGAAGTTATTTGTCTCAAGCAAAATGATAAATGGTTTTGGCCGATGACGAATATAAAAAAGTTTTGAAATAATTCAATACAAAATAATAACATTGTTTGAAGTTTTATTGATTGTTTGAAGCGCTCATAGGTTTGCGTCGATCCCAAGCGATCGACAAACAGCGGGCGCGGTCGGTAGTTGGATGATGGGTGACCGCTAGTGACAAAAAAATTCTTGAGCGTTTTCGTGCTTCGGAGGGCACGTAAAGCCGTCGGTTCCGGTTGTTATCATAAGACAACAATCGTTAAGACATATCGGAGGCCCTCGGGCGGTTTGAAAACTTCCGACACTCGGGTTGGCCACTAACCCCTCCACCAATCCACACTGGAGCAGCGTGGTGGGGTATGCTCTAGCCCTCCTCAAAAGGAGAGATCCGTGCCCAGTAGTAGGCCATAAATGGGTTGAAGCCAACATTGTTTATATCTAAAGTTAAATGCAGTTTATAGTGGTGATTTATAAGTCATTTTCTCACTGTTAACTAAGATAAAATTGATCACTCATTGCTAAATTTATAGAGTTGTTAAGTTTAGAAAAATATTATTAAGAACTGTGAGTACTTGATACCACAATGAAATCTACCATTATAGACACTGCAGATGAATTGTACCTCTGGGCTCATAAATTATGAAATCTCTTTTTATACAAAGATTAAAGGTACCTGGAATTACTCGTGGCTTCGTCGATTCGTCTCTTAGACTTACTGCCCAAAAGGCCCATTCGAGCTAATTTTCTAAACATTGGGGATTTAAGAAGGTTCTTATAAGAACCTTTAGCAGCACGGCAACAAAATCATCCAAACTATTTTCATTGAAAGCTGTTCATATTGATGAAAAAGTTTAATTTTGTAATATTTTAACAATTTTTGATTACATTTTCAGCTGTTATATTCTGTCACATGGACATTGTAATGTTGACGCACGTTTTTCTTCATATAGGTTTTGTTGTTGGGAAGGAGTTTGTTCTATTCAAGTAAAACCACAGGAGACATGATAGTACATAACACAAAAAAAAATATTGAAATTATTATTATGTGGAAATTATTCATGATTTGAATTATCAGCATCACCGCTGATTCTTATAATAGAATTCAGAATAAAGGCAGATAATATTTGTTTTTAAGTAAAGCACAGATTAATGAAGTTAAATGCGAAATTATATGGTTTCATTTATATTTTGTAACGCTGGAAAAAGGTATTTAAACTTTCAGAACTACACTGACCGTGGCAGTACCAAGCAAAAAATAACAGTAAAATAATTTGTGGCAGCTTACAAAAGTACAAAGCGTACATCACTGAAAGAATTATTATATTAGTTCATTGGGGTACATATAATATTATTATGTCAAAATAATATTTTATCATCTTTTTGAACTCCACGCTAATGCTGAACGCACATATTATACCCGCACCGTACGCGCCGAACGCGCTGCATTTGTATGAAATCATATGAGAGCCCGATGTGGATGACATATGCGGCCGCATATGAGACCATAATAAAAGAGGGGTGTTATTAGATTTACATGTCTGTGTGAGTATCTGTTCGTGGCATCGGAGCTCCTAAATTATGATGCAGTTTTTTTATGTATTTAAAAGCTGACGTGATTGAGATGATTCTGAGCGAGAATTTCCGCTGTTTTTGGGTGAAAATAAGTTACGGCTGATACAAAATAAAGCAGGATATAATTTGTAAGATTTTTTTGCGTACTCGCAATTGACAATTTATACGCCTATAGATCGCCTCTAGATAGAACACTGTCTTTGTCCTGTCACCTGAAAGAATGATTGATACGCCACCTACATGCCAAGTTGCTTTGGTGTAATATTGAAGCGAAAGCGTAAATAATTTGTAATAGGTAGGGACCGTATTATATGCAACATAAAAAGCTTGTTATATGCATTCAAATATGCATGAAAATGCTTGAAATATGTACAAAATATGTCAAATATGCAAAATTTAATGAACCCAAACAAAAAAAGGTATTTTTATTTTTATTTCAAAATCAGCATATAATTACTAAATTATCCATTGATAGAAGATAACAAATGCATGCATTATATTACTTTTTTATTCTTTTTGTAAGATCTATGAACAGGTTTTTGCATGGACGGTCTGAATATATTACAAATTTTTAATATTTTTGTAAACTTAAACGTATTGTTCTAAATTTTCAGTAGTAAGATTGTAAGTAGATATATCTACGAGTATACGTGTAAAAAGATCGCTCCATATTCTCTGAGGTAGTTACCTCAGAATTTGACGATTTGACGTATTTTGTGTGAATATGAACAACTTTTGATCCAAAAATTTTTTTTTTTTTTTTTGTTTCCCCTCACGGGAGGGAGGCAGAGAATGCATTTACGCATACCAGCAGAGCCGTCTCTGGTGGTTATGTGGAGACTCAATCCAAGGATGATAAAATATAGATATTTATGAAAAAATATCTATATCTATCGCCGCTCCAAGGATAATACCGCACTAAAAACTGCCTTAATGGTTTTGGTCGTACGACCTTAAAACCTTCATCTGAAGCGACTCCGTTTGAAGAGACGGAGCGCTAGCGGCGCTCCCTAGGGAGCGTCCGCTGGGTGACTACACTTTGTGTTGTCGAAGAGGTAATTGTGCCATCGAAAGGATGAGCATCATCTGGGATTGAGTCGTCTGTGTCCTTGGAGGCGGCCAGGAGGCTTTCCAGGTCAGACGAGAGCTTATTGGGTGGGTCCGTGAGGACATTGCGCGGCCTTCGTATTTGATGGCCGGTGAGGGTGGGGGCGGTGTAATCCGCTGATTCCCTAATCATGGGGTTGGAGTGTGTTTCTGAGGATTTGAAGAATCTCTCAGAGAAGTTTTTCATGACTTGTTGTATTGTGTCGAGCTCTAAGTCTCGGTGGAGATCGGCGTTCCGGACGCACCAGTGTGCGCCAGTCGCTTTTCGACAGAATAGATTCTGGACTACTTGTAATTTGTGGACTATATTGGGAGCCGCATGTGCGAAGACAGGGGCGGCATAGAGTAGTACCGGTCGAATGCAAACCTTGAAGAGCGTTCGCTTGTTCCTGAGGGACATTTTACTTTTCCTTCCCAACATAACGTTGAGTCGGCTCATATAATAACGGGCTGTACTAGTCACCTTGTTGATATGGGGCCTAAAGGTGAGTCTAGAGTCTAGTGTTATACCTAGATATTTTGTTTGTGTCCTCCAAGGGACGGGTGTTCCCGCGAAGCGGATGGGGGGATCGCTCAAGCGTCGTTGCTTGTGTGAGAAGCGGATTGCGGCACTTTTGTCCGCGTTGACTTCGATGCGCCATTTCTTGAACCAGTCTCCTAACTCGTTAACCGAGTTTTGGATTCTGGTAAGAACTGACGACATCACCCGTCCTTTGAGGTAAAGGGCGGTGTCATCCGCAAAGAGGGAGAGTTGAACCCCTTTCTTGGGTATCGGTATATCGTTTGTGTACGATATGAATAGTAAAGGGGCTAGCACTGAGCCCTGAGGGACCCCTGCCGTTATTAGGCGAGGGGAAGAGAGGATACCTTCGTGTCTGAAACGGAAGGTACGTTGATCTAGGTAGGAAGCCACGAGTCTGACAATACGGTCTGGAAGGCCAAGATAATGGAGTTTATAGATAAGTCCGGCATGCCAGACCTTATCAAAAGCTTTGGCAACGTCGAAGAAGACAGCGACTGTCTTATCGCGACGCGGGTAGAATCCACTAAGTATGTATTCTACTATACGGTGTACTTGTTGAGGACAAGAGTGTTTAGCACGAAACCCGAATTGGTGCGGAATGATCAAGGGAGGACCGTCCGATGGAAAGAGATGCTTTCTCATGCGGGACTGTATTATTCTTTCAAATACTTTACCCATTGCCTTGAGGAGGCTGATGGGTCGATGGTTAGACGGGACATTAAGGGGTTTCCCGGGTTTGGGAATCCCTATTACTATAGCCTCTTTCCACGCAGTGGGAAAGTGGCAGTGTTCAAAGCAGGCGTTGAACAGAATGACTAAAAGGGTAATAACCTGCTCTGGGAGGTGTTTGAGCGCCAGGTTGGAAATACCGTCGGCTCCAGGAGCTTTACGGGGTTTGAGTCCACGTATGATGGACTTGACCTCGTCAGTAGTTGTTTGAATGGGATCTGCGGTGACAGGGAGTGAATTCCTCTGACGGACTTCATCCTCCACCGTTTGAACATGAGACAGGGAATGGGGCTGAGTGCTGGGAGCACACTGCGTAGCAATACTGTCAGCGAAACATTCTGCTTTTTCGTCGTCCTCGAAGGCTATACTGCCGTCGGGACGGTTAAGTGGGGGGGTGTCTAACTTGGCGTCTATTCGAAGGTTTTTAGCCGTCTTATAGAACGCCTTGTGAGAGGGAGTTATGTCGCTCATGAGGGAGTCCCAATTGGAGTTCCTCAGCTCTGTAAGTAGGGATCGAACTTGACGCTGTAAGGCGTTAGCTCTCCTGCGGTAAGTGGGAGTGGGGTATAAAGCAGCACGTCTGAGCGCTGCATTTTTCTTACGAATGAGAAGCCTGGCTTCGAGCTGTAGTTTCCGGTTTGGGACCTTGACCACACGCTCGTTGTCGCGAAGGGCTGACTGTACTGTTTTAGTGAGATTACTGACAGTATTGTCTATTGTAGCCGAGCTATCGAAGTAGTCGGCTGAGATAGCATAAGGTGAATTGGGGGACTCGAACTCCGCTTTAAGCGCGTTCTTGTAACCATCCCAGTTAGTGAAAGTTCGGGTGACGGGCGGGGAAGAGTCTATAGGCCCTAGCTCAAGGGAGACCGGGCGGTGATCAGAACCTAGGTCGTCGAGAGTTTTTAATGCTCTCAGGTTGAGTGAGATTCCCTTGGTCAGGGCTATATCTAGAATGTCAGGTGAAAAGTTCACCTGCTTCGGATAGTGAGTGGGAGAGGAAGGGGATAGAATATTTATTCCCAGTTTGGTAGTAAGCTTGAAGAGCTTCTTACCGTTTTGGTTAGTTTTGTGGCACCTCCAGTCGGAGTGTTTGGAGTTGAAATCTCCAAATAGTATAATGGAGTCTCCGAGCGAGAGCAGTGCTTCTAGGTCGCTACGAAGAGGAGTTTTCTGAGGTGGGTTATAAACTGAGGCTATGATCAGGGACGGGTGTCCTGTCATGCCTAGTTTGACTACCGTGGCTTCCATGTTGATGAGTGGAGGGGTTTCTATTACAGAGCAATGTAAAGATCTTTTGTAGTAGATGGCAGTGCCTCCGCCCTTGCGGCCGTCGGCTCTGTCGTCTCGTACAAGAGAGTATTTGGGGATAGACAAACCCTTTTTAAGAGAGGGCTTGAGGTGGGTTTCTTGGATTAGCAATAGGTCGATATCCCTATTGCGAATAAACTCTTTAATTTCTAATATGTTAGAGTACAGACCGTGCGAATTGAAAGAGATAAGCGAGACGCCTTTAGGCCTCACTCGACCGGTAGAAGGGGGAATTGCGTTAAGCGCTATTGACATTACTTAAGCGAGTTAACTAACTCGCTGTGTTCGACGAGCACCATGGCTCGCTCGATGGGACTGCTAGCTGCAAGGAGCTTGCGGGTGAAGGCATGGATTTCATCC
This sequence comes from Thymelicus lineola, assembly GCA_963932265.1. Classification (NCBI taxonomy): domain Eukaryota; kingdom Metazoa; phylum Arthropoda; class Insecta; order Lepidoptera; family Hesperiidae; genus Thymelicus; species Thymelicus lineola. The sequence goes on along the minus strand of OZ010698.1, from coordinate 4,947,028 downwards.
ATGTTAATACTATTTATTAAATCCCTCACCGTGGCCAAGTCCTCATAAGAGGGCATATGGCTGGTTTGGGACTGGGAGGGACGCGGGAAGGCAGTAGGTGCCTTATAGGGCGCGGGCGCAGCCTTAGGTGCGGATGCAACCTTAGGTGCGGGAGCGGGGGCAGCCGTGGTGGCTGTCCGCCTCCACGGGTTAGTGGGAGGGGGCGGGGGCCCTGGGCGGGCACTGGGGGTCCTCAATTGAGGGAAGTTCGCGTCCGTTACAGGGGGCGGGGCTTGTCTTGGCCTGTAAGGCTGCTTGTTAGCAGTCTTAGGCAGGTTAGAGCGGGGGGCACGTGGGCAGCCGCGATAATTAGCGGGGTGGCCGGTCTGTCCGCATAGGACACAAGCCGGGGGAGACTGATCGTCTTTAGTGCGTGTGCACTCTTTGGTGAGGTGCGGTACTAGGCACTTAACGCACCTAGGACGAGCGCAGCAGTTAGCCGCTGCGTGGCCGTAAAGCTGGCAGCGGTGGCACTGACCGGGGAACCCACGTTTGTTCGGGGGTTCAGCCCGGATTTCAGAGAGCCCACATATGGTGAGTTTCTCTTTGAAAATGTCGCGGGACGTGGGCGCGTTAGTCATAATGACTAAGGCCAGCGGGAGTTGTCGGCCGGTGCGGGTGTGCATCTTGTGCACAGCCTCCACGGGATGGCCCTGGGACTTAAGGTCCTCGAGTATAGCCTCGTTGGCTAGCTCGAACGGTACTCCTCTGAGTACCGCTTTGACTTTACGCTCTTCGGGGAGAGCGTATGTGTGGTATGGTATTTTATTTACCATGAGGAGCCTGGTGAGGCTCCTGAATTGGTCAACGTCCGGGACTTTCACCCGGATTGTCTCGCCCATATTGGTGGCGTGGGTGTAGTGGATCTTGTGCTGAGTGCACAGTTCCACTACTGCGGTCCATTTGGACTTGTCCCGCAGGAAGACTGGGGGAGGGGCCTTGATGGCAGGGATGGTGGGGGCGCAGCGCGAGGCTGGCTTGGAGGACTGCCTAGGGAGGACAGTCTCGGGGGTGTTTTCAACAGCCGGTTTTGGCGTGGGCGCGGGGGCGGAGGGCTCGGTGCCCTGAGAAGCTTTAGTGCGAGGCTTGCGCTTTTTGCGCGTTACTCGCTCGAAACCGTCATCACCGGTGACGGTTGAGTCGGAACTGACGGAGGACGGGGCCTTGGTCCGTTTCCGGGAACTAGAGACGGAGGCGGAGTCTGAGAGCTCCGACTCGTCCATCGATTCGTGCCGAGAGGCGGCAGAGGGACTGAGGGGGGAGGAGTCCACGAGCACTACTGTGCGGGGCTCAAGTGACTTATATGGTCGCAGGCCATGCTGGGCCTGGAGATGGTGGAATAATTCGTCCGCTTTGGACGAAGAGCCTAAGAACGACTTTAAGCCGTCGTTGATGGCTTCCCACGACAGACCCACCAATGGCGAGTCCATCGCGGGAGCGTAGAGGGGGTGTTGGTACGTCAGGGCAACGACACGCAATAACACAAGAAAACAAGACAATACAAGAGCAAGAAAAACAAAAAAAAATACAATGAGGGGCGGTGGATATCCCTATTGGATTATAGTCCACCAACCTTTCCCCTTGGGAGTTCCCAAGTGCAATGGGTCCGGTCTGCCGGTTTGTCCCAGGCCAGGAGGCCGGGGAAGCGCACCGGGTCAACGCTGACTGGCTTAGTTGTCACCGTTAAGTATCCACCAGTCCAAGGTATTATTCTCTGAAGGAGAATAAAGAAAAATAAAATAAAATCCGGTATACGGCAGAACAGAGTGGGAGCACTAGTGCGACCGCTCTGCTCGGCGCGTAAAACGGGACTACCTGCACTGCACACTGCACAGCACAGCACTGCACACGCGAGACACACGGACTCACGCGAACCGGTTTGGCTTCTCTAGAAAGAGACACCGATAGGACCGATAGGGACTATCGCAGGTAGCGGACGCGGGACGTCCGTACGCTACGACGGTCAGATCGGAACTGCCCCGATCCAAAAATATTAACAGGCTCGATTAAATATAAAGTTGGACAAACTACATTAGGTTTTCAAAGAGGCATTTTAATGGTACAATTACGTTATTATCTTTATATAATATCTCAAAATTATCTAATGAATAGAGTGATCATTTAATACATAATGGTTTACTATTGTAAAGAAAACGTCTGTAAAAAATGAAGGTGCAAATGAAAACACAAAGGACAAAAAGCTGACTCCTATCGCTTAACCCAGCTTATTAGGTCATATTTTCTGAAAAGACTAACGTAAAGATATTATTAAAACAACCTTTATCATGCTCTCAATATATTATCTAAGGTAATTTGAAAATAATAACATGGGTAATAATGAAATTCTGTCTGAGGTTACTCCGAACAAAATTAATATGAACTTTATTGCACGCCAACAAACTACAAAAAACGCCTCTTTTTACATTATAATATCATTGAAAGTACGGAGATTAAAGTCTCTAAGTAATTAGCAGTAAGGTACCGTTGAAATAGCGTGACGTCACAGGATTTCCTACAGTAATGAAGCTTTTATGCGTAATCTGTGAAAGGACTTTTCGATGGAAGTAAACTTAATGTTTCTTTATATCTAGATCACAAACCTGCGTCGAACTGACGATACGAATTGAAAATGTGGCTATATTTTTTGCACCTTTAGTGGAATTGCCGTCAACTTCCAGCTAATTTTAATGGACCCCTTGCCTGTACTCTGGCCGCCATTGCTTCCTGTGTAGAGTTTCTGAGTGCCCCGTTTCAGAGACCATGACTCGTAGTGATAATATTATAATATACATTCATTATAAAATATAATTGTTTTAAAAGACCGTTGATGCTGCTGCTGGGGAGGAATTCAGTGATTTTGTCAACTTACCATTAATATTTTATAATAAATTTTCAAATTCATTAGCCACCTCTATAACAGTGGTTATTTTATTTTTATTAACTAATAAATAATTCATATTTAGAATTGCACAAATATTACAACATACCAATCTCGATACCAATACAACAATACTCCAAGTGGTTTTTATCTCATTTAACAATTTTTTCCTTGATAAGCATATACACACACACAACATTTTACATGTTCAAGGAAAGATGGATAATGGTTGTATTGTTTTTCCCCATATAGCTCAAATAATCTATCAATGCCACCAATATCTACCAATGCCATCTGAAATACCAAAAGCATGAATGATATTTGAAAAGAAATCCGATAGCCCAGTTAAAAACAAACTATTCTTTACCATTTCTATTTTCCTTCAACAACGCTTTATTTATCAACCATGCAACAAAAGTCTAGTAACTGGTATAAAATATCTTAAGAACATGATATTTTGCATAATTAATCTAACCAAAGAAGTTAATGAAACAACAAAGCAACCCACAATATATGGAGCACTAAGTCTAGAACAATCTTTATCTCCGTCGACTTTGTGGGAAATTGCGCCAAAGTTGCTCCAAGCTTGTACCAACTTGAAAATGGACTTTAAAATAGAATTTTCTTTACAATCGCTTTGTGGGTAGATAAAACAGAATATCATTTTAGACCAGCTTGGAGCGTTGCTAGACCGTGGCCTCTTAGTTAACACAATTAACTGCTTTGAATAAATAATAACACAACTCGAAAAAGCCAATTTTTCAGGAGAGAAATTAGGAATGTTTCGGTAACAATATAAAGAATATTGTCACCGAAATCATTCCTAATTTTTTTTTCAACTTAATGCTTTTTGTTTCTTATTCTTATTCAAAGTGGTCTACATCAATAAATATTACTTTGAAGAAAATTAAATTCGGGAAAAATATAAATTTATTTTTCCTCAATTTATCAGATTTAATCATCTGTTCTTTAATATATTCTAATGAAATGCTCATTCATTATTTTTATCGAGTTTCGTAATGACTATAAGTAGGTACATCCACAAGCGATCAACAAAAACATGGTTCGGGGCGCGTTTTTTTAATATTTGCCATTACTCAGAAGACCGCGCGCCGAATTAAAAATGGCGTACATTAATTCCTGTAAAATTAATATGACAGGTGAGTCGTTCCGCTTTTATTAATGCCACGCTATGAATAAAATTAAATTTGGAATACGTTCCATGTAAATGGCTTTAAAAATAATTCGAAGATAGTAACGTACAGCAATCTTCTCTTTTATTGATATGTTGTTTTTGTATTCTGAAGCATGCAGTTCAATGATTCAGTTTAATTATAAAATTACGGCTGTTTTTTCACATTGCGAAATTCTGGACCTTGAGTTTTCTATAATTAGTGCACTAATATTCGTAGTAGTCTAAAGACTATTTTGGTTACGACAAAACGTAACTTTTAATGCGGGCTTAGGTCACACTGTGCTTTAAAAAATTATATTGCACGTTGTTTAGCATCCTCGCTGCGTTTGGGCGCTAACTCACCCACATACAGATAAATAGATAATTAGGCACCATGTATGTTACGTAATATTATCTGGTTCTCATGCGAAGCCGGGGCGCTATGCTAGTTTCGAAGAAACGAATGACGTCCTCCTTTAGCAAAAATAAATAATTATGAGCTCTTTCTTATTACGACTGTTTTCAATTACCTTTTTTGCAAAGTCGTCAAAAGCAATTCTACGGCTTCTTGTTTTGATACGATGATTTTAGTAATAGATAGCAATCGGGTTGATTTCTGTATTTAAAAGGCTTCGGAAGGTAATTGATATTTTCCAAATTTTACGTAATGTTTTACTGAACTGCGTTTTTTATGGTTTCATGAATAATGAAATGAAAAACAAAATGAGGTCTTTATTTTTATGTACATTGTTCGTGTTTTAAATGCTTTTTATTGGACTTCTTTGTATTTTTTATAAATTATTTTTTGTACAATAATCGGAATTTGCTCAAATATCATTTGCTCAAATTTTTCATAAAGGTGTTTACGTGAACTCCGAGGTTTTCTAAAACCTCCTACGGCCCATAAAGCAATAGTTTTCTATTTCACTTAGTAAACTTTGTATCGAGACTAGATCTCATCTAAGAGCCATTGATGGTACTTTTTATTGAAATAGCCGACAAACAATCCAACTTATGTTAAGTGGCTATATCTCTCAAGTCACCAGCCGAAACACGACGAGTAGCTTGGAGGCTGAATCAACCTAACCAGGTGGACCCACGAAGAAGTAATAATAGTAATAATTAAAATCAAATTTGCAAATTTAACCTCTCCTAGCAGCCCTACCGATAGGGGCCGGATTCAGTCTCCTCCTACAACACCCATCCGGCGTGCTATATTGCGGTTAGTATTCTAAGCCGCCCCAATAAGGAGAGTCATTGTCCGCATCATCCAGATTGATGCCAAGAGAGAAGAGAGTAGAGTACCCAGTAGCTATCAATTTCAAGCCCACAGCCAGATTCGTTTGGTGGCTGACTCCAGATAGTAATAGCTTAGACAATAATACCCGGTAAGAAATAATACTAGTTAAAATATAATAATATTATTATAATTCTTACGCTAAAATATACAACCATGACGGGGCCAGCTTCAGTTGCCGCTTATGACATAAAATTGGGCTTAGTATTTTAGGTAGAACCAATAGAACGTTGTAGGTACAACACTATAGTTTTTTCAATTTTTCATACCATTGAGACTGAAATTTAGTTTGTTTCCCCGTAAATAGACACAGTAATAAGACCGCCTATTATACTAGTTCCTGTATAATAAAATGTATTTGGATATAATTTTGGTGTACAATAAAGAGGATTTTGTTGTTGTTGTTGTTGTTGTTGTAATATTTTAATTCAATGACTTTATTGATATCTGTCTTCCAAAATACAATGTGATGAAATATGCATGGAAGCTACAACAATAATCGGCTAAGACCCGACCGGTCGCCACCCCTATTTGTCAGTAACGACGATAACCGGAAAAGACCGACACTAGCCAGATAAAACCGGATTTTATCGCTGACCCCTTCATTATGAATTCATTGCGCGTCCCTAGTTTGCAAATATCTAGCAAGCGCCAAGCAGCAACTACGAACGGAAATCACTAATATAGACAATTTTGATAAAACTTTGCGAAAATGTTACCACTAGTGCTAGACTTCCTACTCCTACTATAAAGCTGGATATACGATCAAGTGTACTTGTCAAGTTTACAGTTTGACTTGGTGCAGCATCCAGTTTGCATGAGATAGCTATATGGCCAGATTTATTTATTTAATCCACAGGCTTAAAAACTAACATTACAGGTATTCCTAATTCGTTAGTGTGCCTAATTATGTTTAAATTTACATTACAATTTTAAATAAAATACACTCAGTCAGCAATCCTTAAATAAAATATTAATCCTTAAACAAAATTCAATAATAATAAGCACTAATTAATTTAAATATCATCAGTAGTCAATTAATAATAAAAAAAATTGTCATGTCATTTGTATGACATGCTGTCAATAATAATATAAAAATAATAATTTTACAATTCATTCATAATTATGTCAGAGAAAATTAAATAAACAATAGTTCAATGTCAACCAATTAAAATAGCCATACCGTGGTCATACACCGTCAAGTTTACTGGATGCTGCGTCAAGTCTGCTGCAAACTTGACAAGTATACTCGATCATGTATGGCCAAAACCTTAAATACTATTGAGTTATATGGATTGTTCTAGTTTTTCGTTTTATTTTACATAAGCCGTGCATTTCGGCTGAATTCGATATATGAATCTATAAATAATATCTTCTAATAACATAACTATAACAGCGTGAAATCGGTTTATTAGATGTTTCATGCTTGTTTCGGAAATTTTGATTAAGATTATTTCTTAAGATTATCAAGTAAAACTATCTTATTGTTAAGTATTATGTTATTTTTAAATATATTGTAATATCTAAAAATAGTTTTGATATAAAATTTTGTTTTGTTTTGTTATACAATTTTTACATTCCATTCCATTCCATTCTTAAAAAACCCAATTACGAAGAAGATTATTAAATAAGATTTTTAAGCCACATGAACCACAGTAGTGAGATAGAGCCATTATTATTTTCTAAGATCACTACACCCTCATAACTTACAATTAGTCTAGTGTTAGCCAGCTGGATAGTAAGTAAACAAAACAAACAAGTCACCTAAATTTAAACTTGCATTATACATGAGAGAATGAAGCGGGTATGGATTAAAAGCACCAGTATGAAAGCCAATTTTTATACATAAAATATAATTTATAAAAGCACATAAAATTTAATTTTCATACTTTTACTGTTTCTTATGCAGTAAAACCTTGGGTTCAATTATAATTATGTTACATATTGTATATTAGAGAACCCTTATATTAGTCTCCCTTCGCGCTTGATATAATATAGATTGTACGCCGATACTGCGACCCAGTTACATGCATCATGGTCCACTACTAAACCATGTTGACGAGAACCTCGTAAAGTCCTTGAATTTACACTTATTTCACTTTAAACGTTGTTAATTTATGTAAATCCCATAATAATATGCAGAGTTGAGCGGCAAGATATTTTTAGTAGCGTAACTTAGAAATGAGGAACATGGAACACACTATGGGTTTGTGAACTTTTGCCAACGTGAATAGCAAGGACTCTATACTTAATTAGTTGTCAATGACAACCACGCTTGACTTGACTCGACCTTCAATTCCGAAAAGATAGTAACTTCAAATTATTCAATTCAACTTTGACTTGGTCATCAAATTGGTGACGTACGATTGGTGAGGCCAAACGAGGGTATTTTTGAACTCGCATCGAGTTGCGTTGAGTCGCGTGAATTAAGTGAGTTTCATACTAAAGACCAAACTCATTTTGCGTCGCAGTCGTCTGTTTGTACCACCAAACAGGACTTTAGTATGAAACCGAATGCATTTTTCGCGACTGGCAGCTCTAAAAAGCCTTTGACCTCACCCTCACGATTCAGTAGGCTTTGGACTCATTAAAATCTGAGCCCTTTTCATTATTCTGAATTAGAAATTAAATATCGTTCGCATTTTCAACAAAAATAACAACAAATTTGTTGTGAAAGGTACAGGAATTTTAAATTGAAAGAATCGCTTTGATTGCGTAGTCCTAAACGCTGTGTGTTTAACTATGTGCTCTTCGGAATCAGTAATACTGATTCAATTTAAATGTATAAATTAAATCGAATTTTCGTGCGTAGATTGATTTGTATACCTGTTGTTACTCATCTGATTTTGTAGCCTAATGATAAAAAGTCTTATCCAATCTGATTGCCATCTGGTAATGAAATATCCTGACAGTAAAAAAGCAAGTGAAAAACATAGAAGAATGGGAATGTGTGAGTTAGCCATCATGTTGGTAAAATAATTCCTACTGCCTATCAAGTATTCTCTTTTGAAACTCTAAGCAATTAGCTGTGTCCTTCTTAGCGTACCCAAGTCGATAGATATGGCAAAAGTATACTTTTCTCCAGTTATATAAACATATTTTTGACAGTCTTTACACAGTCGACAGACAATCTTGATTTAAGCCAGAAATTACAAATTAACATAAAACAAAACAGAATAATGTTTACTATTTACAAGGAAAATTACAATTATAATTATCAAGGTTGTCCAATTATAAACTCAATATAGCGTGAGAGATTGCGCCTTTTACCAAATTCAGGGATGACAAACAGTTTCAGAATGTTGTTGTAAATTCACTGTCATTGAAAATGAAAAATGATTTACAAAATGACAACGTGCTCTCTTTAAAATATGCATTGTTTCATTCTTCTATACTGTGTGGCATCATGAAATAGTGAAAAAACGTGTTTTGATTCTCTGCATTGTAAAGGAGGATTTGGAATTCATATTTTTAATGAAAATAGGTGTTAACTGATAAGTGAACGTCGCACATGACAGTTAGGTCTTCTGTCCACGTATGCACATGTCATATGCACGCTACAGTCAATTGTTGCTTGCTTGCAACTTGTATAGTAACCTATACAAGTAAAGAACGAAATCTGTCTACGGGGCAGCCTATTGCCATTATCATTATGCAATTTCCAATCGTCAAATGAAGCACTGTCAAGAAGAAAGTGGAATTCCTGTTTATTCACAACTTCGTCAGTTCTTTTCCGCCATTGTGCACCATAAGCAAGACATGCTTAGCTTATCAAGAATGGGAAAAGCCGCTACAACCAATGTTTATTGCAAAGTAGTTACAGAGTCTAGATAGACTCTATTTGAGTTTGTTAACATTTTTAAGTTTAAAAATTCTTCCAGACGGCAGTCGTGCTGTACGTACGAATAAGATAATTATGGCTTTGAACCTCGAACCCACTAAGTTATAAGCCCAGGAGTTCAATACTGGAAGAGAGCCAAGTCTGAGCAATAGATTATAACGTTCGAGAAAACGTTGAGAGGAAATAATTGCGGTAGTTTTGTGGGCCATTGAATTGCTCTGGACTATTAATATTAAATTTTTCATCTGGGCAGCGGGAGATACTCAGAATCGTAATTTTAAGTCGAGAAACAGGTTAGCGCTAATGAATTTTCCTTCGAAAATAATAAGAATCTTTACATAGATATGGCTTGGTGCGTTTGTTAGTGATTGTGTTAATTCTTAAAGTCTAGCTAGATAAATGGTCACACGGAATCACACATTGAGCTATTGTTAAATAAAATAACTAGATTGACTGTAAATTCAAATATTAATATACAATTTTCACTTTAAAAATATTTGTAGGTTAAATGTATAGATAATTGTATACTCCATCAGACCCTGCGTTGGTCAATGATGCATTGGTTTTACAATCGAAACATCCAAGTTATTTATGAGATATTAAATCAATAAAATATTAGACTGGTTGCTTTAGAACCATATTTTGTAGAGCTAGATATGCCTTTTAATATAAAGTTGCAAATACGATACGTGGCCCGTATAATGAAACCGATCTTAAGATGCCTGCGATCTCAAGATTCGTTTGGAGATGCTGAAATATATCAAATCATATGAAAACGTGACTTTTGTAAGATCTGAGATTGTGCTCTTCAGTAAAGATCGGCTTATTAATAATTGTTTGTGACGCTCATATTATTGAGGTTAATTAACAGTTTGGTAATTATAACCACCTGGTAATCAATCACTTATTCCATATTTTCAACTGAATGTATTAATTAAATCTGAATGATGTGTAACTTTGTTAATTATTGTACTATTTAAATCTGTATTTTTACTGTCAAAATTATCTGTGAATATTATCACTCCGACCTGCGACATTTTGTCGCACATGTTTTGTACGCCGTCTTTGGCTATAAAATGGCATTAAACACATTTTCTTCTAAATGTTCTCCCGAAAAAGGTGTTGATACGTACGACTGTCGTACTTTCCCTGAAACATTTTTAGTTTAGCATCGAAAAGATCTGGAAGGGTTTTTAGTGAATCATTTTCACTCATCTATACTAATATTATAAAGAGGAAAAATTTGATTGTTTGTTTTTATTGAATAGGCTCCAAAAGTAGTGAACTGATTTGAAAAATTCTTTCACTGTTGGGAAGCTAAGCTCTCGCTGGATGACATAGGCTATATTATATTTTCAAAAAAATTAGGGATCCTTTATAAAACTCCAATAATGTAACCCAAGGTGTAAAAAAATAAGAAAATTGAAGCAAAGCGAGGGCGGTTACTCGTCTTTTATAATAGCAGACTGAAAGCTCTACTAAAAATTCAAACTTTGATGGCGTTTATTAAAGTAATTCAATAAATTAACTACACAAAATACTGGAACAAGTTGGCGTTGATGTATGACAGGCAGACAAATTAGATGTGCAAGCAATGGTTAGAATACCGTTCCACGCTTCGCGCTAAACAGTTCTGACATGCAATGGCTGAAGGTTGTAAATTCAAAATATTTTTGCTTAAGTCGTTTCAAAGTTTTTAACGAGTTCTTTTGTAGTTCACAAGCACGAAGGAATGTTATTTGGTTTTATTACAAGTAGTTAGAGTGCTGTTTTTGGATTATGGCATGGGGGTCTGGGTGCGAATCCTGAACCCACATTAAATTTATTCAAAAATAAATTTGTAATATAATATTAATTATCACCAATGTGACTCAATACAATTGTACTTATTTATGAATACAATATGTTGTATTGTATATTTTATATTACAATAACTTATATGAAAATATTTTATTTTGGGTCTGGAACCGTAAGCATGGTATACTTACAATTTTATGCGAACTATGCTCCAACTACCGTTAAATGCAGTCGTATGTAAGAATGCATCATGAATATCAGATGGTGAGAGTACACTCATCACGAGGTTAAGGTAAGGTTATAGTTACATAATCGTGCGGTCCATGGCCCTGTATGGGGCCCCTGTGTGGGCGATGGACATGACGGCCAGCACTCTCGCCATTCTGCACAAACCGCAGAGGGCGATGGCCGTCAGAGTCATCCGCGGGTATCGCACGATTTCCTACGAGGCGGCTTGCGTCCTGGCCGGATCCCCGCCCTGGGACCTAGAGGCGAAAGTACTCGCGTCATTATATCGATGGCGCGAGGAAGAGCGGGCACGGGGCTCAATGCCGGTGCAGCGGCAGATCGTTAGGGCTTGGTGGCGGAATGGCGGCAAAGGCTTCTGTGCCCTACCGCCGGCCTCGCTACCGTCGAGGCGATCCGGCCAGTACTCGACGACTGGCTCGGGAGAAGGCACGGCTCCCTGTCGTTTAGGGTGACGCAGGTGCTGTCAGGGCACGGCTGCTTCGGCAAGTACCTGTGCCGCATAGACAGGGAGCCGGACTCTCGGTGCCACCACTGCGTCCATTGCGGGGAGGACACGGCGCAACACACGCTTGCCGAGTGTGTAGCTTGGGAGGAGCAGCGCCGTGTCCTCACAAATGTAGTAGGAGACGCTGTCGCTGCCGGTCATAGTGCGGAGGATGTTCGGTAGCGCAGAGTCGTGGGACGCGGTGGTGTTCTTCTGCGAGGACGTGGTGTCGCAGAAGGAAACTGCGGAACGGGAGAGGGAGATCTCGACTCCCTTCCGCGGCCGCAGAAGAAGCACCGGGCGCAGGAGAAGGGCGGATAACGCCCTTTTCCAGCCCCCATGAATGGGTCCAGGGGCGAGGGACTTGGGGAAGTCCCCGCCCCCTATTCGATGGACCCGAGTCGCAGGCGTACGTGGGTGTCGGCGTGCGCCTCTGAGGCGATGCACCGGGTAGTTAAACACCTCACTACCCCGTGTAGAAGGCGAGGCGGGGATAGACCCGGCCAGCACTAGGGTGGGGCTGCGGAAGAATGTGGATTCCCGCGGCCCCGCGTGCACGTGCGAGGAGACACCGGTGTGGTTTTAGCCGGTAAGAATCCGGCACACCCCTCCGCCTTAACCCAGGTGGAGGTAGTCCATGAGGATTTCCCCCCGAAAAAAAAAGGTTATAGTTACATTCGGTTAAAGTTAAAGTTAACCGTCGAAACATACGAAACTGGGTTGGTTTTGACTAATAAGCTCTAGTCAAAACTTAATAAACAAATAAACTTTAGTCGAAACTTAACCTAACCATGACATATGCAACCCAGTTTCGTATATTATATGTATAGGTTAAATTTAACTTTAACTGACATGTAACTATAACCTTACTTTAACTTTGTGCAACTTGTGAGCAACCCACTCTTAGTAAACGCCTATTCACTCTTTTCTTGAAGACTCCCACATCAAAATCGTCACTGTATAAAATGTTCATTAAAACTGTTATTAAGTATGTGATGTTTCAACGACAACCGTATGAGTGGGATACACTAAAGATAAAGTTTCACAAAGTACCCGCAAACGACATGAAACATGTTCCCGACATACAAACGAAACAAGGCATCAAATGGATTAATTTGTTCAAAGCAACTCTATTGTACCGTCGCTACAACTTTACAACAACTGAACCACAATGTACGAGTATTTTAAATAACTATAATTAATTATCAAATTGTAACTAAAAACAATAATAATAAAGCAAAGCAAAGCAAAGCAGTTCCTTTGTACCATCCTTACTTGATGTTGTATCTGTACAATGTATCTATGTGTGCATATACATTATTAAATAATAATAATAAATAAATAATTATTATTATTGTTAATTATTGTTGATATTATTAACAACTAGGAAATCGCTCTCGCTTCACTTCGGGAAAAATAGTAAAAAATAAAATAATATAGCCCATATAGCCTATGTCACCCAGGGATAGTGTAGCTTCCCAACAGTGAAAGAATTTTTCAAATCGGTTCGGTAGTTTTGGAGCCTATGCAATGCAAACAAACAATCAAATCTTTCCTCTTTATAATATTAGTATAGATAATAATCGACAATAATTATTATTGTTACGACACTAAATTATCGTGTTAACTTTTAATTATAATACAATTTGTTAAATAGGAATTTATTAATAAGTATGTCCGATCGATAAACCAAGTGAAAATAAAATTATGTCGTATGCTTTTGTTCTGTAAACATAAATAATACGTAATAATACGTATCCGTCAACAGGTTGGCCAGGTTGCCTAAAGGAAAATATTGTATGAAACATCATTTATTATGATTTGCAATCTGAGGTTCAGTGACTCCTCTGTTACAGCTGAAATCCATAGAGCTGCATCCATCTGCTTTTTCATTCGTTTTATACACACATACACACAATTACAGTAATCAAGTATTCAAATTTACCAAAATCTACGAATTTATTTACGTAACTTAATAAAAGTTTGCCTTGCAATACAATAAATTACACAATTACGTAAATCCGGCTATGACGAATGATGACGGGATGCGAACCCGCTCTGTTTACCGCTTCAACGGAATCAAGAACTACGAAGACAACTCTGCTCATAGGTTTAGTACATTATCGTGACGCCTATGGTATTACTGGTGTCTATGGTAAATCTATAAACCATACTTATACTTTGCTGAGACTTAAAATTATTCGAACAAAAATAATGGCCTTAAATCAACCTGAACATTATATAATATAATTATTATGGAACTTTCTAATTTTTAAGTAACAATTTTACTAACCGAATAAAAATAATGGTCCTAAATCAACCTTAAAAGTTTTTGTGTTTTTTAAATTTATTCCTATCAATTAGTACCAATCTACTATACTCAAAATTATCTAAGAACGCATTAATGATAGCTGCCATTTATTAATATGAACCAACCTTGTACGGACGTCTTTGAGCAAAATGGAATAATTATTTATTTGACATGAATAGTTGGATACTTACGAACAAAGGATTTTGCCAAAATTTGTTAAAAATCCCTATTCGTATTGTATCGTATTCGTATTGACGTTATTTATAAATCATATTAAACGTTATAATCTAGTAAAAATCCCATCACATCATAATTTATGCAAAATTGAATAAAAAAATAAGGCGTCGAATCAATGTTATATGAAGATGACAAAATCTACACTGACGTTAAGTGATGTGACGGCATGAAGCTACTTATAAAACCATAATAATCGATACATTACTATAATCGAAACTTAAAATAAAAATGAATTTATTTTATTTCTTTCTTTGTGTTTAACAATTAAACAATTTAATTTCTTCTCTTCTATAAGAACATGACCAAAAGTCTTTATTACGATAATCTCTAACCGCAGCCATTTGAACTGATTAAAATACGGTTAGAATATTCATTATTCAACCGAAACCCAAATTTCATACGCTGGATGCGGCGCGGACGAACTAACAGTGAGTTTTTTAGGAAAAAAAAATTTATTATAGTCGTAAATACATAATTATTGAGCGTATAGGTATGGTAAAGTAACTTAAGTAGCTCAATGGAGGCAGTATCATTCCAGTTACTTGTGGATATCTAAATGTTTCGGTTTTTAGAATTTACAATTTAATTATTGAATCGATTAGAAAGTCTTACAATTTTGAATCGATTTGTTGCAAAAATTGGTTCTTTCGTGAATCGATTTTTTTTGTACATCTCTAGTGTCACTGCGATGACAAACGACAAATATGCATTCTTAGTTCGTGGGGACTATAGTAAATAAAGTAAATTGTACTAATTTACTTTTATCTGAGCAAAGTCTAAGTACACTTTATAGATTTAACCCAAAAGGAGAAGGTAACCTCTTACTATCAAGTAGCGCGTCTCGTCTATTCACCGAAGCAATTGATAATTGACTTTTAATACGCACATTATTATGTATTTGAAAATTAGAGGTGCGTGCCAGGATTCGAACTCTGGCCCCTGCGTTTGGGAGACCATGTTCTAACTGCTAGGCAATCACTGCTTTTAGGCGCTCAAAAACTAAGGTACTTGGTGTAAACTACCGCATCACAATTTTCCTATTCCCAGTATTCACCACTTTTGATTCCACGGCCGTAATAAAAGTAAACAGCCGTAGGTTTAATTTCCTCTCGCCATTACCCAGCGTACGTTATCTTTGAGAACAATAATAATTTGTTACAAGAAATATTACAACGAATTAGCATTACGACTACAATAAAATTATTCTACAATTTTATTATTACTAAACAAAGTTTTATCATAAAATATGGAAATTTTAATAATTTTAATAACTGAAGCAATACAATAGCAGCACCATCAGAAGCAGTGGACTGTAGAAGGACCTATACATTATCTATTTGAATTTTTGGGTGTACATCAACTTACTTGCTCGATCTTTAATATCAGTTTTGATGATTTAGCTTCCTTTTTGTTCACGTTATGGTTATGTTCCGCGATTTTAGTCCTAGATTTTTGATGCACTATGCAAACAATGGACAATGCAATGCGCCACGTTCCTTATATCGAAGATCGCTGGACTGCAAATTAACTGGATTATTTTCATTGATTCTGATATGATATAATTGGAATCCTATATTTCTTACTTGTCTGACTGTCAATCTCCGTCCAGATCAAAAATAATCTGATGAAATTAAATTCTTAGTGAAATAGTATTAAGTGTTTCGTTTGCAGGAGAAGTTATAATGCTTCCTCCTTAACTGACACCGCGTGTTTGATGTCTTTGGTGCATGCGTGTTTAAATAGTGCCAATTCAGATTTTGGGTCAGGACATTATAACCTTTACCCCTGAAATTGTCAAAAAGACCAGAAGACCAAGGTAAGTAGAGGAAAGGCAGTAGGATAATGAAAAGAATGTGGGAATATTTCCATCGCAGATCCGGCTAAACTGACTCCCAATTGGTAACTAACAATAATAGTTATTTTGCTTATCATCCATTGTAAACTTGAAAGAACGAGTCAAAATGTCTGTCAGACCAAAGGCAGCAAGGGTCAGCACAAAGACGTTTAGTAATAGAATTTTCAACTAGAACTCCCATATGTAGGTATGTCTTTACAGACGGATTAGAAAGAACAGTTGGTGCTGATATTACTTAGCACTTATTGCGACTCATATCTAGAATGTACCTTATTTTCGAGACAAAAGAGTGTTTTTTGCAATAAAATTATGAAAATGGTTCTGCTTATCAGATTGTTTCTCTCATTCAAAGGAAATTTTTCGTTTATGGCGGATGTTGCTTTGGTGAAAACTCATCAGCCTCTGCAAAGTACCGTTTTCTACTCACAATAATTGTAAATTCTTCCTCATTTCTAGTTTGCATGCGTATAGCTACAATGCAGATCCAATAATATTTTGAAATAATATTAAGAAGCTTATAAAGTGTCAAGACTAGCAAGTTCATAAATCCCCTTCGATTATGATCTTCAACAAGACTGTAGTGAATTATCTTCTGAATCTGCACAGAATATCTACATTTCAGTTTTGTCAATGATGAAACGAGATCCAAACCCTACATTGAACTGCTTCTAAATAGGATTCCCTTGGGATTTAAATTAGTAAAATATTAAAGCTTGTGTTCAAGTTTTATAATATTATAAATGTAAAGGTGTGTAGAAATTTCGGGCCAAACCTCGGGCAGAGTGCGAGTACTATTATAGTGGATAAATATATTAGTATGTACGTCACATTAAAAATAAATAAGTAAAAAAAATAAACCTATTCGTAAACCTTAGGATTATATTTATATGCAAAGCGTGGTTGGATTATATCAAATACTCCACGAACTTATCAAAGTATTATACAACAGACTACAGAGTACGTAGCAGCAGTATACAGGATGTTTAAAATTCATTTCACAAATGACAGTTGTCATTCACAGGGTGAGTATGAATGTGCCTTGCATCGCAGTCTGGAGCGGTATTGTGTGACTCAATCCAGCGTTTGTAATGTAAACATGCTGTGCACAACGGTTTACTCTTGTACAAATGGTTTTCCTTTCTCGCTAGGTTCTCATGCGAGCGTAATATCAAACTCACAAAGTATATTATGGTTGTACTAGACTATGCGCTATTTTGATTGTAATTTGCGATATTTAACTGTTTATATCTTATTATATGCATGTGTATGTATATACAACGTTATTCTTTGTATATGTCACCGGAAAATAATAAGAACCGTAAGTTTATAAATTTCCTAGGAAATTTATAAACTTTCGTAGGATTATAAACGAGACATAAATTGTATTATTTTACGGCCACATTTTCGGAAATTTATCAATCTGCGACGTCTCGTGGTAAATTTATAAACTAACGGATTGCCCATTCGTAAAATTCTAAACGGCTCGACCAATCACAGAAGAGCTTTTAATTTTACGCTTCTTTAAAATACGGAAAATAACACACTGCTCTCTGATTGGTCGATGTTGACAGAGCATTGCGCTTGTGTCCATAGAATTAGGTACAATCAGACTTGCCAAACTATAAACTATAAATCTATCTGTTTCGATTACCTACCTAACAGTATTTTTACTTTAAAACTATTTAGGTACCTATAATACAGTTTTACTTTTTTACATAATATACTAATAATCCCTAGTTAAGGCGAAGCATCTCGCCATGAAAAAACAACTGAACTCAAATCAAAAGAAGGGTAGGTTAGGTTATGGTTGTCTGATTTTATTTAGGAAAAATAGGAACCCCGCGAAGCGGGGTTCCGTCGACATCTATGGCGAAGCCCCTCGCCAAGAAAAGCAACTGAAATCGAAAGAATCTGATTCGCCAACTTCGATTTTGTGTGCAATCATGTCATAGTTTTGGTCATGGCCACTTAAAACTTTCGTAACTCTGTGGTAAATGTCACTTCGTCAACAAAGGAGAAGGAACACGTAACTTATTCAACCAATCAGAGCGCATATGGCGTTTGGTGATTGGTCACTTATTATTTTACGAGTGAGCTCGGTAGGTTTATCAATTTCCGAAAATGTGGCCGTAAAATAATACAATTTATGTCTCGTTTAGAATCCTACGGTTCTTATTATATTCCGGTGACATATATATAATACAAAAACAGACATACATCTATACTAATATTATAAAGAGGAAAGATTTGATAGTTTGTTTGCATTGAATAGGCTTCGAAACTACCGAACAGATAAAAAATAATTTCACTGTTGGGAAGCTACACTATCCCCGGGTGACATAGGCTATACATTTTTTACTATTTTTTCTGAAGCGAAGCAAGGGCGATTTCCCAGTGTTAAATATTTTCGTCAAAACTATCTATATAAAAATTTTCAAATTAGGATATATTTTAGGATAAAATATAACATGGTGTAAAAATTATCGCAATCGATTTAATTATTCATTCTGAATAAACCACTTACTTTCAAGTTTCGTATATGTATACTAATTGTAAGAATAACCTTGTATGTATATCGTATGTAAGCGTATCGATAGTGGATAATTGTTGATGGAGTGTTAATGGAAGCTTGCTATTACATTTTCTATTATATTTTAACGTCCAAATACCTAGATGATGACAATTTTTTATTCTTAACAAGTAATGGAAAACTAATTTTTAAGGCGATTTCCGAGAATACTGTGGAAGTCTCTGTACAACGCTGATTCACTTCTCTGAAACGTCTATTAAAACATAATATAAATGAATAAGAAACTTTATTACGACTAGATAAAGAAAATATAATAAGCACCATAGCGCATTTGTTAAAGATATGAAAATTTTAACATCATACAAAATTACGCTATGCGGCTATGAATTTAAAAATTAAAACTAATATCGCCTTCTGTATGCAAATGGCGCAAACGAAGCATTCTTACAGTTTCCTTTAGTGAAAACGTTTATATTAGTGTTATCTAACTTCTTATATAG
This sequence comes from Thymelicus lineola, assembly GCA_963932265.1. NCBI lineage: Eukaryota > Metazoa > Arthropoda > Insecta > Lepidoptera > Hesperiidae > Thymelicus > Thymelicus lineola. The sequence continues at coordinate 4,927,836 of OZ010698.1, read as the reverse complement.
TTTCCTTCTTTTTTACTTAAATGTTTTTAAGACCGGGAGGTTTTGGCTGGTGCAGACAATGAAGATATTATGTTTTGTGTCAATTGCTTCTTTTGCTATGGAAGTGCATAATAAAAAGCTTTTCACTCCACCAGGCAGGCAAACCGCTGGGAAGGGATCAGTAGCTAATCCAAGTGTTGGAAGTTATCATGCCACCCCAATATCCTCAAGCCATCCATCCATCCTTTAGTCCTTGGAGGTCCACTATTGAACCACTGGTCTTGAGTCTTATAAACCATTAGCAAATTGCCACTAGCAGTCACAAACTACACTATATCAAAAACATTATTCGACGCCACCCTAACAATACCAATACTAGTTTAATAAAGCGATGTATACGATATTAAAAACATGTTTTTAGTACATTGCGTACATTTAGTACGCGTGTTATTACACAACGCACCCCTATAACGTAATGCGAGTCGCACGACAACCCTAACAAATGTATGCGCATACATTACGCGTATACAGATAGGGTTGAGAGCGGTAAAATTACGCTTTTGCAAGAACGCTTACAGTCTCATTTCAGGTGAAAAATGTATTTTAATTTCAAAATAAAGATACTTATTAGATTTTTTTTATTATTAAGTTATCGAAGGTTTCTGCAAATGTGGGTACAGTTAGGTATATAGGACATGATACATAATCATAACTTATGTATAATTATCTACCATTTACCACTGATAACATACAAACAATATGTAATAAAAAATTACGTTTTCATATCATAGCCCTACAATCTACATACCTACCTAACTCTTTTGGTGACTGTACTAATTCCCAATTTAACTAAATCAGAATCCAGCCGCTCCCAACTGACCATACATACCTCGTCTTACTGTAAAGAGGCCGACCGAGGAAATCCTTTGCCAAAAGCAACATTTTAGCTGCCAAGCCGCGTCGATAGCATCGTCCGATCATGAATACGCGTCACGGCTCCAGGGGTTTTTATGCGGTCACCAGAACAAGCGACCGTTTCAACTGGGGTGCGAAATTGTCTTCGTAAGGACCCTGAGGGGAAAAGGTATGACCTACAGGCCATGTGTAATCCCACTGCAGAAGCATTGTTATTGGGTAAGTTCGGCATCGTAAAACACAGTGATCGATTGAGTCATACATCGGGTTGAGAGCTAGCGACCAAATTTATGAGCATGAACAAATTCCTATAACTACTTTATTTGTTCCTCATTTTATTGTGTATTGCTCCTCATTTTATTGTATATTTACAATATTGGGGATAAAAGCCATTAGTGTGCTATTGGATATTTTAGCTTAACTTCAAACATCTTATGAAATCTGGAAGAAATTTTAGATATGCAAATTTTCTCATTATGATATCCTTACTTAATGTCAAGTGCTGACACACTCATGTAATTTTATCTTATTAAATACAGGATTCCAACTCGGGATCTTAGAAAAATCAATGTAGTTGAACGTACTTCAAATTGGGTATTAACTACTAGCCGTATTGGGGCAGCTTATAATACTTACCCCAATCCCACGTCGGATGTGTGCCATAAAAGAAGACTAAAAATATTGATTTTAATAGTTCATTAATACCAATATTACTATAATATTATTTTTATTTTTCCGTAAGATCTGCATTTGATATCGCTGATGTTCATGGACGAAGATACTTATCAACAGGTGGATCATCAGATCGATCGACTATTTCCATAGAAAATAACTATTGGACTACTTCAATACAGAATTTTGCTTAAAACAATTGGTCACTCCAGGTGGGACTCTATTTGCTTGAGTACGATAGTTGCAATAGTTATTGAATTCTCCAGTCCTTCGATATGGCGTAACGAAAGATAATACCTAATGTAGCAAAAGTATCTCTCAATATAAATGAGCAAGAAGCTTAAAACTTTTTCCGATACATTTGGAGCAAATTTTTTGACGAGATACACAATCATTATAATCACAATTATATCCATATCACTTCCTGCTCTTCAGTTAAATAATCTCATTACGCAATACTCCTGTCTCAAAAATCGAGTCGGAATAACAATTGGGATAAAGAAAATTGAATTATCCAGAAAATTTTTAGCCAAACCTTTTCATTGGCATTAAATTTCATCTGCTGTTTGAATAATGTATTGGGAAATGGAAGCATCACTTAATTTACCTCATTGTACTTCTAACAATGAAATCGTACAAAGTGGGAGATAAATCCTTTAGGAATTCATTTCGTTATTAATTGATATTCTATGCTTTTATGTTGTCCATCTGTTTGAATTGTTACCGTATCTACTAGATTCCATATCTACTGGCAATACTCATAATATCTACCACTAAGTTAGGTATTAATTTCACACAAAGATTGCCTGTGTCGTGGATACCATAGATAACATACATAGACAAGAACGCACATACTCAGACGGAGAAGAAGTTTAAACTCATCATTCAAATTCCACGTCGCTGGGAATCGAACCCTGGATATTGGGCAGAGATCTGGCATGGTAATCACCACGCATTCCGGGTCGTCGACTCCAGATCAAAAATCCTATTTAAGTATTAATCTATAGGTTTAAATTTTTTTGAATTTACATTACGAATCCCTAAGCGATATATGAAATTGCTCAAGGAATTGATTTATTAGTTTCTGGATCAGACATTATGTATCAGCCACATCACACGAATTGGTTCAGCTGTAAATAACGTCCTAGCCAGATTTGCGTACATTCGCCCTGTTTTATTTCCGTTATTAATGTCCTGCGAAATACTGCGTGGTTGTGATATAATCAAAACAGACGGGATCTGACGCTATTGGGTTTAAAAGCGGTTTTTTGTTTTGTTTATTTTCTCCATTTCCATTTTCGCAACTTAGTGTGGCTTACTTTAAGCCCACAAATAACCACACATTTGTCAAAAACACTTTAAAATATCATTATTTTATTTTATTATAGTAACATTAAAAAGATAAACTAGTACTAGCTATGCCGCGCGGTTTCACGCGCGTTAATTTGTGGAAAAAACTAACTACTTAAATATAATATTATGATGTTATATAGCTTATAGCCTTCCTGGGTAAATGGACTATCAAACACAAAAATAATTTTTCAATTCGAACCAATAGTTCTTGAGATTAATTAGCGTGTTCAACCAAAAAAACTCTTCAGCCTTATAATTATTAGTATACATTATTAGTGATAATGACTTTTCTAGATCATGGTCTTGTTGTGTTTTTTATATAGCCTGACAGGCTGGCGAAAAAGCAGACGGGCCGGACCACCTGACGATAAGTGGTCACAGTCGCCTATGGACATTAGCAATACCAGAGGAATCGCCAGTGCATCATTGACCCTGAAGGAGAACTCTTTTTTACACCTTTTTGACGTGATAACGTCTATTAAAACGATGCCGGCCGCACGCATGAAAAAGCATGACTCATCTGTCGCGTTACACGAGCGACCGAACAATGGAGAAAGCGCCATCTATGAACAAAAAACTATATACACAATTAAGTCAGAAAGGAACTTGCTGAAAAAATAGTTCAGGAGTTCTAGATGGCGTTGTAGTATAAAGATAAAAGTTTCTAATTATAAGTTAATTTCCAGAGATAATATTATATTCGAGCACTACTTCATCAATGTTTTGTCATGACGTTGTCACGTTAAACTACCGTCCGTAAACCGACTTTACAGAAAACCATTTTTTTGAAGAACCCTGTGATAGCGCTCCAGGAATACCTCAGAGCTCATTCTACAGCTTGCATTCATTTCGTGACAATCTTTTCTGAAGTTTTTGCGTGAAAGAATATAAAACATCCTTTCACATTGTTAGTAGAATACATAGCTCAAATATATTATAGATAGCTCACTATACTTGGAAGTCATTGGTTATATCCTCAAATTCCTCAAGTGTCACCTTCCAGCATGGTTGATAATAATATGATGTACATCAAATCCCGCATTACAGTTTTTAACTTTTACAAGCCTCTAACACGCCTACAATGCCTTTTTATGGGGAAAACTTCGCATGAAAATCTAAAGGTGGATACCTTTTACATTATTTTACATCTTAATAATATTAGAAGTCAGCGAAGTGAGCTTTATAGAGCTTGAAGCAACTTGTACGAGATGATAAGAGAATGAGAAAATCACTGGAGGCTGTATATTAACATGTCCGTATATATGAATTTTATGGACTCATACACTCACACATAATAATAATCTATGCTTAGAAACGCTGATTGCTCCAGAATCATCATAAAAATGTATCCAACACATCGGGAATCGAATCCTGATCCTTCGTCTACATTTTGGACGAAAGTCTGACAAAATTATTAAAATATTGGACTTAATTTACATTACATTCCAAATTTTAATTAATATTGTTTCAAATATTTGGCTATGTAACATCTCAATACATTTTACCTCCATATTGAAAATTGCTACGTGAATTCCATTTCACGATTGGATGGCGAGCTTGGACACTTTTCAAGTAATTTTTCAGAGCGGTTCTTTAAACTTATGTCAAACCAAATGTAATTATTTAGAGAGTCTGTTTTAATTTTGTGAAATATGACACATGAGGTAATACCACAAGGACTATATAAGAGGTCTGCAGTCTGCAGTCTGCACTACCCAATTTAATCTCTACGGTAATGGAGAAATTTACTAGATTGATTTTTAAAATTGAGAAAAAAGAAGCGCATCTATATTGCGGCATATGCAAGTTAGCTCAATGTCGGTTAGTAATTTTTTCCTTTCAAGCATCGATATTAACTTCTTGGCACAACACAGCCCCATTGTCGCCCGCAACAGTTGCGTAGTATTAGCAATAGAGTATTAGCGACTATCGCTACTGCCGCGCGTTGCAAATGCGACCACCAAAAAGTAGCGCTACATTCAAACGTTTAGAATTCGAACTGTTTCACTAAAAAAGTCGACGTAGCCACATTCGAGGTGCATATGTCTTCAGACGGGGTTTTTTAATTAACTAGTATTTAATATTTATTATGCGGAAAAACATACCAAAACACATAAATGAAAACCACATTCAAGTTGGTTAAGCCACTTGTGACACTACCGAATACAAAATAATAGATAAAATGACAAAAAAACTCGTTAGATGTGAGGATAAATAACCACCATATTAAGTAATAGCTTTTTTCAAGTACCTTCCACTTACACTTACTCAATTTACTCAATTTATAGATTTCGTCGTTCCTATCAAACCCATTATAATAACTTCCAATATAAGGCTAGTATAAATTACAGTTATATATTACACTGTACTCTGTACATGTCGATTAAGTGTACATAATCCCATTTCTCTAAATCGCTTACTGTGTTCAAACCAGAAGTTATTGCGCGTTAGCATTCATTAGAAGAGATTAGGTTGCTGCAATGATATTGTAAGCTAAAATAGATTTTAATGGCATGCGGTATAGTTTAAATTCAATCGCAGTCAACCGTAGAAGCTATACTTAATCAAACGCCAATGAATGCCCGCGATGTTGGTAGGGTAGCCACATTTTTGGTATATAGTGGGTATACCAAAATCGTTTGTTATATAGTTTGGTATATACATATATTATAATAATATTAATAGTATATTTATTTAATACTAATAACCTACCTGCAGATTTGCCCGCGTTTTCAGAGATAATAAGTATTCTATAATATATGTTACTCTAGTACATCATGGCTTAACTGGTGCTGGGTGCATGAAAATCCGTTTCGTAGTTTTTGCGTAGTTTGTTTGTTTGATTGATTGATTGATTGGTTGATTCATTAATTGATTGATATATTACTATAACTGCATACATACATAACTTCGTAGAGGTACTTGAAGATAGATGACGTCACAACGGAATGACTATTCGACCAATCGCAGGCCTAATTGAGGTTGGACTTCATAATTGTGTCCACACTTATTTATAAAAATTACGTCCTATTTTGTTATGGTTCTTCAAAATGTTTTCTAATAATGTTTTGGTGGTGTTGACGCATGAGATGCACTCATCAACAAGATATTTATTATCTACGCGCGTTACCCAGTGATCTCAATGAAAGATGTTGTATGTTGTAACCCCAGCTTCCTAAAGTCCACCGAAAATGAATTGAACATGTCAAGTTTGACTATAGGTATATATTTGAATTTAAGGATTGAACTGTTTGCGTATTAAATAAAATTGTAAACCAAAAAGAAAGACAAGAAGGAATGTTAAACTAGAAATGTTGAAGTTTTTATGAGTTTATTAGGTTAGGAAGGAAACAAAAGGAAGGAAACATCACCGTAGATTAGCCACCACGGTAACAACGTTAAGTACAACACAATTTAGCGATGTAATGTGTAAGTATATCTTTATACGAGTAGAAGTCACTGACAAGATATAGACGAACAACTCGAGTTACGGAATAAACAAATTAACAATTATATTCACAGATTTGCCTTAACCTTTGCGATTCAAATGAACATGAATAATATACGCATATTGTAACGTAGCATGTGTCGATAGCACAGCAAATCAGAATAAGCGTAGCATGTTAAGCTTGAGCTATACTGACTGAAGGCTTACAAAACAGATGTTTATAATGAAATGAAAATCATTCTCTTAAGCGTACGCCAAATCAGTTACAGTTAAAATAAAATTCTTGCATGTTACGGTTAATTTGTAATGACATGACGTGTTGACCTGTAAATAAAATTGCTTTATTCAGATTTAATTTGTTAAAATATATCTTGTTTATTCCTAACTTCATTTAAATACTGCATTGTTGTTTATTACCTATTTATTTATTCTTTCTTAATTGTATATAGTCCTAATTTTATTGTATAGTTGTACATATTAAATTTAATTAATTAGCGTAATTGTATTATAATGTGTAGTTGGTAAGATAATATCTACGAATATTTGCCAGCGCGCCTGATGTGATTGTAAGGGAATAGCAATGAAAAATTAATAATTATTGAATATACTAGACGTTAAAGCGTATTGTTCTCCCCTGAAGAACGAGTTACCCATCGCATAAGGTGTCGCCTTGATGTGGATGCGTGAAAGAACCTTCATCATACCTATAGCGCATCGTAGTGGAGATGAAGTGATTCTTTAAACACGCTCTCATCACTGCGCATGACGACACTTGATTCGGGTTTCTCCAGGAAATAAATTGTATAAATTGCGTAACAAAGAAATAGTAGTAATAAAGAAAATACAAAAAAAACAAAAGTATTGATGCGAAGTAATTAATTAATTTGACCGGAAACAATCCAACCGAGGTGCGTATCTTGTAGGAAAGGACCGCTAGGTAATCTTATTTTCTTAGCTTTTAATAATTCCCAGAATTTGTCAGCGCCTATTAAAATATCGATAGCACGGGAATCATAAAAGTACGGATCCGCTAGCTTGACGTTATCCGGTATGACCACTTGTGCGCATTGTTTAGAAACAGCTGGCATAGATGTGATACTCGGCAAAACAAAACATTTCATTTTTGTACGATAGCTGGGGTTGGTGCGCGATTTCACCTCAATGTCACAGGCCTTCGTTGTCTGTGTCATCGAGCTCCCAACACCACGTATTTCCATACGAGATTCAGTTAATCGACTATTTAGTTTATCGCAAAAAGATTTCCTAATAAAACATCGCTGACTGCCGCTGTCGAGTAAAGCGCGCGCTAAATGATAGTTGTTACTCGCATCGGCTACTTCGACTAGTGCTGTTGACAATAAAACGGGTTTCACACAAGATGATGATGCGTATTGTGAAATGTCTATGTGTGCCTTGTTTACGTGAATGGATTGCATCGGCTCATTGATAACATTTGCGTTGGACTCGGGAGCCGACGCAGGAGACGCGGAGGGCACGGAGGGGTGCAATGAGGAATGCACTGTCGACGTTGCGGCCGTCCGCCACCGGTCATCAGTCACGGGCGATAGATGATTTGAGACGGACCTTTTATGTATGTCGTCGGCATGAATTAACGTATTATGTTTGTTATTGCACAACCTGCACGGCCCAAACCTACAATCGTCAACATCATGACCCGGTCGCAAACAATTAACGCATAGTCTATTAGTTTTAATTAGCGATAGTTTTGATTTGATATCGGAATTAATAAACTTTTGGCACGAATAAATAGGATGAGGCGCGTTACAACAAACACAGTTTCTTTTGAGATGACGGTCGCGGGACCGCGGATTGTACGTAGAAACATTGCACTGAATATTATGTTTCGCGTGTGTACTAGCTGTAGTGTTATGATGTTTGCTATGTGACACCATCAACGTTTCTAGTACATCGGCCCTGTCTTTTAGAAATTTAATTAAATGATCGACTTTAAGAATCGTTTTTGAATCACCGCTACTATAAGAAAATAGTGTGCTCTTGTGCTGCTCCCACTCACGCTCGGTGGTTGGATCTAATTTGGATACGATAATGTATATCACTAGCGTGTCCCAGGAGTCTGTAGGCTCACCGAGGATTTTTAAAGCACGTAAGTTTTTTAATATTGTGTCGATTAGTGTTCTAATTAGCGCCGGTGATTCCATGCTTAGGGTTTGCAAGTTAAATAATGATTTTACGTGATTGTGTATAAGTAATCGCGAATTATTGTATCTGTTCAATAATAGTTCCCAAGCAACTTCGTAGTTGTCACTAGAGAACTCTAAAGAGTCTATGACTAATTCTGCGCTACCCTTAAGAGAAGATTTTAAATAATGAAATTTTTGAATATTACTGATTTCATTCGAATCATGTACCAAAGATAGAAAAGTATCGCGGAACTCGAGCCAGTGTTCATAAGAACCGTCAAAAGTGGGCATAATGATAGTAGGTAGTTTTACTGAATTAGATTTGTTGCACTGGTGAGTACTATTCGAAGCGGTATTATTTGTGTGCAGACATTCTGCTTGCGCTAAAACAGTATAATAATTATTTTCGAATAATTCTCTCTCCGTGAGCTGTTCGTCTAGATCAGTATCAGGGACATACTCCTCTAATTGAGTTTGGATGTTATTGTATTCTTTAAATAAATTATTAATACTTTGCATTCGTAACTTTAGATCAACAGTTTGTTGATTATTCAAACTTAGCTCGGAACTTAGTAAATTCAAATAATTAACGAATTTAGTGAATCTGCCTTTTATGATACCGCGTTTTTTGACAAGATCACGAATTTTGACACCGTCACTGGCTTTGCAAGGAGATCTATCGCGGGATTTTACACTAGTTTCTGCGGTAGACAAACTCATTTCGGTGGCAATAGAAAGCTGGAGTACTCACGTTTAGATTTGATACCAACGCGTAGATACAGGTACTAGCTGCGACACTCTGTATAGCTGGATCACAGGCGAACGGGTAACTCGCATTCACCGAAACACTGAAATCAGTTTGAAGCACAGGATCAACACCGAGAAGAAGAGGATAGGGCTGGAATAGGATGGCTGACTGACCGTACCTTTGCGCTTTATTGTTGGCACGTCGTTTCCACCGTATACTCGAGCCTTGCGTTTACGTTTTCTTCTTGGGTAGATAGCCTCAAACTCCAATTGTGGGTGATTCCAGGTGATAATTTTCTTCTTCGATTAGAGCTTCTATAGGGCGCTTTTTCGTAGAATTTGGCGTCGAAGGACCAATGTTCCGGCCGTCCAGGGGATTTCCACAATGAAAGGACCGGAATGTTTGCAGAAAATTGTATAATTTCGAAATTTAGCGTTTTACAATTGAATTTTTGCGTATTGTCGTTAGCGTAAGTAGTTGCGAACAAGTAAGATTTAAAAGTATTCGAATTTGCGTGGTCATCTGTGAGAGGGGATGACCAGTAGTGGTCAGCGGCCATCCATTGGCTGGGCCGCTGAGCAATCATCGTCGCGGACGAATCAGCAACCGGCAGCTGCCACAGACTGTTGTTGCGCGTTGTAGTCAACTTATGCGCGTAGATAATAAATATCTTGTTGATGAGTGCATCTCATGCGTCAACAGGTGGTAAAAAATTATTATATTGAATTAACACATTTCATTTTAATTTCTTCAAAATTATCCTTACGTCATGAAAACTAACGTTTTTATACGATAATTTTTACATAAGGTGATAATGAAACAAAACAATAGTATTTATTACGATTTTTTTTTATTTTAAGTGCACCGCACTTATAAAAAATTATGATATTTCTTGAGACTATAGATAACATGGACACAATACGAAAATGGTCATTCCGTTGTGACGTCATCCGTCTTCAAGTACCTCTACGAAGTTATGTATCCAGTTAGAGTAATATCCATGCCAAATATGATAATATTTTTTTTTCACAAACATTTTAGTAACCAGACAGTCTCATAGACACATGGAATTAGAGCTACTCTAGTCATTACTCTTAGCTCGCGTAACACATTCGGGTGCAAATATAGAAGGAATTGAATAGTGGATGAAATGAATAATAGCGCAGACATCTTTACTACCATACTACTGGCGTAGGTATACAGCCTTCAGAATCCAATAAAAAAGGCAATCTTACTCTAAAATACAAACTGATAATTATAGCTTGATTTGAGACATTTGTAAAAAAATATTCAAAGAAAGTATTATTAAATTGTACAGTATTATGTTCCAATTTTCAGCTCTTATCCCGAGGGAACTTATCCAATTCCCAAGATTAAACATGCCCCAGACGTCAGCCCTTTTACTTGTAAAGTAAAAAGGTTACAAAGAGGTGCATTCTTAAAAGGCTGTACTCTAGAAACAATAGCATGTATACCTATTATAATACAATACTATGAAAACATTTTAGTCAAGTATCGAAGCGGACTTTTCTGAAACGCCATCCTAAATCTTAATCCAATAATATAATCCTGATCCATTAATAACAAACTAATACTCTATTCTTAGTTTTCTCGTTGAACCTTACTAAAACAATCATTACTTAATCTTTCACCAATCAAAGTAGCAAAACTTTAAGCCATTTAAATGAAGTACGTTTCTCCAAAGCCGTAGTTAGACGCCATTAAGCTAAAAAGTGGTAATATGCGGATAAGTTTGAAATAAATGTGACTTGTTTGTTAGTTTCAATGCAGCACCCTCACGCCCTTTCGTTGACTTTCTATAAAAATATAGTGTTATATTCATTTTTATCAGAAAAAAGTATCCATTGTAACAATGAATAAAATTAATTGATGAAACTATAAAACACGGCCAAGTCTGTTCATTGTTTTTTTAAGTGAAACTTCTTTAGAATCGTTAGTGATTTGAAACCGGATGCAACGACAGGTAAGATAATATAACCGCTAATTTCGACTTTCAATTTAACTTCCCCGTAGCTCAATGGTCAGGACGTAGATACACAATACCTGATGCGCAGGTTCGCGTCTCTCAGTATTTTTTTTTTAGTTTTTTTTTTTAGTTTTATTTTTATACTGTTTTTAAATACTTTCAAATGCTCTTTTAAATATTTTCAAAGAATTTATCAACAAAAAATAAGAATTTCATTCTTTCATTCTGTCGATCGACCGACCGATTATACAGACAGTAAAAATGCTAAGTTGTATTCATAGCTGGCGCGAGGAATAAGATAGAACATTCGTTTTATTGCTAGATAGATTTTTAAAAAGTGCTAAGTTGTATTCATAGATGGCGCTTCGATTTATTGCTTTAAGATTCGATTTATTGCTTTTTCATCTCATTATCTTGAAACCAAAATTTTGGAAAGTTTCACTTCTACCACGTGTGAATTGCACACATTTTCTTTTTTTTTTTTTTGCTTGAGTCAGCCGCTAAACGACTCATCGAGTTCCAACTGGGGGCTTTAGAGTCAGTTTTTTCTTTATTTTTCTTCTCTCTCGCTCTCTCTCTTTTGACCCAGAACGCATCAATAATGCCCTTGGTATCACTCATGTCCGTGAGTGACGGTAGCCATTTACTATCAGGTTGATCGTCAAGTTTTTTGTCGGCTATTTTCATAAAAAAAATTGTAAGTTGTCAGGAGGGGGGAGTAGTTATGGGGAAGGGGATGAATTCACTGAATTCCGCGAACATACCCAAGTGGGGTACCAAATGAAAGAGTTTGATTTATGTATTACAAAATTGGCTGTTTGAAGGGAGGTATAGTTATGGGGAAAGGGATGAATTAACTGAATTCAGCAAACATACCTGAGTGGGGTATCAGAAAGTTAATTATTTTGGTAATACGTGTCACGCCAAAAAAGATTTACTTCTATCGCGTGTAAAGATTACATGCACACACTTTTTTCATTTTAGTTGTCTGCCATTTTATTCAATCATTTATTTAATCAACACAAAAACTGCTGAACAGATTTTTCACTTTCAATCACTTTGCGTCACAAATAATTTCTCGTGGGACCTCTACATTCATTAACAGCTGTGTCCAAATTTCCAGGAAGTGTTCCAAATTTCAGATCCATATTACATCTTGATCCAGTGAAACTTAAAGTACAATGTACCTACATAATAATCTAATAATACCATTAAAAACAATCTCCCAGCCATACTTGCTCAACGTGCTTCGTACACACCCGCTAGATTAATGTAAAAAACGAATTAATCACTTTTATTTCATTAATACTGTTTTAATGGATAGTTTAGTATAATGTCCGCTTTGATATGCACGGTCAGAACTTTGCCCGTCGCATGTTTAATAGCTCATTTCATAGACCAGGAGCTATTGTTTCTAATAAACGAAAAATTATTCCATCTAATATTACTGATCACTTAGACTGATGCGTTAGCGACATTAATACTATATTTCATAAGCAAATAATCAATTGATTCAATTCACTCATTAATTAGTTTGTCAATGTAACTGTAGTCAACTTAATATAACTATTAATAAACCATAACTATTATTAAAAGTTCACTAGTAACCGCCCTCGCTTCAACATCAACGTATTATAAAAAGTAGTAGTCACTTTAGTACCAACAAAAAAAAATAGATTATTTTAGTCGACAAAAGATGATGTGGTAAGTGGTCACCGGTGACCCATGAACATTAGGAATACCAAAGACACCAATGCGTACGTATAATTTAATAAATGACTATGCTATACCCTGTTATTACTAAATTGTTGCTTAACGATTCTTAGCGACAATAATTTGCTAATGCTAACAAGGTAAAGTGTGCTTTATCTAGAGTTAAATTCAATAGCAATTTAGACATCCTTAGCAACAAGGTCCTATAACAAACAACGAACTTTACAGAAATTAAAATCAACGTTTTGCGAACAACAGAAGTTCAAAGCAACAGTTTGTTCAGAAAAATACTTGTCAACTAAAAAAAATAAAAAAATACAAAGGTAGGTAGGTAGGAAAATAAAACAAAATGTTACGCGCTCTCGGTCTAAAACTTTTTGATTTTTCTATATCTCGATAATGAGCGAATATAACCCTCATAAATCATCTGGCTTGATTTTAATGACTAATTAAATATGGCCGCTTATAAACAAAAACAAATTACTCCATTTAACTCAGCAATTAGAGCGGATACTAGCGTTCTTCACAATCATTTATTTTTAAAAGTTCGAAGTAAACTTCGTAATTGCGTAACGTGAAGTAAATGCAAGTGAGAATCGTGGAACACTTTTAATCCTAACGATTGCGATACGATCTTAAAATACAACATTTTTTATTATAACTCTACTAATATTCAAATGTTAATATATATAGTTAGTTAATAATATAAATAAATAAATAAAAAATATAAAAGCCTTTTATGCCATGCATACATTGAAATTACTTAATTATAACAATAAAAAATCAATTTGATACATTTGTTTTTGTTTTAAGTTAATAATATATTGTACCTAATATATTGTACCTAAGTTAATAATATATTGTACATTTTAAGTTTATAATATTATTGTACTTTAATATTGAGTTACTCCCTCCACTGTTAAAGCTGTCTATGCCTTTAATACTTAGCACTGTAATCTTTAACTTGGCAAAATTTTCTAGGACGGTAATTGACTCAGGATATCTTTTAAATTGAGATTGCTCAAAATTTCGCTATGAGTAAATTAGTTAAGGTTATTCCATTGCGCTGGACAGATGCAATCTACACAGCGGAATTTTCATATATTCGAGGACATTATAAAAACTCTCAGATAAGCAAGTTTTTTTAGGAAAAGTAGGTTTCCGTGTGTAGTACAGGTGTTTTATTATTTTTGATTCAGTAGGCTTCATAATATAGAATTGAGTCATTATCAATGGCTCTAAATGAAACTTTTGACATAGTTGTCTTGATTATAAAAATATACAATACAATACAATACAATACAATACAAAACTCTTTATTGCACACCAGAATAAAATGTACATATACATAACAACTACAATGGATAGTATACAATAGGCGATCTTATCGCTAAAAAGCGATCTCTTCCAGTAGCTCAAGTGTGAGTTTTCGCAAGCATTTACTTCACCAACGCGTTTGCGTCTATGCAATCAAAATGTATGGAGTTATTGTCAGCGCCTCTAGCGGACAGTTAAAACAACTACACTGCGAGTGTGAGTTTCAAAATATCGTTTACGTGAACTTTTTAGTCAACATTGAATGTAACCATTCGAGTGGAGGTATTTTGACGTGTGCGATGTTTGACAAGTGAAACGCATTGTTTGGTAATAGGTCGTCATAGTAACAAAACATAATAGTAGTCATAGTAACAGATGCTATGCTATTGTTTTATCTCATTTGTTCTTTAAGCTTAAAGCGAAACAGCTATAGCTCATTGATAAAAAAAACATAATGCGCCTAAAATAAGTTTCACTTGACTGCCTTTGTAAGCTTAGGAATAGTGTACTTTTAAAATAAGTAGCTCGAGTGTAAGTTTCTAAAAAAAACTAAAAACTCAACTATCACGGGAATCGAGATGACTCAAACATTTTAGTACACGTATTTTATGCGAGTGTGAGTTCCTTAAACATCAACGAAAAAGTTATTCGTTTGCTCACTTCGTTATTAGCATAGTTGCACTTACAACTCATCTAATTTTAAAAGTACACTATTACTAAGCTTACAGAGGCAGTCAAGTGAAACTTATTTTAGGCGCATTATGTTTTTTTATGAATGAGCTATAGGTGTTCCGCTTTAAACTTAAAGAAGAAATGAGATAAAACAATAGCATCGTGATGCTATGATATCAAACATTTGACGTTTTTGTTACGCACATTACATGAAAATAAAAAAGTTTCATACCTTATGAATATTACTTTAATTACGAAGATGCATATATAGCACGAGTTGAGTTGGCGTAGCGCCTAAGAGCTCGGACTCGAAATTCGATGGTCTTGGGTATTCCCCGTATGGTAGA
Organism: Thymelicus lineola; assembly: GCA_963932265.1. NCBI lineage: Eukaryota > Metazoa > Arthropoda > Insecta > Lepidoptera > Hesperiidae > Thymelicus > Thymelicus lineola. The sequence continues at coordinate 4,912,523 of OZ010698.1, read as the reverse complement.
TTTTTCAATTTCTCAATTTTTATATAATTCATTGGCCAATTATGCAAAGAAGTTAATTATGAATTTTATTAATTTATTTATATGCAAAGATAGAAAAGGTAAAAATTAGGATTTTCGAAATAAAGAGCATACGAAAAAACTTTGTACATGAAAATTCAAAACTTTATTCATTGACATTCGATTATTTACATGTGTCGGGAATCGGGATGATATAATGGGATGCTTTAAAAGAGGCTCGGAATATAGGCCGTTGTTTTCGCTGATGATTGCGCTTATCTTGAGCCTGGGCTTCCGCCAACATCTTCCAAGCAAAGTAGGTAATTACGCGCTGCTCCATTCAACATATTGCTTAATCAATTTTCACTTCATACTGTAAGCCTATTTTAATAAATGAATGTTTAGCGACCCTACATTTGTACATTGTAGATGAGCAACCCTGTTTTGGTTACCATAGTATTTGAGAATAACACTATTGTCATTTCATTGTCAAGTTAAAAATAGCAAAATAGTATTGTATTATTGGAAATATTGAAAATATAAATATGCAAAGAGAAGGAAAAATGTATGTGTAATTTCATTGTAAATAATCCCTGAGGCTATCCATAATAAAATCAAATAAACTATTACCAAAAAATGCGTTTCACTTGTCAAACATCAAGTGAGTAACTCTACTACTATGGTTGCGTATTTTTTCAATAGTTAACTACAAAATAGTAACTTACACTCGCGCACACGTCAAAATGCCTCCACTCGTATGTTAAGTTACATTCAACGTTGACGATGTATAAGGAACACACTCGCATAAAATATGTTTACTAAAATGTTTGAGTCATCTCGATTAACGCGATAGTTGCGTTTAGCCGTTTTATGTTAGAAACTCACACTCGAGCTACAGATAACCAAAAGTTGAAAACTTAACTAAGTAGACAAATAAATTGCTGGTAGAGGTGTACAAGCACAACTAACACAAGTATGATGTTCATGTATACTTAAGTGATATCAATTAACGACATGTTTACTGGAATTGGCTGAAATGGTAAAGGCAAAAAAAAATCGAGATTGTTGTTATAATCTACTAGCTGTACCCCGCGGTCTCACCCGCGTTAATTTGTGGAAAAACCTTACATAGCCCATAGCCTTCCTCGATAAATGGACTATCAAACAAAAAAATAATTTTTCTATTTGAACCAGTAATCCCTGAGATTAGCGCGTTCAACTAAACAAACAAACACTTCAGCTTTATAATATAAGTATAGATAAATAAGATAGTTATCATGAAATTAATAATAATTGTATATTAGTAATATACATTAGATTAATATTTTATTACAATGAATTGCCACACGTGCTCTCAATTTGTGATTTAATAATAAGTGGGTACAAAATAATAACAAAAAGTGGTCACAGGAACAGAGCATGTAATTTACTTGTTTATAACGACGATTTGTAGTGAAGTTTTGGACTAAAAATCGTAAAAGACATCGTAGTCGTGGGGCCTAAAAGTTCTCGCCTCCATAGCGTGAACGTCAGCCATCGACGTCTTAGTTAAACATAATGCAGCTGCAATTTGCGTCGAACTGCATGTGGACTATTCATCCGAAGAAGTCGGAACTGTGTAAATCTGATATTTCAGCCAATTCTAAATAGATATGTCGTTTAATTGATATCACTTATATTTTTAGGATTCCGTACGAAAAAAGGAAAAACGAACCCTTATAGGTGCACTAGTGCGTCTGGGCGACCGCCGTTCACAGCCAATTTACTCCGAAACTACTGGACCAAATGGGTTGACTCATGTACTTTTTTGTAAACTAAATATGAAGGTATAAAGTAAACAACTGAATTTTGAAAAAAGTAACGATATTCATAGTCAACGTATGGAACCCTCTCCAAGCGAGTTTAACTTGCACTTGTCAAGTTTATTTATATCAAGTTTACATTCATACATAACTACCAATGGATTTAAAATCGTATGTAGTGAGTACCCGTAATATCGGTCGATATAACAGCGTACAAAATAAATGCCCCTATCATACTAAAAGTACTAGGAGAGTCCCCAATGCAACCCCGGCTTTATGGAGGTTTTTTTTAAACTTTTGTTGACTGTCATAGAGCTCCAGGAAGCTCATTCCACAATTTGCACGTACGTAAAGGCTAGATGAAGCACAAAAAAAAGCAATGATAGGTTAGAACGTGGCTCTCCGAACACCGAGTTGAAATCCTGGCATGCACCTCTAATTTTCAAATATTATGTGCATATTACAAGTTAATTATCACTTGCAAGAAAACATAGTGTTGTGTGAAGTCTACCAGTCCGCTCTTGGCCAGCGCGATATACTATGGCATGTATCCCTCACATTGTGAGAGGAGACCCCGAGCCCAGCTGTGGAACAATTGTAGATTGAACTTTGCTTTAAGGGCCAGATTATATAAAGCGAAGCACTATAGGCTAGTTACAATATAAACAAGTATCATTTTAAAATCAAAACTGTTTAATTCATAACTAGCACACTGCCCGCTTTTCCCGCGTTTTCCGGGATAATACGTTCTCTTTATGTTTTTCTAGACAATGATCTACTTGTGTGCAAAATTTAATAAAAATCCGTTCAATAGTTTTTTGCGTGAAAGACTAACAAACGTCCTAACAAACATAACATCCAATTCACAAACTTTCCCACAGTATTAGTAGCAAGATGTGCCGTTAAAAATATCATTCGCATTCGCAATTCCTTTTCGGGAGTGGTTGCGTTTCAATCATGTTGCTCCAAAAGCTTTTGCGTCTATTATATAGACGACTGAATAGGTTTCATTGGCTACGTGTATACGGTAAAACGGCCGGTGTTATGAATCTTTGATACATCGGAATATTTCTGTATACAGGCCAACGTTATAAATTAAATGCTACTCGCAACTGCAATGTTATGAGGAAAATTTTACTGTTGTTTTTATTTTTATAATGGCCAGTTTATTATTATCTATTTATTTATTTACTGCCACAAAAGTGTGATGATTTTACAGGATCTTATAAAATTGACATCGCGTACACACGACCCAGGTTGGGCATGGCAGAAAAAATACAAATGTATTATTCCTTGAAACATAATTACTTTAGTACCTACTAATTAAAAATACAAAACAACTAGCAGCTGACCTGGCGAACTTCGCATCGCTTAACAATCAACGAATGTACTTTGTTGTTACTTTTAACTTTTATAGTTTTGGTAGGTTTAACAAATCAGAGACCACTAAATTCCCTCTCCCTCTCCGACTCAGAGGATGAAACTAAAAACAATGAAATTCAATTACTATTTCGAGTACAATCTAAATTGACTCATCACTTTATTTTTTTTACTATACTTATTTGTTACACTTTATTTTACATGTTCATTCGTAAGACATTCTTACCTAACTATTAAATACTAGTCTTCCCAATAACCTTTGGGAATATGACCAAAGGAAAATCAAGAGATATTCGTAGTGTGAATGGAATACTTTAATCCCAAAAAAACTGCATTATAAATCGCATTTTTAGCAAACAAATAAAAAATGGTTTTACAACATCTCAAGCTCTCTCAATCTCAAAAAAATTGTGTGACATCGACTATATTGATGACTTTATTTAGGGGTCGTCGACGACCCCACGTCTTTATACCGTTTTATGCGGCACAGCTATTTCCCAGGTTTATTATTACATCAACTAGCTTTCACACCTTTATGCACGACGATAAAGGAAATCGAATCCCCTTTGGTTCTAATAGCATGTCTTGTGATTCGGACACTCTTTTATAGGTGGGGTTTGCTGACTTATTTCGTGGGTGTAATTTGTTACGTAAACCAAAACGATATGTGTTTTAAGTTATTTTTAAGCAGGATTTTAAACTTTTTGTTGTTCATATTCAGCGACGATACTACAGTACGCAGAACATATCTCATTTCCACTAGAATTATCGAGTATCAAATAAAGCTTTATCTATTATTTACAATCAATGAAGTATTGATGCCAATAAATATGGGATCTAAACAACAGATTTTCAACCCTAATAATAAGGTAATAAAGATTCTGTCCATTCTGTTTATAAATAGGATGGATCAAACGTCTAACAACTCATTAATTATTCCTCATCCATGAGTGGTAAACCCTAAAACGTCTATCCATTTTGTGGACTAAAATACATTGGAACTTTATAGTGCTAATACAGCCACATAACCCTCGCTTTGCTAAAGGGAATCTATTCTTAAATACCGCAATGAAAAGAATTGATTTTCATTTTTACTAAGCTTTTTCACTTGGGAGTATTAAATATCGTTTTTGCCATTGCGTTTGGACCGTCACTGTGTATTTTTAATCTAGATGTAGGTATCTTAACTTCTTCAAAGGTTGGAATAAAAATGGAAATATTTGAAAAAGAAGAACTATCGGTGTCACTGTGACCGACGGTAGGTGGTTACGGGTTAAAAACACACAGGCAATAAAAGACTCTTTACGGGATGTAATAATCTCATACATAATTTCATCCACATTAGTCATTTCATCATAATCTTAAACCCTGACGGTTCAACGACCTGAAGACACTTGTCACTTAGTTAATAACTTAATTCTCAAAGCACGAATTTCATAGATGCAACCCTTTAGCAAATTAACCCGGCGTTGGAGGGTTAAGGGCGTTATAAGAATAAATAATGAGTTTCCCTCAGTAGGATCACAAGAATTACATTGCCCTCTCTATTAACGTGGAGTTCAAATTAATTTATTCTAACCAGGGCATTTTCGGGTGTGGTCGCATTGATAGAGGATTAATTATGAGTATTTATACTATAAATTTGTTTAAAACTAGTAACTGCCCTCGCTTTGCTTCGGATTTCGTGTAGATTCCTATTTTTTATTAAAATATATTCCATGTTGCTCATAAACAACAGAGCATCCTATTGGTGGAAGAATTTTTTGAAATTGGTCTAGTAGCTTTTGAGTTTATCTATTACAAACAAACAAGCATAATCAAACCTTTCCGATTTACAATATTAGTTTAGCTGCCCACAAATAAAAACATGCACATTAGCAATACTAAAGGCATCACAATGCTTTACCGGTCAAGAAAAAGATAAGAAAAAAAGAAAGAATTGGCACTCAAGTCCCCAATCAGCACACTTCGAGTCGTTTGGCGGCTAATTCAAGGCGTACTCACACGAACGGACTACGTCACGGCTCTGTCGTGAATCAAAGCACCTTCTTCTTCTTTCTTTTAAAAAAAACTTGAGAGGTGTCAAGGGACACCCGGATGGAACGAAGTTCCTTTCGATTTAAGTATTGTTTTTTGCTACTAGCAATCACGCTACTAGCGTTATTCAGAAAGTTGTACAGCGCCATCTCTGTAAAACTCTCTGAATCACTTCAAAAAGTATCGTGGCAACTTTTCGTAAGAAAATTTTTCGTCTAGCCCCCTTTCATAACGCGCGATAAGGAACTTCGTTCCAAAAATTTGCCGGATGCAATATCTAGTAGTACCAATTCACTCCAATTGACCAGATACAACATAATTATTATAGTGATCTCGCTACAAGTAACGCCACAACCTTACGGTTTGCAGGCGTTTCTTTTGATGCATTTTTGTTTGTGAAGACAATTTCATTCCAAAATTATTCCATTAAATTAATTCTAATACATTAACAAAACAGGGACAGTCCTTAAAAGGTAATTTTATCTTTATTGACGACCATGTCACCCAGTTGGTAGCGACCCTGCGCGAGGGGTCCCGGGTTCGATTCCCGGTCGGAGCAGATATTTATGTGACAGATAAATATTTGTACTCAGGTCATGGGTTTTATGGGTTTCTTCGGGAAGTGAAAGCATTCCAACAATAACATCAAAGCAACGTACTCCAAAACTAAAAGTCTTACAAAAAAATTTTGGAACATAAATTGTAGGAAATGTTGTTAAGTTTAATGTGTTTTTATTTTAAAATTCATAGGAAAGGAGATATCGTCGAAAATCTGCTATCATTCGTCATTTGCCAATATGGCGGCGCGAGCAGCAAAGATGCGAGGTGGCAAAGTTGAAATTCTATAAGAATAACAATTTCCAAAATCCCGAAAAACTTTCCAGATAAGCCCCGTTTTACCGAACCAAATGACTGGACTACAAACCCAAGCTTAGTATCAACAACAGCGTACAAATCGATTGGACCGTTGTTAAGATTATTTTGGACAAACTCACTAGCAAACAGAAAATTCAAAAAGGTATTGTTGTGAAATCTAACCATTTTTCTAACCAAAATAAGTGTACCTTCCATGTTTAAAAACCTTGATTAGTTACAGTTTTATGATGATAACCTTAGCGTAAGGACACGATCGTAGGTACTCAACAATCTATGTTATTCAAGTATGTACCTAAGGTTTGATATACAAGTGATCTTTGATAAAATCTTTTGTGAATCCACAAATCCCTGTACGTCTAGATTCAACATTTCATATCTAACAACCCAAGCTGTACGGGGCTAAAGTTCCATATCCAGTTTAAACTTCTCTTTGTGCTGATAGTTTGTGTACTAACAGTTCACGTGAACTACAACAAATTTTATGTTTGCCATGCATGTCTTTCGTAGTCGATGGACGAATTTCTCTTGACATACGAGTCTTGCGCATAGATTATATCATAAAAGCGTTTATGCATAGAAATCATACATTCTTATTACTATAAAAGTAACTTCCAGCATATACCACTGACGTAAACATCATGACACAAAAGGCCGCCCGGAAAACCGGCGGTCTTTGCTTACCGCGGCCATTCCTGAGGACAGTCCATTTTCATCAGGAGTATCGTACTCGAAGCATATAATTATGTTTTAGTTTATACCATAATATATAATCTTCGTAGTTATGTTGTTGCAATGCTTATATTTGGTGAAATAAGTCTTATTTTCTTTCCTTCTTCTTTTAAACAGCTAAACAGATTTTCTTTAATCATAGCTCAGCACTTCTCAATAAAAATGTCTACATGAAAATTGATTTTTCCTGTTAGTTAAGGATACCTCAAATAGACACAAATACAGATACACATTTATCCCTATTTGCATCGGACAAAACCATCTACCATCTCAAAGCACATCCATGTTTCATACCAAACAATTCGGCTTTAATTGTGCAAAGTTCACTAATAACTCTAATAAGCATAACCTAACTAATATTAATATTCTATGCTTGACAAGGCATTCCCAGTATTTAGTTTCGTAAATCAAAGTGGGGCAATACCCTGGCAATGTGAGGTATTTTGATTGTGTAATACGTCTCGCGTGTTGACTAATGCATGTTATTGTTACGCATAGCTTATGAGCTTGTTACCATCGCACCATAAACACTGCTTGCTAGCAGATTAATGTACTAAGTTGTCTGTCATAGACTAGTATCACAATAGCTTTCACGGTATTAGGTATTATGTAGAAATATTGGATTTCTACATTGGATTTTGCTTTTGTTGGGTGTTTTATAGATTTTTATGGTAATCTTAAATTACTTAAAGTCACTTCATCTGTATTGGCAAGGAGCTACATGTTTATTTTAAATAAATATATATAATAAAATAAATAATTTGTTTTAAGCCGAAGGAGTGACATTGTTTTATAGTTTATACTGTATAATAAATATTTGGCTAGTTTATGTTAAGTTTTGTATTTATACAAATCTCGCAGATTTGATCGTCAAAACTTCTTTTTTCATCTTCGTTCTTCGTCGGCACATTGGTGATTTCTTCAGAATAACTGATGATTACCGCTTACCTACAGGGTCTTGTAGTGTTTTCGTTTATCGGCTAGCAGCTCTTTACCAACATAATTATTAAAAAATAAAGTTTTAATTTTCTTAATAGTTTGGTTTCATGAATACCTAGTAAATAAAGAATCTTAGAAGATTCTTGCTTGATTCTTGCTTGATTTGCTAGAGCAAAAGATGCAAGTAACGTACGTAACGTGGACACACCACAACACTTTCCAATATAGATGCAAGACGGAACTCTAAATCCTGTTTCATTGGCAGCTACACTGACCCAAACAAGTGCACCAGTTTTTATGGCACTTTTTTAACACTAGCGGCGAGTTCCACGTGAATTTACTGTCTCAGCCGAATTTGTAACATGTCACCCTATAGTGTAGCTTCCCAACAGTGAAATAATTTTTCAAATCGGTTCGGTAGTTTCGGAGCCTATTCAATGCAAACAAACAATCAAATCTTTCCTCTTTGTAATATTAGTATATATGTTATATTACTCACAATTGCAGTGCCCGGTCACTATGATTAATGTCCAGTCAAATCAGGCAAAGTGATTAATTATTACTTAAACTTCAATATTTATCACAATGCCTGGGCACTGTTAATACTGTTAGGTGATAGTTGGGCATTTAGAAATAAAATCAATTGGTCCACCACCCATGAAATTGCATCACCCTTTTAGCGTTATTATTGTGTAAGATGTGTGTGACATGTGACTGTGTTATGTACCATGTCAATACATATTTTTAACCGACTTCAAAAAAAGGAAGTGGTTCTCAATGCGACTGTATTTTTTTATGTTTGTTACCTCAGAACTTTGGACTGGGTGAACCGATTTGGATGATTCTTTTTTAATCGAAAGCTGGTGCTTGTCGTGTGGTCCCACATAAATTTGAATGAGATCTGACAATGGCATCCATGTCAAAATCATATAAGTCTTAAATTTGCATTAAGTGTAAGCGCGATAAATTGACGAATAACTCAATATCGCGCCAACCGATTTCGATGGTTCTTCTTTTAATTGAAAGCTGGTGCTTGTCGTGTAGTCCCACATAAATTTGAGCGAGATTTGACAATGGTATCCATGTCAAAAGTACAATGTACTTCATTTGAAGTCGGTTATTTTTTTGTTAAAATGTTCGATTATATGCAGTTTGTTTATATGCAATAAAATTATTGAGTATTGATAATTTACGTTAATTAATAACAAACCAGGGAGTCGTAAGAGCATTAAGCCGGCCCAATTTTTCAATATACGTAATTATAATACTAGGAAATCGCCCTCGCTTCGCTTCGGCAAAATAGTAAAAAAAAATATAATATAGCCTATGTTACCCGGGGATAATGTAGCTTCTCAACAGTGAAAGAATTTTTCAAATTGGTTCGGTAGTTTCGGAGCCTATTCAATGCAAACAATCAAATCTTTCCTCTTTATTTATTAGTACAGATTACCTATATTATTAGTAAGTTATTAATATTATTACTTATGCTTTTTAGGGTTCCAACGTCAAACGGAACCCTTATAGTTTGTTATTTCCATCCGTCTGCCATGCAGCAGACAGGGTTCTTGTCTCGTCTCCGAAGCTGTGGGGCTCCTGCGATCCCACGCGAGCTAATCGTCGCAGATGATTTTAACCCACAGCCTCAGTTGTTGTGGCGAGCGTTAAAACCACCTGCTCCTCAGCGCACGGGCCGCCTCACCCCTCCGCGCCTTCGCGTGAAGTACCACTACGTGAAACCGGTTTTACAGCGATTAGTTTTTGTCACTATCGTTAACGTTAACATTCGGCCAAACAACGATAAAATTACTTCGGAACCCTAAATTGCGCGTGGCCTGACACGTACTTGGCCGGTTTTTATACTGCCCAAAAGATAAAATCATCATTTATTCTTATCATAAAAATGCATTGTCATAGGAACTTTTAAATCAGCTCGCAAGACTTAACCCATACTTACATTCTAAATAATAAGGATAGTTAAATAAAGTTGAAAGAGAATAATATACACAGAGTGTTAACAGTTCAAGCGTTTATAAGACTTTACTCATGAAAAAGAAAAAGTAATATTAGAAAAATAGAGGTTTAATCGAATAGTATATTTCAAACGGTCACGCCGGACAATGTTGGTCGCGATGTTTTTAATTTCCTGCGTCGCGGCACTTTTGCTGGTAGGGTTGTCAAAAATCATAAATATTAGGTACGTAGTTTATTAAAATCATGGCTTCAACCTAATTAAGACCCAGTACTGAGCACGGGTCTTCTTGAAGAGGTCTAGAGCATCACGCTGCGACAGTACGGATTGGTGGGGAGGTTAGAGACCAACCCAAGTATCTATCGGAAATTTTCATGCCACCCGAAGGCCTCCGAAATGGCTTAACGACTATTATTTCACGATAACTACCGAAATCAATGGCTGTACGTTCCTGCCGAAGCATGGATACGTCAAGAATTTTTGTCACTATCAGTCACCCATCTACATACCAACCGGTAATTATTTACATAATAAATGGCAACGCTCACTTTAATACATGTAATTTTAAAGCTTTTTATAATTTGTAACAGTTTGTCAGTATGACGGTTTTTCTGTTTATCTGTGCGTTTTTCACTAATGTATTGCAGCAAGCTGGGGTATATTTAGGTATCATATAAATCTATTCACATTAAAAAAGTTACGAATCCCAACTTTATTTTAAGTTTTTTTTTATATATGCGTTATAATAAGTCTAAGGTTCCTTGAAACACAGCTTGGTCATTTGTTAATAACTAGTGAATCATATTTTAAGGCCTGTTGTTAGTTAGCGGTCCAGCTTACCGGAGGAGTTTACAAAAGCATTTACTCCTTATCCAAATTTATATTTGTTTGTTTCTTTTTTGTAATTTATCTGTGCATAATTTAATCTTTGCTTCTCGCCATACATTGTACTTTACTGTGGAGATATATATGAATGGATTTTTTACAGGCGTAACAACCCTATCCCAATGATTTAGATGTTCCAGTTTAGCTAGCTATCTAGCGCTAACTTTTACACATTTTAGGTTTCACAGAACAGAACAGTACCGAATGATTTTATTACATCTATCGCAACTGAAAACAAAGCAAAAAAAGTAAATCACTATGTAGGAACCTTGCTGAACGGAAGGTCTGGATTTGATTCCCATTTGCAGCAATTTGACGCAAAAAAATAACCATTTTATGTCATTTTATATCAATGCATACAGCATCCTTGTGATTATTAGCGTTTATTTAATAATAATATTTTTTATTCATTCCTTACTTTAGGGTTCATTAATTAAGCTTCACTATGTTATATGGCATGGCCTGAACTGTGGTCGCCGGATTCACGCATAAACTAGTTTGGACATCACGACCTGAGAGCAGTTTAATCACTTCTCGCAATTACATCTGATTCGATTCCGTATACTGCTATTGTAACGTTTATCTTTCTTTCTCTTTCCTGAGAATCAGACAAGGATGCAAAACGAAACAAATATTGCAGTCCGGAGTTTCGGATAATTGCAGTGGTATATTTACGTGGTGAGCAAGGTGAACTGAAATATTCCGCCCGAGAGACTTCGTTATTAAATTTATAGTTGCTAACTATTCTCGCTGCTATCCGCATACTTATTTATGATAGTTATACTAGTTAAAGAAGTTCCTACTTATACTTGCGTTCGGCAAAGTATGGAAAGTATAGCTATACTTTATTAGTGGTCTCTGGGGTATTTTCTGCATTTTCACTCAAACCACAGAAGAAATAATAGTACCTACATATATACTCGTAATAGTACTGAAACCAAGGATATCGGTTTCAATATTAGTAATTTACTGTATCTAGTAATAATATTCGTAGATAATAATAATGCTGATAATACTAGCCGATACTAATACTAATGTATCTACATTAGTAGTTAGTAGTTAGTTGGTAATGTATAAAATTGACATTTTAAAGAGTCTAATAGATAATAGCCACAAAATAAGGAGACAGGTCAATACCTGAGTTTATTATCATGCCATGGCTATAAATGACGAGGAATTTGCAAAAATAATCGGGAAATTATCGTTTGTTTTTTATCACTTGACAGTTCTTTATTTTCTAATCCTACAAATATTATAAATGTGAAAGTTTATCTGTAAGGTTGTATAGATTTTTATTATTCTCTAATGAACGAAGTTTCATGTAACTGCCATTAATAATTACAACTTGGAAGTTTCCAACACATCCTAATTCACTGATATATTACCAGTTACTCTCTGACCTAACAATATGCAATTTATATTTTGTTGACTTGTAAAATTATCCTAAATATTGCTAATATATTCTAACATAGCTAAATTATAGCACTTAATCGTATATTACGATATAAGTCGTTATCCATCCATCCATCAGCCTTTGGAGGTCCACTGCTGGACATAGGCCTCCCCTAATTTGCGCCACTCTGACCGGTCCTGAGCCTTCTGTATCCAGCGGATACCCGCTGTCTTCTTCAGGTCGTCAGTCCACCTGGTCGGAGGGCGTCCTATGCTCCTTTTTCCGAGACGTGGGCGCCATTCAAGGACCTTTCTTCCCCAACGGTTATCGGTCCTTCGCACTATGTGGCCAGCCCATTGCCACTTCAGCCGGCTAATTCTTTGAGCTATGTCGGTTACCCTTGTTCGTCTACGGATCTCCTCGTTTCTGATTCGATCACGTAGAGAAATACCGAGCATAGCCCTCTCCATAGTCCGCTGCGCTACTCTGAGCTTGTGGATTAGGCCAATAGTAAAGCGCCACGTCTCGGATCCGTATGTCATCACTGGCAACACACACTGCTCGAACACCTTCGACTTCAGGCACTGAGGTAGTGTTTTGGACGACAAGATATGACGCAGTTTCCCGAACGCAGCCCATCCGAGTTGGATTCTACGAGTGACTTCTTTCTCAAAGTTGGACTTACCCATCTGGATCACCTGTCCCAGGTAATTGTATTCGTCTACAACTTCGAGAGCAGCGCCGTCAACAACAACCGGTACGGGTGTGACATGGACATTCGACATGATTTTCGTCTTGTCCATGTTCATCTTAAGACCCACCCGTTGTGAGGCGCTGTTCAAGTCCCCGAGCATTGTACCAAGTTCTTCCAGGGAACTCGCCAGGATGACTATATTATCGGCATATCGCAGGTGTGTGATGTATTCGCCATTGATGTTAATGCCACGTCTTTCCCACTCCATCAGCTTGAACACGTCTTCCAACGCAGCGGTGAACAGTTTTGGGGATATGACATCCCCTTGTCTGACACCTCTCTGCAGTTGGATGGGGTTCGTTGCCGTGTCGTGTAGTCTGACGGACATGGTGGCAGATGAGTACAAACATTTCAACACCTCGATATACCGGTAGTCGATCCGGCACCGCTGGAGAGAATTTAGTACCGCCCAGGTCTCGATAGAATCAAAGGCTTTCTCATAGTCCACATAGGCAACACACAACGGCAAATTATACTCCTCGGTCTTTTGTATAATCTGCCGCAGTGTGTGTATATGGTCTATGGTGCTGTAGCCTTTTCGGAATCCTGCTTGTTCGGGAGGCTGGAAGTCGTCAAGCCTGCGTGCAATGCGATTTGTGAGGACCCTCGAAAACAGCTTATAAACGTGGCTCAGAAGTGCAATGGGCCTGTAGTTCTTCAGAAGGGTTTTATCGCCCTTCTTGAAGAACAGCGTCACCACACTTCTGCCCCACGCTTCCGGGGTAGTTCCAGTATTAATGACGGAATCGAACAGTTTTTGGAGCGCCACTAGAAGGGGTTTCCCTCCAGCTCTTAGAAGCTCGGTTGTGATTCCGTCATCTCCCGGTGCCTTGTTGTTTTTAAGCTGTTTGAGAGCCTCTCTAATCTCATACAGGCTGACGTCCGGGATATCCTCTGTGTAGTGTCGGGTCAGTTTAGCTCGCTTGTCACTCTCATCGCGAGGAGGTGGAGCTTGAGAGGAGGTATACAACCGTCCGTAGAATCTCTCAGTTTCTCTCAGAACTTCGGGTTTCGACGAAACCATGGTGCCAGACTCGGTCTTCAACCTCGTAAGCAGACTTTGCCCAATAGACAGATCCCTGGCGAACACTTTTGAGCCCCGGTTTTGCTCAATAGTGTTTTTTACACGATTTGCGTTGTGTTTACGCAAATCGCGTCGCCTGCACTTGGAGATCTGTTCATTGAGCCGTCGGTATACCCTCATAGAGGTTGGAGACTGCACACATAGTTCTCGTCGATCCCTCATAAGACCGAGAGTTTGTTCTGAGAGAACCTGAGATCTACCACTAGGGTGGGTCTTGAAATACTTCGACCCTACCTCGTGGACAGTTGTTACCATCTTAGTGTTATACTCGTCCACTGACGTGCACGATTCTAGGCACGCAAAACGGTTTTGCAGCTCAAGTTGAAAGTTTTCGGATCCCTGGATTTGGATAGGTGTTGGGCGAAGCGTAGACTTCATCAGACGTGACCGTTCCAGCTTCAGGTCGATATTTAATGTGCCTCTTACAAGTCGGTGATCGCTTCCGGTTTTAAACCTGCTGATCACAGAGACATCATTAAATATATGCCGTTTGTCTGCCAGAATGAAGTCTATCTCGCTTTTCGTGGAACCATCAGGACTTATCCAAGTCCACTTGCGTTGCGGCTTCTTTTTGAAGAAGGAGTTCATCATGAAGAGACCTTCCTTCTCCAAGAAGTTAGCCAGCAAGTGTCCTCGGTGGTTCCGTCGTCCAATTCCGTAGGGACCCACTTTCATCTCAGCGCCGCTTTGCGTGCCCAGTCTCGCGTTGAAGTCCCCCATTACAACATTGAAATGAGCTTTAGAGGTATGTATGGCTCTGCTTATGTCCTCATACATAACCTCAACCTCATCGTCAGGATGTGTCGAAGTCGGCGCATATACCTGTACAACCTTCAACGAATACCGTTTGGATATTCTGAGTGTAAGGTACGCTACCCTGGACGACACGCTCCCGACTTGCACAATGCTGTTGACGAGGGACTTGTGAACGAGAAACCCGACACCACCTTGGGACTGATGTTCGCCCTCCCGGTGATAGAACAAGTTTCCGGATTTGAGTATTATCGTGTCCTCCCCCTGTCTTCGGACTTCAGATAAACCCACAATACTCCAGTTTAACTTGTCTATCTCTTCTTCCAGCTCGTTTACCTTGTCGTCGGTCCTCAGTGTCCTGGTGTTGTATGTTGCCAGGTGCAGAAGTCGTTTTTTAGATTGGTAGCCCGATCTCTGCCGGCGATTCTTAGCACCCCCTGCCCCGCCGTTACCATAGCCGCTACCGTAACTAGGAATAGCGGGGCTGCCGGGGACTGGGGGCCGAGGCTTAGTTGTGGCTATCATTGGGGGGTTGTAGCCAGTAGTCACCACGCTTGGCCAGTGCGTGTTGGTGACCGCAGTAGATGTTTTTAGTCCGCAGGGAGACGCTGCTGCCCGTCTCCTGGAGTATCCTATTAGTCGCCTTTTACGACATCCCAGGAAGAAGTAGGAGTGGTGCTATTCTACAAAGTGGACCCGGCACCACACGGGGAAGTCGTTATACCTAAGTATAACCCGTGCTCAGTAGTCGGCCATTAATGGGTTGAAGCCACTTGAAGCACACTCCCAAAGGTATTCATATTGACGTTTTACTCAATAATAAAATTATCGTATGGAATTAGAAACTGCAAAACAAAACCGTATGAAAATTGCAGTTTTGAGTTTTAGACAATTTCAGCTACAGTTACCGCCGTAAGGTAAAGGTGTGGGAGTGAAATATTTCGCCCGAGAGACTTTGTTATTAAATTTATAGTTTCTAACTATCGCAGCCGCCATGTCTGCACTTATTTATGATAGTTTCATTAGTTAAAGAACTTGCTGGCCATGTTTTATGGAATCTTCAAAGTTCATGTACGAGTATGACAACCTTTATGTTCATATTAGGGTATTGATTATTGTGTCTGTGCTTGAGAGGTATTTTTGTGTGTGCGAATAGGATACAGTTTATAGTAGCGTGGTGTACTACAACAACTATGAATAGTAGTAGAACTATCAGTAATAATATCTTAATAATATAATCGTTTATTTTCACCACAAATACAATTAGTTAAAAATTAAAACGATCATGTGTATGTATTTTGAAATCCTTATGATGAGCTCTTTATAATTTAATATCCATATTGCATTACTCGATTTTTTTTTAATTTTTTGATACTTCAAACAATGGCATCTCACAGTCACCATAATTATTTTTTTTCTAATTTCACTTACCTAAGAACACTTGGGCTGTCAGGACTCAGGACTAACGATACCTTAATTATAAAGATTAGTTCACTGGTTTGGAAGATGTGATGTAATAATAGTACATTATGATACAAGTGTGGTATGTTGGTCATTATACTCGAGGTGATATTGCACAGCGCGAGCCGATGGCGAGTGCTGCAAGAAAACCGAGAGTGTAATGACCAAACCTCACGTGTGTCATACGACGTTTTTCAACACACTTACGAGTATAAAAACGAATTATTCGTACTCAAATAAACAATGCTCACAGACCAGACGGAAAGTTTGTTAAAAATGGCCGCGCTGATTTTTTTTTTCTGCGCGCGGCGTGTTAGCTATGCGCGCGCAGATTGGAGCGTAGGCACGGACAATTACGCTAAACAGCCAAAACGCAAAATGTAAAAAAAACTATTATTTATGTATTTATGAATTAGTTTCACGTTGAATTATTAATTAAAGTAAATAAGTAGTTGAAAATTTATCATATTCAAGGTGGTACACTTCTTTTTTTTTACAAAAATAGTGTTATTTTTAGTCTAATGTTGAAACGAAACGTATCTAAGTCAAAACTTTTTTCCGAAATTTAAAAATAAAACTATAACCCGGCTAAGTTAAGAGCAAATAGAATGCATAAATAATATCTTTCAGCAAGGTACAAACTTAATTTGATGGAATATAAAATAAAACACTAGTGCGATCAAGAAAAAAAAGCACAAGTGTTTAATACCACGGTTTATGAGTGTAAAAGCCATGTGATAAAAACCAATTTATGAGCAAGGGTGTTGAAAAGAATATTACATACATACAAGATACACGCCAAAAACATAACAATGGCAGTCGGGTAAAAAACCCCTGACAGTTTTGGTCTCATAACAACTAACAACCACATCGATCACGTCAGTTTTCAAACAAAAAACCCCATCATAATCGGTCCATTCGTCAGACTTATAACACCCTCTTTCTGCGTCGGGGGTTAAAATGACCAACGTCAAATTCAAAGACTATCACTACAACAGCTATTAGCACGAAATAATCTTATTCCATGAAAATATTCTTTATAAAAATTAATGCACAAAAACTCTTTCACTCGGTCGTGGATTATCATATAAAGCTCGGGTTGGAAATCATTTTAAAGTTTTAAGGTGACGGTATATTTCATAGTAAAATTTCTCTCAGTTTTGTTTAATAATCTTTTAAGACACGATGTGTTTTATTAAGTAGGAAAATGGTTTAAAGTTTCTTTTAGATCTTTGCTGGCGTAGACGTTTCTTTTAATTACAAATTCTTTTGAACTTTTTCTGTATGAAAAAAGAAGTGTTAATTATTAATTAATCTGCTTGGTATATGAATTCAAATGACTTTAAATCATTTTATGTATATCTATAATTAACTGCACAACATTTCTTTGTTATTTTCAAAATTGTATATACTAACTTTTTAAACAAAAGTAAAGTGGTTTGTAAACAATTCGAGAGTAGATACATACATGACAAAGACGCATGGAAATAACCAGGTCTGCAACCAGTTCCGCTCAGAATAGTAAATAATTTTGTATTATTAACTTTTTTTGTAATATTTTTTTAAAAGATGTGCTGAGGAGTTTCTTTATGCTTTTCTTCTCCTCCACGACAAAGCACCTTCCGAAAAGCCAAAAAATGACGTGCATAAGTGTATCAGTGATACCTATATGAATAAAATATTTTGACTTTTACTTTACATATACTACAAATAAAGGTACTTGATATATCACAAATAAAGGTGCTTGAATCACGGGGCCTGAGCTGCGATTCTATAGCCCCTATTATAAATAAGCCGACTACCGTATGCAACGTAAATTATAACCCAACATGATTACGATGCACGCATCATGAAATGCCCGACTTTACAATTGGCCTTTGGCATAACGCGGCTTGCTACCTGTATGAGAGTAGGTCACGCTTAAAAACCTCTTGTGAGGCCTTTGACCAACTCGGCGAATAATGCGCCTTCAGGAAAAACTTTTGTAATTTAATGTTTTTCTATCTTTGCTTTTTAATTTCCATTAGTATAATGTTGTAACGGTGAAGTATACATATCTGCCATCGCGTCGTATCTTGTAGGTATGTATGTTTGTTTGTATGTATGCATGTAATATTCTTTATTACCTCGTATCTTGCAAACCGCTGAATGGATTTATACAATTAAGATATCGTTAGATTCGTCTTGATAACTCAAGTGTTCTTAAATACGTGAAATAAAAAAAAACAAATATGGTGGCTGTGAGATGCCATTGTTTGAAGTCTCAAAAAATAAAAATAAAGTAAATATTGCTATATGGGTATGAAATTAAAGAACTCACCATAAGGATTCCAAAAAGGTATATAGGTTGTTTGAAAGCAAGCGGGTTTTTTTTTCATTTTTAAATTTATTTAGTTTTATTCTAATATCAGTTGGTCTTTACAGCTTCACGCTAACATGTCTACCGTGGATTGCGTAATTATGTAATTCGTTTAATATGAAATTTAATTTATATTGCCTTATTGACGTGAAAACGTCTATTTGCTAGATGGTCTTCTTTCTTGTGTTACAAATGACAGAATTCGATCACCAATATAACTACGAGAATAATAAAGCGATAACAACGGTTATATTAACCCTTTCTTATTAGTGCCTCCAGCAGTATAAAGCAGTCATAAAAATTATTGTCCTGACTAAATGTTGGACGGTTCTATCATCACAGAGCCTAAAGTACTAAAACTAGCAACGTGATATTTGGACAAAAGGTTCCTCTAACGACTTAGATTATCTGATATCCCACATTGAAATTTACTCATACTCATGACATAATATTATAATATATTATTTTGTACGCCCATAATAATATAAACTCCGTAAAGTTTAGCCGTGACTACAGTCCCTGCAACTGGTTCGAAAATTTTGCACACAAAATACATAATTATCGTGAATACACGTATGATAGCAAAATGTTAACTTAAATACTACTTAGTAAAGGATTTTTAAACGCTTTTCTTTCAAAGTTCAAATCTATAAAACTAATAAAACTGAAACTCGATGTCTTCACCTGGAAGATATTTGAGAAAAGCTACTAATGATGGTATTGGTGGTATTGATTTACCCAACAGATACAATAATAATGATTCTTAGAATAAATTTTTTATTTTAGCTTTCACAAAGTGGAGTCAGGGTGAACTAGTGCTTCCTAGAATCAGACTTTGTATCTAATTACATATATAACATACATTTTAATTAATGAACAACAAACTTCGAATAAGCCAACGTAGCCAGCTATCTGAAATTGAGTTTTACCACTACATAACACTTCATTGTACTAGGTGGTCCATTACAAAGGCCAACTAATCAACAAATAACATCAGTTTATGCAGTTTCAAACAAACGCCCTGCAATATACAAACAAAGGCAATATCGAGACAAAGCAGTCTCTCTAAAGAGAAATAATATCCCATACACTGCAGTTGGGCGGAGTTTCTAATCCAAGTTGGGATAAATTTGTTATAAAGTTATTTAACATGCGGACTTTTGAATAACAAATTAGCTTTAAGTTTACGCTTCTTTTTATGTAAATAGCAGACAGAAGCGCAGACATGGCACCAGGTGGTAAGTGGTAAATTGAAGGCGTAACAAATGCGTGTTTTTTAAAAAACATAGAGAAAAAAATCTTTTATCTTTTAAATTGTAGATGATGTAGACATTCTTTCACGCGTTACTGGCCTGAAAGAAACAGGGGACTCCCTTATTTATACTTCTGTATACTTCTCGGTCTCGGTCTTTATACTTCTCGGGGTCTGGGTTTAGTCTTTTTTTTTAATTAACAGGAACAGGGGTTTATTCACGAAATAGAAGAAACAGCGATAAAATAGAGATACAGCGATTACGGGAGAAGAGGTGTGGCTCTCGCGAGTAATGGAACTTGACTGACTCTCCTAGTGGGAGACAGAAGCTAAGGCTGGAAGGTACGAGTCAGCATCTTCCGGCCCTGACAAAGCATATCTCTTTCATTTCAGGATTATAACAGTTCGTTAAATAACAACGCTTTTGCTTCGGATGATTATGTAAAAAAATAATTGAGTTTAACAAAGTTTGTAAATATTTGTTGTTCACTTATTACACGTATCTACTGTTTGAGTCATTAAAATAACAACAAATAACAAATGAAATTGGTTAACTTAGCTTAATATAGCGTGAGTTTATTAGCAAACTGAAGTTTCTATGGTCCAAATTAGAATTAATTTTATTACACCCTTGCACAGGTTACCGTGTAGTTGTGGTAGTTTAATCACAACTTACTGTTCAATCGGATGTTAAATAGTCTCTTTGTTTATTAGTACACTGTTTCTACCTAAAGATGAATATATATATATTTTGGAATTTTGAAAATGAACACGTGTTTCAAATTTAAAATCATACAAAGATGCTTTCGTAAATTAGAATTAAGTATAAATTAATTTCATCCAAATTTTTTTGCCCGAAACGCGTCGTTGATGCCTTTACTTATTTATTTCACTATTCATTACAAAAACCTAAGCCTTTAGGATTAGGTGATAGGATGGCGATGGATGTATTTAAGGTCCTCCGCACAATCCAACGCTATAATATTTGGGATCGCATTCACGATCTTGATTTCGTGCAAAATGCCTTTTATTTCTTTAATCTGAGGCAAAACGTATCTGTCTGCGTTCCAACATAGAGAACTTTATTATCACAGAGTAACAAAGCAGAGAGTAGTGTTTTTTTTAATTAAATTTGAATATACGTATGATAGGTTATTTTAAAAAACCGCAGATAAGGTGTAAAGTTAACTGGTCTTAGATTAAAACCTGTGTCTAATTATGAAGCGGAAGATGGCGATGAATAACTCTTTTCTATTATAATACTATAATATTTTTATTTTATTTTAATGCATTATACGTTTCATACATAGGTAATACCAGAGTCACCATAACTTTAAATGAATATAATATTACAAAAGAGCATGAATATACTATTTTATGTTTTAAATTTAATAATAAGCTTTCAGATTTATGCCAATGAAATTGTGCATCGCTTTTCTATAGATATTTTTAAATATCGTAAAACTGGTTAAGTCGGACTAGCGTGGGACAGAGTTCCGTGCTGTATATTAATAAGTAATAAGGATTAAAAATTGTTCCTGACTATGTTGATAAAAATTGGGTATGATCTAATATATCTATCAGCTTTTTAAAACTCACTATTGTATTGTATATGGCCTCCCCTGATTGGCCCTACACCGACCGGTCCTATACAGATGAACCTATCAGGAATTTATGTGTTAAATCACGGTTTGGCTCAGATGGGTACGTCTTCACTATTCGTATTTAAAAAATCGTTAATGATACTGAATTACCAGCAATGAATGTACAGGAACGAGACGTTATTTGTGTGTGTCCACCAAATTCAAACTTATTCTTCCAGAAGTGGATTTAGTATAACAGTTACACACTCTAAAATACTGCTGTTTTAATAACACACTAACCTTGCCTTCATCAAAACCATGTATTTATATGAAGATTAATTTTAACCACACGAGTGATCTTTTAAGGTTTTGGATCTTTAGATGGCTAGAGAACCCTAAAATGCAATCGCTTTTATAAAACTCAAAAATATTTTCTACGCGAATTTTCATACGCTCGTAAAATTGCTATAAGGGTAGGATACCCTTATTCTACGTGAGAATACAATTTACTCCATCGTAGAAGCATCTTAAGTATACAGTAAAATGAAAACTACCCTACAATGAGAAAAGATTCTTTGAACACCAACTCAACAACAAGCGTGCCATACAGGAATAGAATGACACCACCATGAGCTATTAACGATAAGCGACCCGATTTTTCCCAACAATCAATAGTCTTCAATAGTTAATATCTTACTTTATCTCTTATCATTATCAGGTGTGATCATCAGAATTAACCTGAATAAATATTAATTAAAAACTATATATTTGTTCAAACATTTTATTTAACATATTATGTGGTTTTTAAATGTTTTTTTTATCTAACGCCATCGGTTGTCTTCTAGCACCCAATACATAAAAAATTTCGACTAAGAGGTTTCTAAAAAAATCTCTAGCTCGAATACAGAAAAAAAGTAAAACAACAATAAAATAATAAAAAAACATAACAATTTGAGCTTGTCTTTTACGCAGCTAGACCCCTTTACTAGAAACAAAATTTAATTAATTTAATTTTTCTTGCAATCGCCAATTGGTAATATTGCAGCAAGCGTCTTATCAACACTCAAGTATGCACCTTGTTGAGCGAGAAACTCAATTTATGAGCTATCAAGGCGATACTTTGAGTTGCTTGATTATTCGTCTACACGGTTGAAAGTGGTGACTGGATCATCACTGAATTCATACATATTGGCTTGGAAATGGAACGGTCATATGAGATGTGTATGTTATGATGTGAGGTGTGACGTGTTGACAGTGAGTGACGTCTCTCGGTGACACTGGCTGTCAAGCGAGACGTATGTCACTGGAAACACGGATATCGTCTCTGCATGTTAACTTGTAAACTGAGTGTTATCATTTAAATAGAATCCTTAGTTTAGCGACTTATATAATATCTAAACGCCACAAATGGCGACGAGGATAAAAAAAAATAGAAGGAAAAACGGTGGCTTTCAGATCTTTCACGGGGATACCGCATCTACGCGTGGTGCCAATATTAACCTAAAAATTCTCCGAATCGAAAATCTCCGAATAGGTACTATTGTGAACAAGTGAGTAGTGATCCAATATCGAAGAATTGCTTAAAAACAAACGATAGCACAACTCCTTACCTATGGAACATGTATATTCTACGCCTGAATCGTGGTAAGTAAAAATACCTTGGAAATTCATTGTTGGAAATGTGAAATTGTCAATCGAAAAGATAAATGAATATTACTCATGCTACAACCATACAGGTACAACCAGTACCTGTTTACCTGGTTAATTTATCAAATGACATCTTCAATTGTAAGGTAAGGTCACACTGGAATCATATTAATTATTCTTATTGATTTACCGAAAAAATTGTGAGATATTGCTACTGAAAAACAAAAACTTCATAAATAAGGGAACACGTCTCTGAGAAAAGAAACAAAGATTCAACAAAAGTATAATCTATGTAATTGAATAACTTCAGTACGAGTGATTTAACATAATCAGTCCTCGTATTGTACGAAATGTGGAAATATACCAAACTATACTTTAGCTATATTTACCTGTCACTCTCCTATCATATATAAATCATCAGGTATGACATAGGTTTCCAGGGAAACTACATACTTATTACACATTGATAATAATCTGCAAAGATAAATAAAGTGAGACGGGGGTATTTATTGTTATTATGTATTTGTCAGCAAATCTATTGGTGTTCAACTAACACATATTTAAACAAAGTTTACCTGCAAGGTTAAACAAATAATAATACTGACTTCATAAATATAACTGGACATGTGTTGGTGTTATTATTAATAGCACAATTTAAAATAAAATTTTACAGTGTTATAAATAGTCTCCTTATTTATTATTCTCCATTCAAATGAATGTTGTATGTCATGGTGACTTCTGAACCTTGTTAAAAAGGAATATTTTGCAGTGTTAGAATTGTACTGCTAGAATAAGATTAATTTTTGGATCACAGAGTGTTAGTGACATAATATGAAAAATTTAACTATGTATATAAAATAGAACATTAAAATTATGGTGATATGTTGATGGCATCAACAAGAAACAAAATTCATAATTCATGAATAAATAGTAATAATATAATATGTAGGTACATAACAACATCTATTGGAAAAGCAGTCACCACAATACAAGAGCTGATTTATGACTGAAAATACACATGTTTAATTATTTATTGTTGTTGTCTCTGTATAGTCAAGATAACAAAAATAGCAGAAATAAATTGAAACATTACTGAAAACATGACATGATTGGGAATAATGAGATCCATGAACAGCAGGCTTGGCAATCTTAACATTGGTAACCGAGTAACAGTTCATGTATAAGTTAACAAAATTAAAAGAGTGAATAATATTTCCGTCACACCATAATTATGGTTATGTGATATCATAATTTTGTTATTATAACCTTAGATATCAGATTGAAACTACGATAATGTTAATAGATGACGTTGACCAACTTTGTGGATCACGCTAGCGACTGTATGTTGTATTTTCCATAAATAAATCTATGATTGCAGTATTATTGGAAAATTGTGACAAATAAACTTTTTATGATTTATACCTTAATTGAAAAAAAAGGAAATGGTTGATTGAACCTATTTGAATATTTTTGTATTTAAATATTTGGGATGGTTCAAAGATGGTTGTTACACAAAAATAGGTCTGGACTAGTAAAGTTCTGGACTTGCTAATGTGGAGTATCTAGTGTTCACACACACACTACTGGATGTAATTGCTAAACTGTAGAAGTGTTGGAGCGCTCAAATAGAGGAAGCTATCAGTGTAATGTGTATTAGACATGGGCGGTAAAAACTATAAATAGTTTCAAAAAACTATTTATTTGTATAATACCACAAATACGGTATCAGGTGCTACAAAAAACTGTTTATTGAGAGAAACCATTTATTCGTGAATACAAGGTATTGCGCGGTAACATATGAAAACGTGGTATAAACTATAAACAGTTTCAATATTTCAATAAACCTTTACTGGTATAATACCACAAATATATCAGGTGCCACAATAACTGTTTATTAAGAGAAACCATTTATTCGTGAATACAAGGTATTGCGAGGTCAGGTATTCCGTCTAATGTGTATTATGATAAATACATATTAAGTGATGAGTGTATGATGCACACTCTCGATATATAAAATTTGAGATCTTGAGTACCCGATGTGGAACACTAAGGGTCCAGCTAAACTGTTAAAGATGTTGGGATCCTGAAATAGCTAAAACTTAAAAGTAAGGCATGGAGTACACTACCCAACTGAGAATCCTAAGAGTTATTGAATGTAGTGAACATAATATACCTACTAAAGGGAAAGTGGAATACATAATTGGAATTTAAACAGAGCAACGTCTGTTGGGTGATACGATACCAGTTTCAAATATGTTTGGGACTCGAAAAATCAATAATGTGTGAGATATTCCTGTTACCGTGTTGGTAGTGGGCTTCCCTGTGAAGCAAGCGGTACCGACTTAGATTACCGGTGGAAGCAAATATCACAGCAACCATGTCAGACCAAGTTATGATTTGCCTGTTTCTTTGTCAGCTGATATTGGAATTAAATTATAGAGTACAGGAAGTATTACCAAATGATAAACACATCAATGACAAAAAACTGACACTGACTGAGCAGTGACAAAAGACTGTTTGAATGTTTGTATTACCATCGCGCTGGAGGTTATGCGGATGGAGAGGAGACTTGGCTCACAGACAGACGCTGTCTTGGGGTATTACATTATCCTGGAATAATTCCCTTGGGATGTATTGAACTAAAAATATATATTTGGTAAAGCAAATTAATCTATGAATATATAATGTCATTGATACTCCTAGCAAATCTGAATTTGTTAATACAAAAAATGGAGTCATGAGTAGTAGTCCACTAAAAATGGGCGGTGCTAACAAAACGCCTCTGTTGTAGTTGAGGCCAGTAGTAGTCCACTAAAAATGGACGGTGCTAACAAAACGCCTCTGTTGTAGTTGAGGCCAGTAGTAGACAACATTGGTTGATCGGTACTAACAAGAATGTCTGCCATCACAGACAAGTAGTAGACAACCCTGTCAGTCAGGTAATAATGAGGATGTCTATTATTGTAGATGTAACTATTAGATTGACTCGGTTGGTCGGTACTAACAAGAATTTCTGCCATCAAAGACAAGTAGTAGACAACATTGGTTGTCGGTACTAACAAGAATGTCTGCCATTAAAGACAAGTAATAGACAACATTGGTTGGTCGGCACTAACAAGAATGTCTG
Source organism: Thymelicus lineola (assembly GCA_963932265.1). Classification (NCBI taxonomy): domain Eukaryota; kingdom Metazoa; phylum Arthropoda; class Insecta; order Lepidoptera; family Hesperiidae; genus Thymelicus; species Thymelicus lineola. Next base: position 4,886,496 of record OZ010698.1, on the reverse strand, counting down.
CCATAAAGACAAGTAGTAGACAACATGGTCAGTCAGGTAATAATGAGGATGTCTATTATTGTAGATGTAACTATTAGATTGACTCGGTTGATCGGTACTAACAACAAGGCCTATTAATAAAGAGCTAAATAGTAGTAAACTGACACCTTTAATGGTAATAAAAAATTATAGTACATCAAGACAACAAGAACAGAGAATCTGGAAGAAGTGATAGAGAAATCGATATTTTGAATTGGAACCATTAATTTATTGACAGCGGTCAAAAGTGAGGCCTCCGGAACCCACTACAGACTATAACACTATTTGTTTACAGATAAAGATACTGCAAACACTAACTTTAGCCTATGCTTGAAAAAGTGAGGCACCGGCGCGGCGACGCCATTGAGTTACGATGGAAGAGGTGGGAAACGAGGTCTATAATTTCATATAAATCGCAAAGGGCACTGGCCCTGAAAATAATTATTTTTGTTTGAGTATGTTCAGTTCAGATAATAACGAATTAATTATATTAATGTACACAGCTCTAATTTTGAAAGAAGGAAAGTCTATAATTTCATTTAAATCGCAAAGGGCACGGGCCCTGAAAATAATTATTTTTGTTTTAGTATGTTCAGTTTCAGATAATAACGAATTAATTACATTTATGTACACATTTGGAAGCATGAAAATGATGTCCAGGAACGAAACAAAATATGTACATGAGAAGTACTAAATATCTCAATACCGTTAAATAAAATAATCGATTTTTATTTGAGGAGTTCTAATCGATGAAATGGCTACCTACAATGATGATCCTAATTCACGAAGAATGCGACGACTAAATTATTAAAGGATTATGATATTTTACTTTTTTCTGTCACAGTTGTTCCATGTGTAACTTATTTCCTTTTCCACAGTAAAATCAGCCTGAATGATATTGGTTATGTAATCTGTTAACTCGATAAACAATAAACGTGAGAGTTAAGATGAATCGCTTCACTACCGTCAAGGAAACAAAAGATTCATGAAGTAATGCCTTGCCTTGTCAATGTTTACTTATCAACAATAATTATCAGATGAGCATCACTCACATGCATGTGTCGAAGATCAGATGGTGAATAAAGTGGTAATGGTATATCAACGTTGCTTTAGACGTTGGTAATAGCAGGCCTAGCGCACTCCGCCTTTTGGCTGTGTCGTTGCGGGTACATGCCGCGTTCGACGTGTCTGGCTGGTGCGGAAGGTTCATGATGGCTGTCATACGTTCGTAATCTATGACACATATTAAATATAACACATAATGTCTAAACTTTCAGATTAATTTTATTCTTTCAAAAAAGGACGGCCCTGACGTTGCCAGAGAGGATAAGCGATAGTTTAGAAAGGAAGGCAACTCATTACGCGTTTTGATTGGCGTTGTGCGACCTGAATTGCTCTTTGTTGCGATGGAGCTAGAGTCGCTGTTTGGAATGATTTTGTGGAGTTCACCTTCTGTACTTATTATAAAATACTATTATTACTTCTGTGTAATAGTATTAACAACAGTATACCTTAATAATGATTTTACATTTTCAGGTCCACATTTTCTTAAGGTTTTAAAAATGACTTGGAATATATAAAAAAATATATAAATAATTTAAAAAAAAAATAACTGAACCCTAACTACGGATGCTAATACTAATTGTCAGTAGACAAAACATGTTATGCGTCAGATTAGCACCGAATTAGGAAATATTTTCTCGTTTGTGATTTCAACTGTTTCAGGTCTACTCCAATGGGGAATATAATAAAATAATGTTACCTCGAGTCACCTATGCTCACATGAAGTGTCAATGCCGAAACATATTGCAAAAAAAAAAAAAAAAGAAAAGAAAAGGAGATGAGATGAGGGAACAAAGAAAAATAACAACGTCATAATGTAAACTTATAGACGAAAAGAAGTAAAGTATAAAAAGTATCCAAAATAATGTAAGAGTTCATTAATTTGCAAACTTCGCTGTTGGAATGAGAAAGTAGTTTTATTCAGCTGAACGGAATAAATAAATTCTAACGAATTAAGTAATTGATGTAAAACAAAAGTAAATTAAATAAAAAGGGAGAGGTGTGACGTGTTGACAGTGAGTGACGTCTCTCGGTGACACTGGCTGTCAAGCGAGACGTATGTCACTGGAAACACGGATATCGTCTCTGCATGTTAACTTGTAAACTGAGTGTTATCATTTAAATAGAATCCTTAGTTTAGCGACTTATATAATATCTAAACGCCACATGAGGTAAAATCATTATCATTACAACCGAATAGTCCCAATGGCTTGGGGTTCCTGTGATATTAATAGGATTTAAGTGTAGTGATTTTAAGTGGACAAATCACCTTTCCAGAAAGCTGGTATATTAAAAAATTAGGAAGTAGCCCTCGCTTTGCTTCGGGATAAATAGTAAAAAAAAAATATAATAGGTATAGCCTATGGCACCCGGGGCTTCCCAACAAAGAAATATTTTTTCAAATCGGTTCGGTAGTTTCGGAGCCTATTCAATGCAAACAATCAAATCTTTCCTCTTTATATATTAGTATAGATTACATGTAAGTATTAGTGTTTCAGTGATACTTACATGAATAAAAGATTTTGAATCGAACTAAATCTCGTAGTACCGACAGATTTAGCCACGGCGTAGCCGCACATGAGACAGAATTTACGTTTCTTTGAAGTTATTTTAAAAGAAATGTAACAAAGTTTAACAACCAACCCAGAATACAGCTACCCACTATCGTACTTAAACCTATATACCCAAACTTACTAAGATTTTCTGCTTAAAAAATAAACTGAAACTTTAAATCTCCAAATAGCCAACTCAGTCTTCATTATCTGTCATAACTCACACATTGTTTGCACTTGTGACAAACAATCTATACTAATATTATAAATGCGAAAGTAACTCTGTCTGCTACTCAATAACGCCTAAAACACTGAACCGATTTTGATGAAATTTGGTACAGATATAGAATTGAGCTCGGGAATGAACATAGGATACTTTTTATTCCGGAAAATAGACGTGTTCCTGAGGGATAACTATTCCACGCCAAAACCACTGAACCGATTTTGATGAAATTTGGTACAGATATAGAATTGAGCTCGGGAAAGGACATAGGATACTTTTTATCCCGGAAAATAGACCTGTTCCTGAGGGATAACTCTTTCAAGCCACTAAACCGATTTTGATGAAATATGGTACAGATATAGAATTGAACTCGGGAAAGGACATAGGATACTTTTTATCCCGGAAAATAGACCTGTTCCTGAGGGATAACTCTTTCAAGCTACTAAACCGATTTTGATGAAATTTGGTACAGATATAGAATTGAGCTCGGGAATGGACATAGGATAATTTTTATCCCGGAAAATAGACCTGTTCCTGAGGGATAACTCTTTCAAGCCACTAAACCGATTTTGATGAAATTTGGTACAGATATAGAATTGAGCTCGGGAAAGGACATAGGATACTTTTTATCCCGGAAAATAGACCTGTTCCTGAGGGATAACTCTTTTAAACCACTAAACCGATTTTGATGAAATTTGGTACAGATATAGAATTGAGCACGGGAAAGGACATAGGATACTTTTTATCCCGGAAAATAGACCTGTTCCTGAGGGATAACTCTTTTAAACCACTAAACCGATTTTGATGAAATTTGGTACAGATATAGAATTGAGCTCGGGAAAGGACATAGGATACTTTTTATCCCGGAAAATAGACCTGTTCCTGAGGGATAACTCTTTTAAGCCACTAAACCGATTTTGATAAAATTTAGTACAGATATAGAATTGAGCTCGGGAAAGGACATAGGATACTTTTTATCCCGGAAAATAGACCTGTTCCTGAGGGATAACTATTCCACGCCAAAACCACTAAACCGATTTTGATGAAATTTGGTACAGATATAGAATTGAGCTCGGGAAAGGACATAGGATACTTTTTATCCCAGAAAATAGACCTGTTCCTGAGGGATAACTCTTTCAAGCCACTAAACCAATTTTGATGAAATTTGGTACAGATATAGAATTGAGCTCGGGAATGGATATAGGATACTTTTTATCCTGGAAAATAGACCTGTTCCTGAGGGATAAGGTCAAATTTTGTTATATGTAGTTGATAGATTCGTTATATTTTATGAAGCGATTTTTATGACCCTTTTTAAGGTTCCGAAGTCAAAACAGAATTCTCATAGTTTCATCATGCCCGTCCGTCCGTCCGTCCATCCGTCCGTCCGTAGCATAGCGCAGAGGCCCTTAGTGCTAGAAAGCTGTAATTTAGCAAGGATATACATATTTATTTAAACTTCTGGTAGAATAACATTTTTAAAAATATGTTTTTACTTTTTATTGCGAAATATTCGTAAGTGTTAGACACGTAAAAAAATTCATGGCAATAGCATCAAAAGGAAAACTATCATGGCTATATTATTATTAGCATACGTAGTTATTGAGTTCTATAAACTTAGAACTTCGAAACCCTATATTACCAGTGACCTGACACGCTATTAGCCGGTTTTTTAACCAACTTCAAAAAAGTAGCAGGTTCTCAGTTCGACTGTTATAAACAAAAATTAACTTTAACATAATTTGAAAAATCAATCTTTAAAGGGTTAATTCAGGGAATGTTTATACAAAACTCCGTCATTTTTAGGGTTCTGAAGTAAAATCGGAACCCTAATAGCTTCGTCATGTCCGTCCGTCAGTCTGTCCGTCTGTCCAAAGCAAAGCGCCGAGAACCTTAGTGCTAGAAAGCTATAATTTGGCATGGATATACATATTTATTAAAACTCCAAAATCGTAGAATAAACTACTGAAAAAACCTTTTTTTTCGTGGTACCTCCACTACAGGTAACGTGAGCATTATTTTTTTATTCATCCCTATAGTGTGGGGTGTCGTTGAAAAGTTTTTTCAAAAATATTATTCTTTTGAGACCATTTTTGGATGTAGAGATCCGTTTGCGAAATATTTGGCTTGAAAGTGCTAATTTTGGGTACCCAAGTCAAGTCAAGTGTCCCCCCTAACGGCTAAACGGTTGGAGTTGGACAAGTGAAAACATTTTCAAAAATAGGTTATACGATGGATTTATAAGGAAAACTATCAAGGCTATGTTAACATACGTATCGTAGTTAATGAGTAATAGTCAATAAACTTACTACTTTGGAACCCAATATTGCACGTAACCTGACACGCATTTGCCCGGTTTTTTAAGGTAAAACTGTGAAAGTTGGTAGTTAGTATGTAATCTTACATAAAACAAAAATAACTGTAACATGATCGTTTGGTAATACATTCCCTAAGGGCTAAAACTAGAGGTTGTAAGCTTAGAGTATGTTTGGAGTAAGAAGTTGTAAAACGAACAGATGAGTCACCTCATGGTAAGTGGTCACTATCGCCAATGTACATTAGCAACGCTAAAGGAATCACTGATTTGCTGCTGCCCAAAAAGAAAAGAAAGATATTTTTTTTGTGTATTCTGTAAAATTACAATGTAAATTTAAAATTCAAAAACTCTCAGGCCCTGACTTAAACCTCTAAATTCTAAAAAGTTCAATTATTTTGGGACCTTTTCTATGGGTGGGTCATTAATGGCTCACTACTGAACACTCACTCTTGAGGACGCCTAGAGCATACTCCACCACTTTGCTCCAGTGTGGATTGATGGAGGGATTAGAAATCAACCCAAGTGTCGCAAGTCATTACGCCGGGCGAGGACCTTCAATATTTCATAACGACTGTTACCTTACGACAACAACCGGGACCGACAGCCTTACGTGCCCTCCGAAGCTCGGAGAGCTCAAGAATTTTTTGCCACTAGCGGTCACCTATCCAACTACCGACCGCACTCGCTATTGTTTAACTTCATCGATTACTATTAGAACCGACACAAACCGCTGCGCCCGGGCTATGAATTCTTCTCCCGATGGGTAATTAATGGGTTCTAAGAACATGTCACTTTTGCTGTAATTTTGGTGAAGAGTTTAGTATCTTGCTGACTACCAATCACGCTACAATATCAGATCGTAGTTATCATTTCATTATCAACACTAAAGATTTGTTTAATATTTTACTCATTTACATAATACGATATATGTACTAAGTATAGGTGTTTTAGGTTCAACCCATAATGGACTATTACAAGGCACGGGTCTCCTCTCTTCATAGTATGGACAAGTTTGCTGTCAATTTGTGAAAAACATGTTTTATACTGAAGGGATCTTTATTTTCGGCGTACGAAGTCGCGGGTAACAGCTAGTGTATAATATAATATAATCGGTCACGGTGACGGGGACAAAAAATAATATTTCTGTCTCTATCTTTCTCGTAAATTTTGTAACTGGCAATGTCGCTCTGTCAAATGTATCGGAGAATCTACTGATTCTAAATCTATGCCCAACTTACCTACTTATTAATATTTGATATTATCTTCACATTATTCTGGCAAATAACACTTTTAGTAAACTAAGTACATTACAATATTACAATACACAAACAACAAAGACACAGTACAATAAAGAGTTATCTATCTATCTATCTATATTATTATAATATTGTATTTATCTACTTTACACATAATCTAGTCATCAGCGCATACTGCGCGTTCCTTCTACATTAGCATATTGAAATGAGTTCCCAACGAGGTATGTTCGGTCTTAGAGGCGTAATAAAGCCTTCAGGGTATAAGGTGTTAAGCTTGAAAGCAACTTAAAATTGGGTTTGCGATACATTTTTTATACAATTATAAAATTGTGACTGATTTATATGTACATATAAAAAGTATTGAAAATATAAAATAACTCAAAACAAGTTTCCGGAGTTCAAAACGTTTAAAAATAATGATTCGATAAAATATCATTAAAATCACGTAAAAATTTCATTAACTGCAATAGACCATATTTCATCAACTCTGTGACTAATAAAGAAACGATTTTATTCACTACGAAAAGTCCAAAGCGACACCGAAAAGGAAAAAAAACTTTAGATTTGCGACGCCTCGCCCCCGCCTTGGATTTGCTTGAATTAAGACGGTGCGTTTTTATTTTCTCCCGAGAACCTTGAAGCGTACCCAGGATCCTAGGAGACCTATGCGCCACATTTGCTGGTCAATAAAATATAGTAAATATAATAATCCAAAAGAACACATTTATTTTTTGTTTTAAACTTGTAGCTTAGAGCTATGTAGCTTTAAATAAATTTTGTAAATAAAATAGTTGTTATTATATAATCTACTTACTTAACGATTTTTCTATTGAGCCCATTGCTATTGGGCAAATACATAAATAGATCGTTTTTTCACTTCTCTAAGAATCATTCATATCATTCAATAGACAATGATGTCCAAGTGATTAATATTGAAAAGCACTCAAGAGGGATTAATACTTAAAGTGCTTCCATTTTTGTACGCAAAATATCTATTATGACTCGTGTTTTTCCAAACCGTCGTTATGAGCTCTTAGATGTTTTAAAAGGAAATCTTTTAGCGATTCATAATTATTCTCGTGATTTTAAGGTTTTTTGTTAAGAAGACAGAACTTCGATATTATGGTACGTGCTTTTTCTCTAAACGATAAAATTCTAGCATGAAACCGAATCATTTTTTTTTAGAAGACGGAGAGCAGACGGGTCATCTAAGAGTAAATGATATCCGCCGCCCATGGCATCACCAACGCCAACCAAGAAGAAAAGTGTGGAGCAGAAGAAGTATGGAGTAACTGTTTTCACGTTTGGGCAGCTGCTGCCAAATTCCAAGTTTCAAAATGTTATTTAAGACCAACCTTCCAAGCCTGGAATACAAGCGTAGATTAAAATTTTTCGCTATTTTTTGGGAAACGTTTTGAAGAGTGCAAGAATAACGTCGTAATACACGGCAGATTTCCATACTTTCGACATTAACATCCCTCCTGTACGAACGACGCGCTTTGCTTCGTCATTTATTTTGCATATTGCCAAGGATTGGAAGTCAACTGCCTCAATTTTCTTTTGAATATAATATATAGTCAGGGATAGCTTCAAGACAACAGTGAATAGGCTTTTAACACGTGGGTTGTTAAAACGCAAGTTAGCAACATAAAAATATATCTTCCAGACAAGAAAAAAATATATCTGCTACTTTATTTTGGTTTAATTTATGGCCTGAATGTTGTAGTAAATAAATAACGTAACACTTTTGATTACATATTGGTCGAGGGACATTGCAGGTTCCTGAGAATTTGGCACCTTGAATAAAAATTTCATCAAGAAAATAATAAAAATTCGAAATGATTTTTAGTGACGAATTAGAAATAGGTATGTTGTACAGTATATTATAAAAGTAAATAAGTTAGTATTGACACCAAAAATTCCATACTATGTAGAACTATCCACTACCCACGTAAGACTATATCGCCACTTGCCATCTGTTGGGAATGAAGTGAATGAATTAACTTATAATAAAAAAGCTTTCTTGATCAAAAACTTGGACCAAATTTTAATCATTCATCCTTCCTTCTAAATTTGATGTTTCAGCATTTGATCACCAAATACGCCACGTTTTAATAACATCGCCTCGGAATTCAGACAAAGGCGGCCGAAATTACTAATATTATGGCGACATTATGAAAAATTACTCCGAGCCTTTATGGCCAGACAATGGTAAAAATGTGTGAAGTGTGAGAAGATAAGGAGATTGAAATTTTCATCGAAATTTGTCATTACAATCACTGAAAATCAAGCTACGGCATAGAAATAGTACCAATGGGTAATCCCGTGACAAGTTCTGCTCAAATTACACTAAATCGTCAGTTGTTATAAATTATGTTAAATCCTGTCAACGGTTATAAGAATTTTCAGAACGAAAAACGGCCAGTAACGATAAACATTTATTCAGCTCTAAAGTATCATGTTATAGAGGAGCTCTTCAGTTAGCAGGAGAATATTATTAGCAATTCCAGCTCATATCTATAAAAACATAAACAGAAAACCTAGCTCTTTCGAGGATAATTTTTGCACGTACGAGTATAAGATTTGGTGAAGTTAAAAGAATAAAAAGTACAGAAGGAAAAATTTTGTAATATATAATGTGTATCACAAATATATTTACCAAAGAAATACAATTAAGTGAACAGCGGAAATCACTTATATAAACAAAAGGAATAAAGCAAAGAATTTGTAATAGCGAAAATTATTATCATATTTAGAACTGAAACCATGCCATTAATAAATCTGTGTAACATCGCGATGGACAGAGAGGAGGGCCAAAAGTCGGGAAGAATTAAATTATTCTGTTTCTTTGCCCATCTGCGCACTCTTCCTAAAATTCGTAATTGAGAGCCAAATTCTTGATAGGGCATAATGTATTAATCCAGAGTTGTTACAACGGAAATGGAAAATACATTTAAACTAAAAAATCTCTATTCCTAACATTATTCAATAATACAGTTGAAGTATAATGTCATAGAACAGACATCTCGAACAAAATGTGTGTCCCGCCCGGGAGGTTCCATTTTCAAAATTCCCTTTCAAAATCGAACGAATCCATTGAAAATTGAAGCCACGTGGCGCCAATGCATTTAGACATACAATTATGTTGTTCGCGGTGTCGGTTCTATACGCTGGTAATTTATAAAGACGATAATATTATATTTATTAAATGTAAGAAATTTATCTAAAAATGCTGTTGTTCGTAAGAAGATGATTATTTTATAACGTGCCATTGTATGCTCACCCTAATAAGTTTCGCTTCAAATCCAAATCCTTTATCCATTCATCCATCCTTTAATACCTGGACATAAAGTCATTTGCTTTATCAAATTATTATTATTTTTCAAAATCAAAATATTTTATTGCGGACTGGTAGGTATACAAATGTGGTAACGTGTTGGTAGTTTTATAAATCGCTACGTCCTACCTAAGATCCCCTTAGGTTCTTAAGATTTAGATTTAATCAAGTCAAGAATAACAAACATAAAAATGGTGAATATACATAAAAAAGGAAGATATCTTGAGTCCATCGAATTTGCAACTTACGAGAAGATCAATGTTAATAAAGATATTAAGTGGTACGTCTTAAGATTTTAGAATTTAAAATTACAAAGAAAGAAAAAAGAAATAAAACTACGGCATGGTTTGCCAGTTATGACATACACATCTGTTACAGCATTCAAACTTATCTCTCAAAGGCCTAAGGCTAGTTACACAGGCGACCTATGTAGGTTATATCAGCGCCATACAAATCTCAGTTGCGTGTGCCCTAATTTAGAAGGCGGAGTTGAACCCAGCGTAACAAGGTTGAGACCTTTTATTTGAAACGCAAATTTTTTGTCCTTTTAACATCTAAACTTTTGACATTCCGCCTGCGGGTGTTTGGCTTAGCAGATATTTCATAGAAAAATCGTATTATAAGTTAATATACAAGATCCAAGATGGATGTTTGCTGATATTAAGTACCAGCGTTCTGTCCACGGCTTATCCCTATATCCTTTTTAGGGTTCCGAAGAAAAATCAGAACCCTTAATACGAGAAGTTTTGTCATGTCCGTCCGTCCGTCTGTCCAAAGCAAAGCGCCGAGACCCTTAGTGCTAGAAAGCTGTAATTTGGCATGGATACGACATATTTATTAAAACTCCAGAATTGTAGAATAAAATATTGAAAAACTTTTTTTTTCAGGGTAATTCCCCTACAAGTAACGTGAGGATGAATTTTTTATTCATCGCGTATCTGTGTGGGGTATCATTGATAAGGTCTTCCAAAAATATTATGAGTCTTTTCAGACCATTTTTGGAATTAGGGTTCTGTTTGCGGAATGTTTGCCTTTGAATTGCTAATTTTTTAGAGTCAAGTATCGGGTGATACCCTGCTGGTTAAACGGTTGGAGTTGGACAGGTGATAAAATTCTCAAAAATAAGTTATATGATGAATTTACGAGGAAAACTATCACGGCTATGTTAGCATAAGTAATAAACAGCCTCACAAAGTTTCATATTTATAATTTTTGGATACATTTGTTAGATATTCTAATATAGTATTTGAAAATACTAAGGAGTTGTAATGTACACGTATTCGGCTGTTCACTTTTTTTTATGGAAATAGCGGGCAAACGAGCTGACGATCCACCTGATGGTAAGTGACTATCGCCGCCCATGGACATCAGCAACACCAAAGGCATCACTGATGCGTTGCCGGCCAAAAAAGAAAGAAGAAAAAGAAAGAATGAACTGTCTCTCAAGCCCCCAGCCGGAACACGACGAGTCGTTTGGCGGCTGACTCATGCTTGAGGGTGGCTTTTTCTCTTTTCATCTAATGGCATTTATTTAACCATTCTCTCTTACTTATTAAAAAAAGTTACATTACCTATATATTACCTTATATATATTGTATTTGTTAATTAGAGTGTATTTTTTTTTAGATTTCCATAATTATAGATATTCCAGATCTTGCAGACAGATAGATACCTATAATTGAGAATAGTCTATTGTCAACAAAGTAAAATTGGAATCAATTTTTAACTTTAAATTTCCAATACTCACAAAAGGAACCACGTTATAAAAATATATTTCAATATTTCAATGTTGTACGGATTTTACGAACAAAATTGAAAATCATGGCTACAAAAGCCTCAGGAATTATTTGATACTGCGCTTATACAATTTCATGTTCTTTAATTAAAATGCACTCCCAAAAAACGGCTCCGTTATTACCAACGTATACGATATCGTAATCTATATTTTATAAGCTAAAGAGCTTTTTTTGTTATAACGCTGAAACGGCCTGTCGGTTATGATATTTTTTTCTTTATGATGGCCAGCCAACAATCATAAGGAAGTCTATAGGTTGGTTGGTTGGCTTCCTTTAATGACTCACAACTGAGCACGGGTCTCTCGTCTTGAGTAGGCTTAGAGCATACTCCACCACGCTGCTCCAGTGAACATAAATAAAATAGTATGTCGGTTATACAGGTAGCGATGTAGATTTGGATGGTAAAATACACTAACAATTTATTTTGTATCTTGATCACCGTTGCCCATAGAAGGCGCTAACACCGAAGGTATCACCGATTCGTTACCAAGAATCAGAGAAGAATACTCGTAAGTAAAAATACTTAGCACTTTTGACATGTATATAACGATGTTTATACGAGTATCAACGATAGAAATGTACCGATTGAAACTATTGAAGCGTTATAAAATTTTGCATTTTGGTGACCCCATCCGACTACATGTGAATATTTTTCATTCGTATATTCCTTAATGTTCGTTTTAAATGCTAATTCATATTGATTGGGACGATCGCTTTGCCAGAGCGTGTTTTTAAATGTCTGGCCAAGCGTGAACCAGGTAATGGCTGTTAGCATCATGATTTTCTACATTTTTCAGTTTTTGATTTCGCTCTTAATTGTTTTTTGTTGACAACCTGTCACTCTTACACTATTGGACTGAAGCTGGACTGAATATAGAATGTGGGAATTTATAGACTTCATACGCCTCCAATAATATTCCGAATTATCTTAAGATATTAAGAAAACTAACTATAATTTATACTAAAACATAACGGGATAACATGAACCAGTATTCTAGAACGGACCAGTACGGTCTGATTGAAATCAAACGAATGTCAAATGTATAAGATTACAAACAAATCGCGTACCGTATCAATACAAAAATCCAATGCCGCGTCATGCCGCGTCATACAGAACCCTGAAGCGAAATAAAAATAAAAAAGCAATGAGCGGATTGGAAAAAGGGTTAAATGTTTGGAACGGCGGAAACGCGGTTCTGTTAACGATCTTTCAAAACGTGCGCTTAATCACTCACGTTTTTTAGATGTCTGCAACATTTATAGGATTTTAATGGGAAATAGGTCTAAAGAGGGTGATTACGTAGCGAGAGGTAAATGTGTGGAATTTTAATGAATTTGGCAGAATTTGTTTAAATATGCCCGTCAGTTTTTTATGTTAGCAGCAAATGTGTGAACCATTAATTGGCAAGTCACTACTTTATTAGATGGAATCATAGGTATGGTATCATACACTTAATTATGGAATAGTTTAAAAGACGAAATAATAAATATAATGGCGTCCTTGTCTAACGTATGAAATAAAAACAATCCAACTTTATACGCAACAGTTTCGCTATACTGTCAAAGTCAAAGTCAAAATATTTTATTCATATAGGTATCACTGATACACTTATGCACGTCATTTTTTGGCTTTTCGGAAGGTGCTTTGTCGTGGAGGAGAAGAAAAGCCTAAAGAAACTCCTCAGCACATCTTTTGAAAAAATATTACAAAAAAAGATAATAATACAAAAGTATTTACTATTCTGAGCGGAACTGGTTGCAGAGCTGGTCATTTCCATGCGTCTTTGTCATTTAAATACTCGTCTACACTATAATATCCCTTGCCTAACAATTGTGTCTTTACACGTTTTTTGAAAGTTTCTATTGGCAAGTCACGTATTAATTTTGGGATTTTATTATAGAAATGTATACCAAGCCCTATGAAAGATCGCTGCACTTTACTTAGGCGGAACGAAGGCGTAACTAATTGATGCATTCTTTTCGTATGGCGATTATTAATATCAAAATTTTGTTTATACGCGTTTTTATTCTTCCGTATAAAAACTACATTGTTGAAGATATACTGGGAAGCTACTGTAAGTATACCTATTTCCTTGAACTTTTCACGCAAAGATTCCCGAGACCTAAGTTTATAAATAGCCCTAACTGCCCGTTTCTGGAGTATGAAAATTTGTTTTATATTGGCTGCTTTGCCCCACAGCAAGATGGCATAAGACATAACACTGTGGAAATAAGCAAAATAGACTATCCTAGCAGTTTCGACGTCTGTATACTGCCTTATTTTCCTAACAGCAAAAGCAGCCCTACCGAGTTTTGTCGCGAGATTTGTTATATGTGGGCCCCATTGAAGTTTACTATCTAAGGTCACCCCTAAAAAGACCGTCGATTCCTCCATATGCAATGCTTCGTTATTTAGTTTAAGAGATTTGCTGACTTTTTTAACATTAGGTAGCACAAACTCTATACATTTCGTTTTTTTTGCATTTAATAGTAAATTATTGATAGTGAACCAACGCGACACATGCGAAAGAGCACTATTTACGTCGTCGAAATTTAAGTACTTTATTCCTTTCACACTTAAATTGTCAAATTTTTCATGATGTCAGACGTGTGCCATGTTCGCCATTTTGTGTTTCTCTTTATTACAGTGTAAACTGTGACTTATTACTAAGGTATTACGGTACTCTACTAAAACCCACTTTGACAAAGAAATGTCAAAGTCACGTCAAAGCGGACATTAGTAGGAACAAAATCACCATGTTTTGTAACGTAGGCGTAGGTATGCACGTTTTTTTCGTAAGTAACAACAGAGGCCTCAAGGCATTGTCAGTATCATTTTCACCCGCTGTTGGTCTGGTTTTGATTCACAGTAATGAAGTGTTTTATTGCCTTTTCAGATATTTTTTTCAGGTGACATGATTTTTAGTATTTTTCATCGTTTGTCCAAGAATAGACAAGATACGCCGTAAGGCTTAAGCGATTTTAAATACCAACTAGGATAAATTTAAAAATTACATAAACTTGATAATTGCGAGTTAAACTCATTAGAGAAGGTTCCGTACGTTGATTACGTATATATACAGATATATTTCTATTTTATTTATTTTTGACCTTTTTTTAAGCCAAAGGACTTCTTATAGGTTTTCCTGTAATATATAATTAAATAACTATTTTCTGTATTTTTCTCAAAATTCTAGCCTTAATAGTTACGGAGTTAAGGTGGGAATGCTCAATTTTCGCCTTAAATTTTCGTTCTTTCTTGAATAATTTTTAAACTACCTTTTTTAGAATTATAACAAAATATATTTGAGATGTAATCCTGGGTTCCGTTTTTGGATTTTTTCGTTCGGAACCCTAAAAAACCCACCTGCTATCAAAAAGCTATCATGATATACCTTTTTCAAATCCTTATGAGGAGCTCTTTAATTTGATACCCATATTCCATTATTCGATTTATTTTTATTCTTTGATACTTCAAACAATGATATAACTTAATTATACGAATCCGTTCAGCGGTTTGTAAGATATGGGATATTATAGAATATTACATATATACATACATACAAGATCCGCGCTAAAAACATAATTCTCCCTGGCAGTCAGGTGCAAACAAACGAAAATACAATATAAGGTGAAACTTTGCAAAGCAAACCCAAATATGTTAATTCACCAATTGAATTGCGAATTTGGAAAAAGCAAAACTGTGTGCCTCTAATGGCCTTTAACTTGCGAAACGCTGAAGTAGGCTCTCAGGTCGGTTTAAAAATCGTCTTTTAAGACACACATTCGATACTTAAATGTGATAAAATAAGGAAAAACTCTTATAAGAACCCTAATTTCTCGTTCTTTATGTATCAAGTCCGTAGAAATCCAACTGGGTGGTACAGTCACCTGCAGAGAAAAGTAACCCATCTGTCTATTAAAACTGTTTAACAGATGGGTTACTTTTCTCTGCAGGGGACCGTACAAAACCTAACTACTTGGCTCCTTTCTTGTATAGCAGTGCGCACCATTATTAAAAGAGGTTGGTTTAAATTCGAGGATTGATAAAGCCCCTTTCAAAATATTCTGTATTTCGTTTTGTATATGCACACTTATTAATTTGAACATTCATATAGCTATACAACCCTAGATTATACATCTATAATGTACAGTTGGCAAAGGTATTAGGTATACAGGACATGAAACAAAAACGTTCCGTAATGTTTAATATACAGAATTTCTGAATTATTATCAATGTTAAATTTTACCTTAGTAATAATAATAACGCTTCACACTCATGGCCCCACACTAGGATTTCCTGTGTCGAGGGTGCCATGGACAACACACAAAGACAACAGACAAATGCCCAGATCAAGAATAGAAATTCAAATTCATCATTCAAATTTACACCTCGCTGGGAATCGCACCCTGGACCCTTGATCTAATCAATTCGTGATTTGCCTATCCAAGTGTTTAAGAAATATTTTAAATCTCAGCTAGTAGGCAAGGGATACTACGGTATAAATGAATATATTAATGACAAAGACGCCTGGAAATTAGTGCCGCATCCAGTTCCGCGTAGGTAAGACCATATTATGTAACTTTTCATTATTTTAAAAGATGTGCCGAGAAGTTTCTTTAGGCTTTTCTTCTCCTCCACGAAAAAGCACCTTTCCGAAAAGCCAAAAAATGACGTGCATAAGTGATACCCATATGAATAAATTATTTTGAATTTGAATTTGGCGCGGCGATCCGGCATGGTTTAACCATTGCGCCACATGGGTCGTCCTTGCGTGTAATAGGTAGCATTTTATATTGATTATAATACAAACATTCTGTAATATAAACAACACCGAACGTTTATGTTTCATGCCGTGGATACCTAATACCTTTGCCGACTGTACTATTAAATGTACTATTTTTGAACGAGTAGCATCCTAGAGTAAGCCGTTGGAAAAGTCAATGCGGTGCGATGAACGAAGGACCCGCGTAATGTGTTCATTCGTGTCGAAGAAAGGTTGAAGGTCCAATGGCAAGTAAATGGTTATCTAATGGAAGGGTTTTCTATAACGCACTTCCTAATACGTTTGATTTACTCTCTATTGCTTTAATAGGACAAAATCATGGGACATTTGTCATGGGTTATGTTGTCTCCATTTGATTAAGAATTGAAAAAGATTTGAAGAATGGATATTAATATTTTTCTAATTGTGGATTACCTGAATTTAAGTCATTGACGCAAGAACTAGAACTTGTCCTACGGATTTTCCAGGTCAGTCTAAAAACTCAGTCGCACATACATATAGACTTCCAGCTCATCGATAATGTCAGATATTATTATTGTTACTGATGTAGGTACAGTCAGCAAAGGAATTAGGTATGCAGGACATGATTCTAAAACCTTCTGTAATTATTGACATCACAGAATATTTATGTTAATATCAATATTAAGATATCTGTACCTATTCGTAAGGTATGATTTATTTTGCTAATAACGTAAACAATAATAAGATTAATCATTACGGAAGGTTTTAGAATCATGGTCTGCATAGCTAATTCTTTTGCCAACTGTACATGGATGACAGTGACCACATCCAACCAATTCGATCTGATAGTAAGTGGATTTTGCTGAATTTTTTTTTTTTTTACACAAATAAGTTAATGCTTGACTACAATCCCACCTGATGGTATGTGGAGATGTGGTCCAAGGTGGTGAGCACATTAACTTAGTAAAAGCCTATTCACTCTTTTCTTGAAGACATCCACATCATAGGCAGGCGGGAACGCCGACGCAGGCAAGTTATTCCAGTCCTTGGCGGTGCGTATAACGAATGACGAGCCAAACCGCCTCGTCCTTACCGGCGGGATGTTCACAACAAAAGGATGGATACCCGCCGTGCGTCGTGTCGTTCGATGGCGAAATGGAGATGGGGGAATTAAATCAAACAATTCCTGTGCACACTCTCCGAAATGTGCCCTGTAGAAAACCGAGAGGCTGGCTACTCTACGCCTGTGCTCGAGGCTTTGCAGATTGGTCTCAACCAAATCTGGGTCACCAATGAGCCTCTTCGCACGCCTCTCCATCGAGTCCAAGGCAGAAAGGTGACATTTGGCTGCACCTGCTCAAATGTGCGAACAGTACTCCACACAAGGCCGAACCTGAGCTTTATACAAGGTTAACAGTTGCCTCGGTGTGAAGTACCGCCGCACTTTTGCAAGGACACCAAGTTTCCTTGCAGCAGCCTTAGCCTTGGTCTCAATGAACCGCCCAAAGTTGAGTTTCGAGGATATCTCTACTCCTAACAACTGAAGACTGAACTAACAACTCTTTATGATTAAATTCAACCAATAAATGAATGGGTATCATCTTAGCAGTATACCAATTTTTTCTTTATGCTGCAATTTCTCCACAATGCATAGCAATAGACAATATCGTTTTCCAGAACGAAAGGATGCGGCTTGCTTTAAAAATAAAACTTAAATATCAGATAACCATTGTAAGATTATATCGAACATTCGAACAAGTGCTTCCCATTCTGCAAACAGAACCACAAACGCTGTGTCCATCGAATAAACTGCAGTGGACGAGATATAAAAGATTGTTTGTAAACTCTTTTCTCATGAACAACGACGTGTAAGGATTGAAAAATCACCAACGTTGATACATTACGCGTTGTGTTGAGGAAAATAGAGTACTTAGAGCTTTTGTTATGAAATTATAAAACTTCTTACGATAAATGGTTACGGGGATATCAGCCACTAAACTACTCGATGTTGTTTTGCTGGGTGCTTAAGAGCTACTTCTGTATTTTCTCTCTTGCTCTTTTCTGTCTTTCTCTTACTCTTTTCTGTCTACTTCTGTCTTTTCTCTTCTGTCTTGGTTCGCGCTTCAGTGTTGCCTATCGTATCCAAAGGTATGGTGACCACACTGACCAGTAACTATCAGGTTTCTTTGTTGGCAATGTAAGTCAATAAGTTTGTTATGTAAGTCATAACAATATATAAAGGCTCCATCCAAACTAGAATCCTAGTCAATTTCTCCAGCTAATAGTTCTCCCCTTCACTGAACAATGGACCAGACTATGGGCACACAATTAAATCATGGCTCATAATAATTTTAACTAGAATGATAGCTTCGAGTAGCTGCCATTCTAGTTTTAATAGCAATATTAGAGAATCTATAGAAAGCGGGACTAATACCTCCAGCAACGCATCGGTGACCATTTTCATGTATTGTATCGTTTATGGTTATTACAAATCCCGACTCATTTGCCGGTTTCACTACAAAAAAGAATAACTAAAGATTTTAAAAGCAAAACGAGGTTGCGTTATACAAGTCCATAAATTCGAATACCAATGAAAAAAGCCAAAGACAAAAGGCCTTAATAATCATCTATAGCGAATCTATCACAGAGTGACTAGATTTTTAAAAGAGCATTCATTCCATTCACAACTATGCGACTGAGTCTGAATCTGAAAGCGTGTCAGCCATCCGTGGGCACTGTATCAATGATAGCTCTAAACAAGAGCATCTCACAAAGAAGAGGAATTTTTAAAGGGGTACGGTAAAAGGCAATAAGCTCGGTTTTTATGGCTTGCAGTATGGTATTGTAGGGGAAACTAGACTACGTGTTACAAGTGGTATAACAGTTGTCCATCTCCATCGTCCTTAATTTTGAAGCGGTTTTTTTGGTTTGTAAGTTAGCGTGAATGAGATGGATATTGGTTATATTTGTAAATAAATCCAAGTTAATAAAGTCAGGGGTTATTTAAATATTATAAAGTTATCGTTTTTTTATCCATTTGATATAATTGATATTATAAAACTAACTTAACGGTGCCAGTACATGGAAGGTATTTGAGCAAAAGTATAGTTGATACACGGACGTAAAGAATCTCACTTGGGCAGCGTGGTAGACTATGCCCCTCACCTAGTAAGACCCAAGCCTAATATGGAAAAACTATGAATCACGATGGAAAAATCGCAAGAAGTAAATGTGTTGTCAATATTCAGTAAGTAATTTCATTGAAAGAGCCGTGTCTGAGCAACTAGCAACTGAGTTTGTGTTTAGTGAGCCAGTCGAACTAAAATAAATCAATAGGTACGCCAGTTAAGTAACTCTTCAGTTTCTAATTGAAATGTTCTGCGGGCGTTTCATAAATCACGGGTGGTTCTAAGAAGTACAGAAACTGTATGAATTAAATTTTTGAAAAGGTTTTAATTGTGCACCTAAGAACTTTGACCGTACGAGTTTAAACTTATATTATAATACAAAAACGAAAGTTTTGATTCTTAACCGACTTCAAAAAAGGAGGAGATATTCAATTCGACTGTATTTATGTTTGTTACCTCAGAACTTTCGACTGTGTGAACCGATTTTAATGATTCTGTTTTAAATCCAAAGCTTGTGTTTGTTATGTAATTCCACTTGAATTTGAGTGAGATCTGACGAGTAGTTTTTGAGTTATCACAAATTTTGAAGTCGGTTATTTTTTGTCAAGAATTATTTGCTAGTTCGCTTGTAATGGATAAACTCAAAAACTGGATCAATTTTAGAAATTATTTCACCAATCAGCAAGTAATATAGGCTATATTTTAACTTAGTTCTCAACCATACAGAATGCCTCGCAAAAGAAGTTTCGGGCGACAGCTAATATGAAATAGGTATGTACATCATGAATTAATTCGTTCATGAGAACTGGTTGAATCCAAAATTCCAAATAGTTTGCTTAAGACTTGTCAAAAGGTTACATTGGACTACAATATTGTTATTATAAACGTTGTGAATTAATCTTCCCCTCCTCCACTTCTTTTTCGTCTATTTTCTGCTATCCCTCTCCCTTGGTATTTCTTTATATTTTTTCCTCTTCTTCTGACTGTCCTTGGCCCTTTTCTTCTCGCTCTCTATTAAAAAAGTATTGCCGGTGGGAAGCAACGCTTACATATCACCAGATTACCCATCTTTTTGGCCATAAATTTAACATGGGAATGCTTTAATGTGCCAATATTTCTTTTCGATACTACTATTATGTCTTCTGTGTCGATACTTAATAGGACAAGATTTAGACACGTAGCGTTTCAATCAGAAGTGGGAGTCAATCAGTGGTTGTATCGATTCACTCCAGACTGACCGGCTAAGAATAGACAGCTCGATAATTATCGCGGTGTATGCGCCGTATAGAGCCGATTTTCACTTGGTACTTACCTGTAAAATTCCAAAATGACATTACCCAAGTCTAATTTGACAGTAATGCTCTATTTACTCATTTGGCTGCAAATGAAATAGCACGAGTGAGAGACCCTTGCAACGTAATACGAAGTAAGGAAAGCTTATGTTTTATTCTTGGAATATCAATACAAATATATTTAAATCCTATACATATTATTCTTTCCCGCAGTTTAAAATAAATGATATCTCGGTTTATAAGTCATAAAATGTTTTTAAAATTAGCAATCATTTATTTTTAGTTATCTACTTTGTAAACTAAGAAAAATAAAACTTGTAAAACGCCTACAAGAAACTACAGAGCAACAATTGCTTTACGAACGAGTGCTATTTACAAAAGGTTACAAAAGTTACAATTGTTAGGCGAAGTGAAACGACGAAAAGCTTTGTTTTATATATTACCAGGTGATGATAAATGGAACGCGAGCTCAACTCCGAACGTTTCAATCAGAGCGGGAGTCAGTCGGCGGTTGTATTGATTCACCCCGGGCTCAGTTCCGCTAATAACCACTTCGATTATTCATCGCGGTGCAGTGCCATTAAGGGCGCAACATTTGTCAGTTAGCAATAACCAAACCTGACTATTCCTTTACTGAACTGTTAAACAGTATTTCTATATATTATATTCAGACTATGGCTAGGAGCAAGGAACTCTTCTTGCAACTTTTTTTAACGGAAATAGCCGGCAAACGAGCTGACGATCTCCTGGATGGTAAGTGGACATCGTCGCCCATGAACATCAGCGACACTGAAGGTATCACCGATGCATTTCCGACCAAAAAAGAGAGAAGAAAAACACACTAGATGTCTCGAGAGCATTTCTCCACTGCGCATTGGTTGTGAAGTTGTCAGGAATAAATTATAACGTTGCCTTACGTATGATTAATTTGCTTACGCCCCAACTCAGAGTCACTAACGTCCCAACTCAGAGTCACTAACAGTTACTTAAATCGCTCCTTAGTAAAGAATCGCCATACAAATTCTGTACTAAGGAGCAATTTAAATAACCATTAGTGACTCTGAGTTGGGGCGTAAGTTACTTTAATCGCTCCTTAGTAAACAATCAGCGTATAAATTCTGTACTAAGGAGTGATCTAAGTAATCATTAGCGACTGAGTCGAGGCGTTCATCAAAGAGAAAGACTTTCTTGAAATTACAATCTTACCTCAAAATTGTAAATCTATTGAAATCATAATTTTATATTCGACGACTCTAGAGTACGAATACCTACAGAATGGTAAATGGCGTAGCCAGCTACGAGTGCTACAAAGTAGTAAATGGTGTAGCAAAAAATTACATAAATATTACTTGAAAATATACAGTACCTTAGCTGTGCCCTTATTGACTGCTTTATTAACGCCCACGCGAGCTGGTTAAGATTTGCAGTACCTGAGTTCCTTTTATGACATAAAATCTAGTACGAAAGAAATGCTGGAAACACTACCTAGTATTTCCTGTAGAAACGTAAGTGTGCATTGAAGTCATATTATTATATATTTTTGGAGTCAGTCTCTGTTTTTCTTTCTTTCTTTCTCTCGTTTCTTTCTTTCGTTATTTCTTACTCGTGTGACTAAAAAGCAATAATTCGTCAATATCATTTCCTGTGTACGCACACATTCAATACCTACCACGTACCTACTTTGTATAGGTACGTCAGATAGGTCAGATGTATGTAACATGTAACAAACGCTTTATGTGAGCGCAGTGTTTGACATACACCTCACGGACAAAAGAGTTTTTTTTACTGATAAAAAAGGACGTTTTACCGAGAATTTTCAATCGCAGTTTGCTGTGAAAATGTATTTTCATACATAATAACAAATAATACAATTGACTGAGTAATATAAATAATTACGAAGATGGACGAGACTACGCCAACAGTACATTTTTAGGGTTCCCTAACGGAACCCTTATAGGATCACTCGTGTATCTGGGCGACCGCTGTTCACAGCCAATTTACTCCGAAACTACTTACTGGACCAAATGAGTTGAAATTTGGTATTCATGTACTTTTTTGTACGCAGGACGTTACTTGCGTTACGTACGTGGTAACGCAGGGTACTTCAATATATTTCGACTGCTTGTTGTTATCGCGTCGCGCTGCATCGCTTCGCGTTCGCATCTACATCGCTCATGTAGGACGCAGCATAAATAAATTAGTAGCTTCGCCACAATTCGGCGGCGCATCAAAACTTCCGACCCCTTAGGCAATCCGTACTGGAGCAGCGTGGTTGAGTGGAGTATTAGGGCCATTGATGCATCGAAATCAGGTTATGCAGAGATCATTCAAAGAATTGGAGCAAAGAGAAATTAAGGTAAATTTAAAAAGTATTTCGTAGTTATTGAGAAGTTTGAGTACCTACTAAAGCATAGTTTCACGTAGCGAAGATAAAGTGGCCTATTAAGTATGTAATTAAAGCAATAGTGTTAAGTATAAAACAAACGTTCAAGCCAAACTTTACTGGTTAGTTACACAAGGATGCAGCCAATAGAAGTTACGTTGAATCCCCTTAATGAATATACAGCATGAAATCGAATCGGACTGAAATATTTCAGGGGGGCACTCATCTCGCGATTCTCAGCCCGAATATGTAAAAAAAATATGGCCTTAATTTTTAAGCAAATTATCCTTTAAAATACAGTAATCATAGACACCGTGGTCGAGCAAGCATCGACCTTATTTTACGATACATTAATGAATTTCGCAATGCTTTGTATTCGCCGCTATTAACGAAGTTAGGTTTTATGGCACCGCCGCGATCATGCCGCCAAAGGTACCGCCACGCCACATAATACGCCGCGCCGGCGTTTACAAAGGTAAACGCCGCCTTTCGGCTTTTCGTAAAAGCCGCACCGCCCGCACCGCACGCTTCGACGCTGTCCCGCCCCCTGCGTCTTGCCGTGCGAAAGCAATGTACAGTTGTACACAAACAGTCGTACCGTCGCGTGTCGTGAGCGCAGCAGTGCGTGCGATATTAATTACTGGTATTGCGATTTATTTATTTGTTAAAGAAGTTGTGTAACAACCGTTTTAGTGTCACACGTCAGTGTGTAGACCAGTGTTTTAAACAACTGTTTATTAAGTTCGTACTGACGGAAGATTTGATAGTGCATCATTAATGATTTATTAGGTATTTTAACAAGTGTGGTGGATGAAATGTTAGACGATGTGCCGTTAATTTATCACAGAAATATGTGTTATCAACACGACTTAGCGCCTGCACACTATCTGGTCCGAGTCTGTGAGTTTTTAAATACCATTTCCAATTTTTAAAGTATGCCAGAAATAATCAATTTTGTATTAAATGTTTGGCTATTTTATGCTAGATATTTGCTTAATAGGTAGATACCTAAATTTTTTGCGTCCTAACCCAGGGTTTAAGAATTTAAGGGAAAACGAATCATAGGTCATTCACCTAGATTGCGAGGGCGACGCGCTGCTAGGGCGTCCATACGTTTTGAGATTTTTCGTATTTAGTTTGATATTATTATCTCTGTGATTTATGAGTGTTTTAGTTTATTTCTTTGTTTATTCGGGATCTCATCGCGAGCCAAACATCCCTTAAAAAACTTCCCACGAATTAAAATGCTACCCTGTATAGGCGCAATGGCGCAGGACAGCTTCTGGAACGACGCCAGCCTCCAACCTGGATGAAGATTAGTTGCCTACGCCAGATGTATTATTTATTTAAGTAATAAAAATATCAGTTAGGGGAAACCCAATGATATTTTACAAGATATGCCAAGACGGCGCTGAAATTATGTCAGTCGAATTTAGACAAGTGTAGCGATTTCAATTCAGACAGTTGATAGCTGCCTCTGAGTGAGGCCGTCTAGCTGTCTTTTTCACTATTATGGTTTTAGTAGTGCCATCCCTTTTACATAATTTACCAATGTAATAGTGATTGATGTAGTGAAACAAAAGATAAACGTGTGTGTGTTGTAGCTCGGTCGGAACAGATTTTTTGGTTGATTTGTAAGGGCATAACGTATCTATAGTTTAATATCATTGGGAAACCCTAAGTAATTTGCTTGGACTATTTGATTGATCAGACATTGACATGGCATAGATAGATATTTTGAATGAATTGTTATCTAACAGAATGTTGTGGACAAAATTTTATTATTATACTCCGTATCAATTTATCTTTTAATTACGCTTTTTCTTCTCTGTTTGTTATCCGTTTGGTAATGTTTGACTTTCGAACACTTTCGTGGTCGTAATTATAATACCATCAGCGTTATTCAAGGTTTAAGTGCAGGTGTAGTTAAGGGGTGTAAGTCGCTTAATCCATTCTTAATTCCAAGCCAACCTTCCTATTGTAGAATGACACAGTAGCGCTAGGTCTCTCCCTTACATTTGCAGGACCTTGTGGTAGTCATTTAATTTTAACAGTAGGTGCCTAACAAGTAATGCTTATTAGGGTTCTTTTTTAATTGCCTATTATCGGGGCAAAAATTGTTATGTGTCAGTTTTAATTGTCAAAACGAAGGCAAAGACCATGCATATTATAGACCCCAGTATGCCGTATGAGTTATATTTTACAAGAATACAAAAGTATCCTATATTTTGTACTTTTATATCGCTTTCCAACATGTAATAAATCATAAGGAAGCATCTCACACTGGAGTAATCTCCAGACCTCTGCAATAATACCAAAGCCTGAGTTAGGGTACATCTGGACCCAGTGATCCAAATAAAAAGATACTCGTACTCACGTACTCGCGACCAATTTATTTGATGCTTATAATAAATGGTAGCATTGGAAATGATTATTGCCCGGTAGGGTATTGCAATCACGTCCCTGTTTCTATTTGCTAGACGTCCGCTAGTGTCTGGAAGAAAGTTAATACTGTTGTTTTGTATTATTAAGTAGGTAATCAGTTTTAGTTATAGCTGAATTTTTACCAGTTTTGTTTTCTGAGAGATACATTGCTGGTTATAATTAGAGTAAAAGAGTGATCCTTACCTACGTTAATTAGCCATTCGAAAGTTCTCGTAGTTCGTTAAAGTTTTTAGATAGATATTTTCATTTAATTATTTAACTTGCTGCACCATACAAAATTTGTACAATAACAAAGAACTTAATGCTAAAAGCATTCGCTCAAAGTTAATCTTAGGGCCCAAAATATAAAACACAGATAGGTCTTTTGCGCACCTGAGTTTTCCTTGACTTGGCCACTTTGGTCAGCATGATCATTCTAATATGAGCCCCGCAATGGGTTGGTCTAGCTAGACTTACATATTATGCATGTTTATACATCTGTACATGATATTAAAATTATAAACCAGCTTCATGTACAAGAAGTGGTAGCTAGTTCAGTACGATGTCACTTCAATTAACATGACTCAATGGATGGTTTTATGCACCATGAATTAATTTATTTTTATATTGGCACTCTGCCTGCAGTTTTGACCGCCTTTTCCGAGATAACAAGTACACTATAATCTATTTGAGGTCATGATTTATTTTTGGTTTCACTGTCTAAATTTCATGAAAATCCGTTCAGTAGTTTTTGCCTCAAAGATTAGCAAACATCCATACAAACTTTCAAATTTATAATAAGGGTAGGTTTTTTATTGCCAAGGTGGCCAAAAATAATCTGGTGCTATGGACTTGTTGTTCAGCATTGCACCTCGAGTAGGGGTCGAGATTGGCTTGAGCTTAAGATGGATAGAGCCCCTTATCATCTTACACTTACCATCAGTAGGCTATCGACATAAAAATGGAATTTGTTTTTTGTCTTTGTTCTGTCGTATAATATTTATCACGCATGTAATAAAATAATACACAACAGGATACCTTAACTGTCAAACACAGGATAATCAATTAAAAATCTTACTTAGTAAAATAAACTTTTGAATTTTAAATAAAAAAATTAATTTAATTAATTAATTTAAAATGTTAAAAAAAACTAAACAAATTATAATAATTATAATATAATCATACAAAAGTTTGTTTATAGAAACAATACCTGAACTAATGTTAATAACGAATAATATTAACAACATTTTAAATCATGTCTCCATTCTGCATAACACCATCTCAATTACCAGTGCAGTGACAAATTAATGTGGTCATTGTGTGTAGAGGGCGGTGCTGTGACGTCACTATGTGTGATAACCTACGTGAATAACTTTATACTGGATGCTACGGATAGTTAAGTAGAATTTTATTGGAACGAAGTTCCTTATCGCGCGTTGTGAAAGGGGGCTAGATGGAAAATTACGACACTTTTTGATTTTACGAATGACAACACTTTTTTTGAAGTGATTCAGAGAGTTTTACAGAGATGGCGCTGTATAACAAAACAATACTTAAATCGAAAGGAACTTCGTTCCATCCGGGTGTCCCTTGACACCTCTCATGTTTTTTATATAGTTTTAACAAAACATAATAATATAATTTATATAAGATACGTTTTAAGTTTTTATCATCGCGGAAAAAAATTGTGTTCGATTCTCTACCTGGACAGATATTTATGTGACAGAATTAGTTCATTGGTGATAGATAAATGATTACTGCCATGGATATTAGTAATGTCTTGTTTGTGTTGTTCATCCTACCCGCGTTAGAGGGAATCCTGCACGGTTTATATATTTATTTGTACAAAATGAACGTAAATATTTATTCATAACATACTATTTTCAGTTGTTTTATTTGTCACTAGTTACTTGTTTTATTTGTCATAGGACGCCCCCCGACCAGGTGGACTGACGACTTGAAGAAAACAGCGGTCATCCGCTGGATTCAGAAGGCTCAGGACCGGTCAGAGTGGTGCAAGTTAGGGGAGGCCTATGTCCAGCAGTGGACCTACAAAGGGCTCATGGATGGATGGATGGATATTTGTCACTAGGAAATCTCCCTCGCTTCGCTTCGGGAAAATAGTAAAAAAATATATAGGCTATATTATAGCCTATGTCACCCGGAGAGAGTGTAGCTTCCCAACAGTGAAATAATTTTTCAAATCGGTTCGGTAGTTTCGGAGCCTATTCAATGCAAGCAAACAATCAAATCTTTCCTCTTTATAATATTAGTATAGATTATACACAAACGTTACACAAACTCGAAGCAAAAACAGTCGAATCTCAGGCACTATTAACAGTAGTTCTAGTTTCACCTGAAAGTTGTGCTGAAAGGCTTTTGTCAGTAATAATCCAGTTTAGATAGCTTAGCGACAAAGTTTGTTGAGCCATTTAGTACCCTGCATCGAATGCAGGAACTTTGTCACGTAAATAAATTAGTTTTGTCGGATTGGCAATGGTGAATATTCGTATGAGCATTTGTATTTAACATTGAAAGTGTAAAGGGGTAAAGTTAGCATGATATGTAGTCCAGTTTTCCATTTTAATAGCTGGAGGATGAGCAGATTTTACACTATCATGGTAAGTGGCCACCACTGTCCAGGAATAGCCTGAAGATGGCTGAATGTATGGCTTCAGGCCATTCGTACTAGAGAAGCGTGGTGGTATGATCTAGGTCTCCTCAAGTGGAGAGGCCCGTGTTCAGTAGAGGACGATTAATGTAATTTATGTTATAGTCAAACTTCGAAGCTTTTTTACGGAAAAATCAGACAATCAAGCTGACAATGCACCTGATGGTAAGTGGAGATGACTAAAATTGTAGAATATGTTATTACATATTATAACAAATCCTTGATATTTATATAGTCATATTTTTTTTATATTGACTATATATATGACTATATATAATAATATATACTATATGACTATATAGTCACTTTATTGGTAAAAATATTTACAGGTCGACAGTTCTGATATTCTACATTTATACACGCAACAAGTTTCATTAAGTAGTAGTAATAATAATTTGGTAGGTATACAATCCAAATGTCATCTGTATATATAAAAGGCAAAAGTGATTGACTGATGTATCAACACACAGATCAAACCCTTAGGGCTAGAAACTTAAAATTTCACATACCTATTTCTTCATATGACGTAGGCATCCACCAAGGTAGGATTTTACAAAATTCAACCCCCAAAGGGGTGAAATAATTAATAAGTTAATTTAAACATAATATTTGATTAAACTAATAAAAAATAAAATATTAAACAAAGTACAAATTATATTTGATTAAATAGTTATATTATGATCAATATTATCTAACAGTAATAATCTGAGGTTCTGGAAAGTTTCCAATATTTGCAGCGCTTTAATTAAGATCAACAGAAAATGGTCTTCTTTGTTTTTCGTTAAATGAAGACATAATTGGAACACTGACACAGTTTAAAAACGACTCAAACGTTATTAAATAAATATGAAGTCGTAACAAACTATAACTTAAACAGTTAAGTATTATTAATTCAATAGCTTAGGTCTCCTTTTACAACAAGAGATAAAGCTATCCTAGAAATGAAAAAAGGAGAGAATCTCCTCTCTTAACGTTACGTTACTCTCGTTAAGTTACTCTCGTTACGTATGAGAGGACAGCAGTGGAAATTATGAATTAATACTCGTGTGAGGTCTTTCAAAGCCCAAGTCTTACAAAAATGCAAATTATGTACTTTTAGTGTTAGTCTATGTACTCAGTATTTTAAGTAGCTTCCTAAAAAACCTTGCAGGACCCATGACAACACTGACAAACATGAACAAACATTTTGTAAGACTTGGGAATTGAACCTAGTGTCCCTTTATTCTCAGTAAGGAACACTGCATCAGAGTTCAGTAATTGGCCGCGGCTGATAAAATTATGAAATTCTCATTCATAAAACAATGTAATACCATAACAAATATCTTCAATAACATATTAATAATAGAGCTATTTCCGCGAATAATTTGGCAGAGGCTACTAAAATGCGAAATGAAAACATTTTTCTTACTAATTGTAGAATTAGCCAAAACCAATGTCCTAGGTATTTTCATTTAGTCGCTCCTACAAGGAACGGTGCCAAAGCCTGGCTGCAAGCCAGAAACCATTGCGACGAAGATTTCACTTGAAATTAAAAAAGTACTAAGAAGTTGCGAGAGACATCGTTTTATTAACGCCCCTCTATTGACTTGAGATACTTAGCGCTTTTAACTAAGTTTGTTTTGGCTACTTCTAAATCAAGTTCTGTAAGCCCTATCTGAATTTGAGTTGTGACAGTACTCTGTGATAATAAAGGCAGAAAATAAATAAAGTTTTTTGAAGTCATTGAGGCCTCAATGTAAGTAAGGCAGTAGCCGTTAAAATAACGGTGAAAACCGAGAGCAAGCTCATATGCTATAAGCACCCCTTGTTAGTATATTAAAATTATGAGTAATAACAAAATACGACCACTTTGGTATTAATAAGCGAGAGGGTGGTTTACGATGATGTAATGTTTTACAGCGCCAATATTTTTGTGGCTGAAGGTACAATTTTCATGTCACACAAAATTCCTTGTTACTGTGTAGTGCAGACATCAGTTGCGGAGATTGTGAGACTTTTGCATTTTGTAAGTTAAATAGTGTTTTTTTAAACACCGTTGCAAGTGAATTTCACACCACATTTCTTTATAGGTAAATAAAAAATATAATTGCTTCTGCCTGGCATAATATACTCGTACCTATTTTTTTTTCCTCAGTAGATATATTTAAAGAAATTTTTAAATTATTAGGTATGTGCTTAGGGTAAAATGGAGTATTTATTTCATTTTAATCGGTTAGTAAATAAAAGACAAAAATTTTATTAAATAAAAAACAAACTTTTAAATAATCCTTGAACGTTATTCCTTTTTTTTGAGTATTTATTATTTATTTATTTATTTGAACATCAACACAATGTACAACAAAACAACATAAAGAATGAGCTGAGTATGAGCTGTGTAAGTAATAACACATCGGTTCAAAAGAGTGATAACGTTCGAGCCTGGATTATAAAGCGAAGTTACAAAGACATGTCAAAGTTGGAAAACAATATTTTGTATTTTGTTAAGTATGCTGAACTATATTTAAATATAGTTAATATAGAATGTTAACATTCTTTCATTTATCCTAGAAAATACTAGCAAGTTGGCAACCCTATTCATAACAGTCCATGTTGTAAAATTACGCCTTATTGCGGGCCGTAAAAACCCCTCTGATACAAATATTTGTTGATATGACACTTTCGGCCATCTTCGAGCAATAAAACAATGACGATATACATTTACTAGAAGTGACTTCACATAAATCCAGCGGATGCCCACTGTTTTTTTAAGATCTTGAGTCGTGTCTGTGAATCTTTTCTTGAAACGTTTTCTGTAAATCACTCAGTCTATTGTTGAAAAAGGTAAGAAAATCTGTTCGGTAGTTCTTAAGCCTATCGTCAATAGACAGGAAGACAAACGATACATAAGACTTCGTTACACAATAAGTTTTGTTTTGTCAGTTGCTAATAGTAGCTATAAATGCACTGGGAGAAGTTAGCTGTTTCAATTTTATCTCCTAGACACATCCAGTAATTCTTTATATCTTTTGCTGAGGACACTAATACCATGTCATATTTAATAGCTTCCCTTCCAAGACAGACATATGTAGTAGTTTATACCATCACGTTACTTATTACTAAGTATAAAATAGTGTGACTTTTTCTCACATTTCTCACTTTTTCTTGATCAATAAAAACGCATTAATTGTGTGCTTGCACTATTCCATAAGTGTATGTAGTCAACTCGAACAGAACTGTAATTTCTAATCGGTCAGTTATTTTACATAATTAATTGTCCCCCTGATTTTATTTTTCAGTGACCTTGAGTTGATTTTTTTAAATTAAGTAATAAAATTATAATAATCGGTCAGTTAAGTCCATGTCATGGGCTGCATTGACCGTTTAACACTATGAAGGCTGTGTTGATATAGTCATTGCGTTATTATAAGTAAGCTAATAAGTAATACGTAAACGTTCTTAAAAACAGTTTTAAATGTCTAGAAGATTAATACAATCCCAACTAATGGTAAATGGCGATATAGTCTTGCATTAATAGAAACAAACAGCCAAAATTTCTAGATCCGTGCAGCCAAGTAATGTACTGGATTTGCAACGTAAATACTACTAGTACTACTACGTAATACTAACGGTACATATTATACTATTATAATAAAATACGTACATGCCTTTGAATAAAAATTCTAGTACTTCCATCCGTAGATCTGTTATTTTTGTCCCTTTATACATAATTAATTTCATACATAATTCATCATCAGATCCTGGCTCTATTTCAGTAGAACCAAGTAATCTTCTATACAATAAGAAGAATCATCAAAATTACATAAACAATAGAATTATAGCACTGCCTGCTCCAAAAAATACACACAAAGAACTTCCTCTTTATAACTTGGTTAATAGAATTATTTAAGTTATTATTTTTTAATTATAAGCGTAAAATTGCCCACAGTCCACCTGCAAGGCTTGTAATAAAAACCTCACAGGGGAGATATTAAACAAATAAGATCGAATTCCATCCCTCGATACTGAAAAATGATAAAAAAATGTGCACGTGCGGCAAGAACGCGTTCCAAATAATAGCAAAAAACTTATTGATATGACTTCACGACGTAAAAAGTAGACGAATATTGAGTTTCCTTCTTTTTTCTCAATGGTATGTGATAGTTGGTTTACTTCTTTCTTATGAAGGGTGTTAGGTCGAATCCACCACTTTTTTATGGAAATAGCTGGCAAAAGAACTAACGATACTTGATGCCTGACTATCATCGCCCATGGATATCAGCAACACCAAAGGCATCACTGATGCGTTACCGGTCAAGAAAGAGAGAAGAAAAAACATTTATCTTCTACAGGATATAATTTTTATTACTTAATGAAAAAAATTGACACCAAATAAACAAAATCCAATAGCAAAACTAAAGTTTTTCATTTACTTATAAAAAAATACAGCCAAAGAACATTGGTTGAAACTTTTACGCTATCTAGTAGTTTGGCGAGGATTTTAGAAATTATGATTATTATGTTTTGGTGACATAAAACTTCGTGTTCGGTCCTTGGAAAATTCTCCATACTATTCTCCAAGGTGCGTTATTCCGTCAATTTGGAGCAACATGATGATATTGGTGAAGTATGCTTCAGACTTCCATCACGATTATATTTTTTGTATTTTTATGCAAATACCCAATAAACGACCATCGAGCCACCTGATGGAAATTGGTCACCATCGCCCACGGACATTAGCAACGCCAAAGACAAGGCATTGTCGGACAAAGAAGAAGCGGGAATTAAAATTGCATTCAAAATCCTTACAAAAATCGAAAAGCTTAAACTTTAAGCCACGCCAGAGATTTATTTGTTTAGTAAAAAAGGAACCCTTACATCGTAAGAAGCTCTCGCCTTTATTTTTGTTATAACAGACACCGTAACCGCAGCACTTTGCGGTTATCCGGCTGTCCGCAGCAATGCTGACAAACTGGTTCGAGGCCATCACAAACCATAGACTATCGACATATAGTTTATCGAGGTATCCATAACCATCCCATAGATATTTTACGTCAGCGAGTGGTTTACCTGTCAGCGAGTAACTTTAAATCGTTGAAGGCTGAAGCTGTGGCGACGCCGCCCTGAATCACGCTATCGAAGTTTTCAAAGACCACTAGTATATATACGAATGCTCCGACAACGACAGTGGGGGCTCGGCCGCCTCCCAGGCAACACACCTCGCCTGGCGGGAGATCTCCCTTTGCCAAACTGGTGACCCCGACGTGATCACGTCCCTTCTGTGCACCGATAGCGGCAGCAGGCATCACTCCCCTCTCACCTCACCGCTCACACCTGACGGACTGCAGCGACCTCTCGACAGACCGCACACCAGCCACGCTGATTCACCGGGCGCATCGCAGCGACGGACGACGCTTCCTGTACCCGGCCAGCGACTGCCCACACGGCCACACGGATGGCTTGAGCGCGCACCGTTCGCCCTCCGCATCGGTCGTACCACCCTCCCATCCCGACTCACCGCGGATAGAGGGCATCCCAGGGCACATCAACCTCACATCGCGATTCACCGTCGATAGAGGAATTCTGAAGGCTGAATCATCGAGAAGGTGTATCGACCTCCGGTCTGAGCAGGGGGGTGATGTGGCGACAGCGCACGCACGTCACACGGTGACGTCACGCCGCCCTGAATCACGCTATCGAAGTTTTCTAACATCAATGGCATATATACAAATGCTCCGACAACGTCAGTCGGGGCTCGGCCGCCTCCCAGGCAACACACCTCGCCTGGCGGGAGATCTCCCTTTGCCAAAAAGCTATGTTATTCAAATTGATTAACTGTAAAATAACAAGATTTTTTTGCGTCCAGACAAATGAGACTGGACTACTCTCCGGAGATGTGCGGGAGGGAGCAACGTCGAACCAAGCCGTATCTTCGTCTCGTGCGCTGGCTTGCGCTCCTTACCGCACGCATCTCCATCTCGTGCACTGCCTTGTGCACCCTACCGCACGCCCGCACACTCAACGCCATACGACACGCTCATCGCCAAGAACGAACTCTGGCGTGAACGCCGGAGACTCCGAAGGACGCTACTTATGATCTCCACGCCTCTGCGCGCAGCATGCCAGAGGAGCTGCAGGCCTCAAGGCCAACTTCTTGTCGAGGGGAGTGAAAAGGAAAATGGCAGTTCTGATTTTGTATGATATTTACGATCTAAAGCAAAAAAAGCAAAGCAACAACCCATAATTGTCCCACTGCTGGGCTCAGGGTCTCCTCTCACAATGCGAGGGGTACAGGCCATAGTCTACCACGCTGGCCAAGTGCGGATTGGTAGACTTGACACACCTTTGACAATTAACTTGTAATACGCACATAATATTTAAAAATTAGTGGTGCGTGCCAGGATTTGAACCCGGGCCCCCGCGTTCGGGAGACCAACATTCTAACCACTAGGCTATCACTGCTATTTACGATCTAATGATGCCAAAAGATAGCAACGATAAAAACGTATTATTAATCTGCTTAAATAAACTTGAATAACTCTAATTTCACAAGCGATAACATACTTAACACGATAACACTCGCACGGTAAAAATCGCGTGCGTGGAACCAAGTCCCTAAAATAAATTTTAATAAGTAATGGTAGGTTGCCTTTGAAGTGGTAACGTGTCATCGGATATTTGAATGAAGGAGTTTTTAACGTATCAGATTAAACAAGATTAAAAATAGATTACTCTTAGATTACACTGGTGTCATTACGGAGCCTTAATTAATACTCTCTCAATGTTACTTAAATCGAGCGGGGTGAGAAGTGTTCCCAAATTTCTAACGGCTATTTGGGAAGTGTATGTAAGCGCATTATTCTGTGACGCTTCTTGTCAATAGACTTATTTATTACACTCTTCAAGACGATGCTCAATAGAATGTCTCCTATAGAGACGCGCGACTTTAACAGTCCAACGCGTATACATGTCAACCCATAGCTTCATAATTTAAGTGGTGCTGCTTGATACCTACATTAAAGTTAAAAAGGGTTATATTAACTCTACATCACTTGCACGCACACAGAAGTTTGTGTGCGTACAGAACACAGTGATGTCGTGTCCTCCGCTGAAGAAGAGGCCAATGCCGAACGAAGTGCTGGGTGGCTTTGCCGATCGGCTAGAGCCAAATAATGTTTTTTTCCGAATGGACAGTTGGTGTTTGCCCTATTGGCTTCAATAGCTACTTAATACAGCTTCAATAGGACAGATTAATATAATAATATGTAGTAAACGCTTCAATTTGGCTATGTTGTTCGACAATTAACATTGCCGAGTCGTATGCTCCAAATCAAACGAATGTGTGTGTGTGTGCAGTTATAAGGCTCTTTAATACTGCAATAAGGCTTGTATTACAAATTATGTTCATCTCAACTAAAACAGGCCCTTCTCAGAGGTTAAGAAAAACTTCTCAATGTGTTTTTGATGGCCTCTAATGACAGCGTGTGGGATTGTATACGATACTGAGAAATCACAATCTTTCCTTCTTACGTGTGTACCTTTACTTACCTTTAGTTTAACATTATCTCATTTATATTTAGTATCAGCGTTATCTATTAGTTTAGAGTAATACATTTCTCCATAAAAAGCAAGACCTGGAGTGAAGACTATGGAATTTGATGAAAATAATGGCCATAATTAACCTTTTTTAATGGAAAGCTGTCAAACGAAACAGACGATGGTAAGTGGTCACCGTCGCCTATGGACATTTGTAGCAACAAAGGCATCACCGATGCGTTGCTGATCAAAAAAGAGAATGAACTGCAGTTCTCCAGCCAGCAAAAATCGTGGCTTTAAGGCTGTTAAGTTTACAACCAATCTTAACTGCTCTACCCTCATGTTTAAATGATATGCTAAGTGTTCTGTTCTGTTCTGTTCTGTTCTTATTGTTACTTTAACTCCTAACACATTTTCACTTTTTCAGTTTTGCAATTAAAATTCTCCATTAAAAATTGATTAACTCTCGATAGCGATGGCTTCTGTTAACGAACATCAATTCAATGTACCAATACTCTTTTTATACATACAATATCATTGGTACCAACTGTCTTTTCAATCCATTCAACTGCCAAATATACGTGACATATCTACCGAAGATTAGATGGGAAATAAAAAAAAAAACAAATATTAAAGTCAAAGGTTTATTCTGAGAACAATAAAAATGGCAAATTATATTCGCATGCAAAGAACAAAACACTCATGCAAATATTTTTATACATTTATCTTTTTTAAATAATTAAAACAATACTGGCTATGAAGAAATTGTTTTAAGTAAACAATATCTGAATTATGATCATCTAAAATAAACACGCAATTATGAAATGCTCATAAATGGACTAATTTTTTCCTAAATATCGATTTTCTACACTGGAAACATTATATTTTAACTATGAGGAAATGCGACTTTTAGATCATACTATGAGAATTATCACAGAAATTACGTTTCTCTACCTTATTGAATTATTTATTTATATTTTATTCTATCTATGTTTTGTTTAGTTTCAAAAACAAAGCTTATTTTTTAAACAGAACTTAAGAAACGCGTGTTCGTTCAATACTCTTATTCAGTCATACCAATAGTTATTACATAATAATATAATAATCGATTATTCTTGATAAAATTTACAAAATATGTTTTGTCAGTCTGTATAATAGTTATCTAATAATTATTATTCATATTTCTATTACTTCTAAATTGGAAAAAATGGAATACATATAATTTTAAAATCTCTTTCCGATTTCTCTTTTTTTCACACTTGAGCAAACATTTCAAAGTTTAAATTTTACATAATTATTTTTAAATTAAAATATTCTAAAATTTATATTTTATATTTAAAAACAATCACATATTGTTTAAATTATATTTATTGACACATTCATAATTAAATATATTCTAAAGTAAAAAGCATAATTTTGACGAAACATTTTCTTTTAAAAATCATAAACCATAGCGTTCGTTACATAAACCGTTATTGTACAGACCCTTACATTTTTGTACATTCTGTGTACATCTTAATTTACTATTTACACTTCAGTCGTAGATTATTTAGGAACAAAATAGTATATTACACTTACACAAATTTTAATATAAAATCTTACCTTACTTTAAGTATCTACTTTAAAGCTAATAACATTCACATGAGAAGGTAAGGTTTTATACTAAATTCGTGTAGAAAAGATTTAAATCCGTCATATATTGTAAAAATTACATTTAATTATAAAATGTAATAACACTTTCATTATACATGGGTGGCTTGCGCAGGCTGGTTTCCGCTACCTGTAAAAAACAACTGATTATTGTAACGTTCCAAGGCACTCTTTTTACTCTTATGTAATTTAATAAAATAACTTTCACTCAATTACAAATTTTCGTTTCATTTTGTTTCACATGCGCTCAAAACATACTTAAAGTAATTTAATTATTTCTTATCGTCTTGCTATTCTCACAGGTAAGGTAAGGTCATATTCAATAACAAAAATTTTCATTATGCAGAAACAATTTGCATTATGAACAACTTGGTATAGAAAATTCGAATAGGTACACGTATGGTTGTATTATATTTCTTGACGGTGAACCTATAACCTCGAACTTCAATCAAAATACAGTCCTCTGTCTACCTTTGTGGGAGCAGGAATTTTTGCTCAAAGGCGCGTTTGCCGTGGCCACTACTACATATGTACTGTACCTCGGCACGCTCCCACCCAATTTGTTTATTTTCCTCGCCAATGCACCCATTTTTGGACAAAGGCGATTTTTTCAAACAGCTGTAAAATGCCCTGAGGTGTAAGCGCTGGGAGCTGTGTGTGTAAAAGTATTACTGGTAACGTAAAACGGTTACGGAAAAATATTTTTTTTATTCAGGTGTTAAAAGGACTCTGCTTCAGAAATGGCAATAGATTGGTGCGTTGATGTTTTGAAGTAATAAAATGATTATAAATCAAAACCTTTATTTATAAAAAAGCAAAACAATTTCAAACGTTTCGAAATTATACTTATATTATAAAGCTGAAGAGTTTGTTTGGTTGAACGCGCTAATCTCAGGAACTACTGGTTCGAACTGAAAAATTATTTTGTGTTGGATAGTCCATTTATCGAGGAAGGCTATAGGCTATATAACATCATATATTTTAG
Organism: Thymelicus lineola; assembly: GCA_963932265.1. Lineage (NCBI taxonomy): Eukaryota > Metazoa > Arthropoda > Insecta > Lepidoptera > Hesperiidae > Thymelicus > Thymelicus lineola. The sequence continues at coordinate 4,848,141 of OZ010698.1, read as the reverse complement.
TAGTTAATTTTTTCTACAAATTAACGCGGGTGAAACCGCACAGCACAGCTAGTTTGGAACTAAAAACTAAACAAGCGTCATTCAACCTTAATATTTGTGACGTCAAACGAAACTCAAAATAGGTACGCTAAATACAACCTGGTACTCTTGCTAATCAAATAGGTAGGTAGGTGCTGGACTATTTTTCACAGCGCCAGCAATTTATACGGGCGTGCCACTCGCGGACATACAGCCTTTCTCGTGATCCGCGGCTATGTAGTGGGTATCTTTGACCCTATTACGTGTTGACACTTAACGCTAAGGGTTAAACTTGCAACGATGTTAACAGATTTATCTTTTAAAAACTAGTTATACAATTAGTAGCTATTAAAATAGTTTTATCAATGTTGTTAAGATATCTTAAAACGTGCATAAATAATATTAATACAACTTTAACAATATTACTAAGAAAATGTTTAAATATTGCAATTTTAATTAATGTTCAAAATTGTATGTGTACCTACTTAATTTAATAATGAAATTATGCTTTGCATGCCAAATTAATACTTATTTCAATTGTCATTAATATCAAATCTACCAACTGAAAATAAATTTTAGAATTCAATATAGGTACTTTTTATAGCAATAATAACATTAAAATATCGATTAAAAATTTAATATGATTTTAATGAAGTTTATAATTCAATAAAAGTTTTATGAATCCTAAAATTAGATCCTTAGGTTACTCTGAAGTTCGTAAACAATAAAAAAAAACAAGAAAATAATAAAGTTTATATTTGTTTATTTAACATTATGCAAAATATCACAGCAAGTATAACTTCACAAACTCGTATTAAATCATACAACCTTACCTTTATCTGGCTTAGCAACTGCTTTAATTTACCAAAGTGCGTCACCCTTATCAGGGGTACACAACTCTCATTAAACTTTATTATTAATTCAGGCGATTAGTTACCCATGCAAATTGCAATTATGTGAAGGTAACTGGTCCTATATTTACCTATACGTAGGGCTGCGTTATATACCTTGTGGTATGACGACTGAACTCCTCACGGCTGAATAGGGTGGGGGCGCTGGCGTCGCGGCGGGCTTGGCTGTATGGACTTGGTTGCCGTAGCCTGGTAATTAAAAAACTTTTTTAACAATTGACAAAGAGAAATGCATGAATTATCAATTGTTTCAAGACCAATAAGTGAAACCGTCTCTTAAAATCTTATTTGTAATTAACACATTCGCTGCGGCACGGCAACTATTTTGCCGTACAGATTGTTATCCTTGTTTTGCTCGCGGCCTGCACCGCTACTGTGATGCAGCAAATGTCTTAAGGTAATATCTTGTTCTCGTTTTTTGTTTATCTGTGCGTTTGATTGCAAATCTCAGAAAGAGCTTTATCGATTTGAATGCGCTTTTCAATGATCAATTCGAAATTATTAATGGATAATTGGAAATAAGTTTACTCTCCAATGGAAATTACAAGATATTCTAAATTGAAACAATTAACAGACGGTTCTATGTTAAGTTAAACACATACTACAAGTCTACAACTTTACGGGTAATCTAAATTTAAACAATCAACCAATTAAACAATGAAATAGCATTTTGATTCAAAATTAGAATATGTGAATATTCGTTTATTGGAGATATTAGCGGTTTTAAGTCACTCACCAATAGAACTGTTCCTTAGGTACGGGTTCCCGTAAGTCGCGGCGTACCGCAAGTCCACGCCGTGGGTCTTCGCGCTCGGCTGCGCGTATATCGCCGGTGACGGGGCTGCAATGGAGACGATTGTTAAGTACCCCTGACTCATTTTTATCGTATTTTAGAGATAGATTTTTAGTTTAGAGTCTAATTTTGAATTTCAATTTAAAATTATTTTATTAGTAAATTACAACAATTCAATTATATCGAACAGATCGTAAGTTGGGACAAGTTATGAAGTATGTTTTCTAAGGCGAAAGTTTATCTGTATTATTTGGTTTATTGATTGTGTAATTATTGTCAGTGTTATTAAACATAATTTTTGTGAAAAGTGAAACCATCTCGCACCATCAAATCGCAGCCCATTTACATAGTTGATTAATTTATTTCACATAAGATTATACATAGATATTTACGGTTCGTAGGTTTACTAAATATCGACACCCAAATAATGGTAATAACACAGACTTGAAAAAAGAACCAGACGTCACCTTGTCTTATCTAGAGTAACGCCGCCCGCTTACCATGTGTGCGTAATTTAAGTGCGGTCCGACCAATCCGACGCGGTAATGGTGGCCGATTAATAACATCATGGTGTCAATGTGTTTGTGTGATACTTGTACGAATAGAGGAGTTGGTATTACTATGGGTGCTTCACTGAATTTGTTGCGGACAATCCGTCTGGTTCTTTTTTTAAGTCTGTGGGTAATAAACACGATATATCTCAATTGACGTCACGCTGCATATTTAAATGAAACCTGTCGCAATAAATACAAATTCTGATAAAATACAAATTTATAGCAATATAAAAAAATGTGAAACGCAGATATTCGAGTCCATCATTGTTATGTGAAAGAAAATCCTTTGAAATATAATCTTCTAAACTTTTCTTTGAAACTGATGTTTTATAATCCCTACTAATACAGCTATTTATACCTTTACGCGGAAAATATTTTTTATTGATATTTATTTATTCTTTTTTGTCATTTCTATCTATTTCCAGTACCATAAAAATTAACCAAATCATTTTGATGCAGTTTCCGTTTGTTTATTTGTTTAACTATATCTTGATTAGGCAGTAGATTGGCGCTAAAATGACTTTATAAATTACTTTAAATATAAATATGACATTAATATAAATTATAATATAATAATAAGTAGAAATGTTTACCTAGTGATTATTGAAATTGGAGGAAATAATAATATGAATTTTTGTGTTTCAAAAATATTAAATTGTCTTTTAATAATTGTGTTAACATGTATAAATAAATGTAGTATAAATAAATTAATATGTAGACTATTAATGTAAAAATGTAATATTGACATTATATAAACGTAAATTATTATAATAATGAAAATAAATGCATAATAATATATCTAAGTTAGGATTAGTAAAATGAAATTTGCATGCCTTATATGGTGGAATGTGGAGGACATAATATCATGATTACCTTATATTAAGACATTGTTATATGTGGATTTTGAAAGAACGCAACGTGAGATACGCAAACTATCTCAATTAATTGAAACACAGAACTATTCTACAATAAACAACCTCTCATCAGCAGCAAAAAACAACTTATAAGCTAACTAACTACTTAGCTTATAAGCTAACTATTCCTCAGAAACTTACCTTCACCACCAACAGGAAGACCCAAGTTGTTGATAGCATCCGTCTCATCGCCGTTTTTCCCTCGTTGCAGCGAGCTGTTTTGCGATCCATTGCCGGCCGACAGCGGCAGCGTGGACGCGGTGTCTATGCTACGCGTCAATGAACCTTGAAGGGATCTAGTGGAGAAAAATAACATAACTTGTTACATAAATAGACAATATTTTGCAAGAGTTCAATAGTGTTCGCCTAGTTGTTGAAATACAATCTACTGAAATTTTGAGGAACATCAATGTTTTGGCACTTTTCTTTTGTATTAAGATTTCTTAATTTCTTAATAAAATGAATTATATCGAGGACCAGAAATATTTCCACCAACTTAAAATCCAAAAAAGTTAAGTACCATTAAAATGAAATTTTCGAAAAATACAAAACTCACCAATACCTGCCAAACGAATTGAAAATGTTCCAACAGAGATTGAAAAATAGAGGAAAAAAGTGATGTAACTGTTTTTGTTAGCCTATATATGTAGATAATTACCTGTTTGTCGGCACGTCCAGTTGTACTGGCGACTGCACTCTCAAATGGGGAGGGGGAGCATACCCCTGAGGGTAGTCGTAAACGTAGCTTGCAGGATTCTAAACCAACAAAAAGTTTAATTTTAAACCAAAGAGAAACTAAGATTTTGTAATTAATTAAGACTTGGCTGGCCCACTAATCCGCGGAGGAGAAGCGTGGAAATCATAATCTTCATTATGAAACACTAAACCTTTAAAAGATATTATGTTTTATGAGTGTAAAACATCAACGTACCTGACAGAAAGTGACTGTATTTTGATGGTGTTCAAATTAATACAAGTAATTTTGACTTGGCTTCAAAAAATAAATCCGTGTAGACACTTAAATAAAAGATTAATAATAGTTTTAGTTAAATTTAATCAAAACGAAACCAAAAGTTGAAGTTCAAAGTTCCCCAAACTAGAAATTCAAAGTTACCAAAGTTGAAATTCACGTGTAGTTAGTTAAATGAATCGTAAATCATTTATATTGATTTTATTTAAAACCATACCTTAAAGTAAGGGTCACTATACGTCGGGTCGGAATAGTCGTTGCTATATCGAAATTGCATCAATGGGTCATCGTGGCGCATGTTGGGCAGTGGCACCGGTCCGGCGAGAGGTAAACCAGCTGGGTTCTTGGTGTCAGAACGATCGGAACTCGTGTACTCCTGGTGCAAGAAACATAATCATTTACACAAACAAACTGATAGAAAGACAGATAAAGATGAGAGGGGGTCCTCACTCCCTCGAAGAAGGAGAAAGAGAGAAGAGTAAGAGGAATGGAGGGAGATGGTGATGAAGGGAGAAGAGTGAAGGAGGGCAGAGAGAGAGGATAATAGAAATGCATGGAGAATGAAGGGGGCGATAGGGGAGAGGAACTGAAATAAAATACAGGATAACAATAACAAAATAAAGAAGAAAAGATAAAGTTAAGATAATGAAGCAAATTCATAGAGAAACAACCAAAATCTAATTCCTTTAAATTATACAAGAAATAAATCTAAGAAGAAGAATTTTATAGAAATCTTGAACCATAAAAATTCTTGGCTTACCAATTCATAACTCCCATCGCTCTGTGGCAGTTGTAACTTCAAATCGCTTATATTAGAACTTCTGTCACTTTCCTTATACATGTCACTGGTAGTGACTGTCACGTCTGGCTTCTCATTTATTTGCTGACTCTTCTTCCGTCTTCTTCTGTGACAGAGTACCAGAAGAATCACAAATGCTGAGAATATTATTATACCCGAAGTCACTCCTATTAGGATTACGAAGAGTGGCAATGTTTCTGAAAAAAAATAATGTTTTAAACCTATTGTAAAGTAACTCTAATTTATTAATTAAAAAAGTTAAATAATCGGTTTATATTCTTTTTATCCGTGTATCATTTTACCCATCATAATTTGATTAATGAGGTGTCTTTAGAAGCAACTTGACCGTTGTGCTGGTTATAGGCAATATGACATTAAACATACACATAGATGTATTATTACTTTAAACCTGCCTGTATCAGGAGACTCCGTTCTTCGGCAATCCGTAATATAATATAAAGTTTACAAAACTCAGTTACGTATGTGTGTGGAGTATGTGTGTGTGTCAAAGGCATTCATAAAAAAACAAATAAACTTACTTAAAGGCTTAAGAATGATGGCGATGTTCGCATTCCCGTATTCATTGGTGACGCTACAGTTGTACATCCCGTAGTGTTTGGACTGGCTGGCTCTGATCACCAAACTGGACTTGACTATGCCATCTGGTAGTGCTTCCTCTAAGGTCGCGTAGTCCTGAAAATAATGGCTCCGTAAGAATCCTTGGCTTAGTAGTAACTAGTAAATATACTAGGAGAAAAATGACAACATGCAAATCTATAATGACCATAATGATCATAGGAGGGCTGTATTGTCGTAACATTTAATCCTGAATTTTTAACTAATCTTGATGTGAAAATTTACAATTGTTTAATCATTAAATATTCTACCATCTTATTAACCGACTTCAAAAAAGGAGGAGGTTCTCAATTTGACTGTATTTTTTATGTTTGTTACCTCAGAAATTTCGACTGGGTGAACAGATTTTGATAATTCTTTTTTTAGTCAAAAACTGGTGCTTGGCATGTAGTCTCACTTAAATTTGAGCGAGACCTGATGAGTATTTTTTGAGTTTTGTCAAGAATGATCTTACTACCTCATGTTATAAATGTGAAAGTTTGTGAGGATGATGTAGGTTACTCTTTCGCACAAAAAATACAGTAGACCATGGTTTGGAATATAGGGTAAGATATAGGGTAGGTATATTATCTCGAAAAATGTGGACAAAACCGTGGGCGGACTAAGAGCTCTTTTACACGAGTGGCACTTTGCCGACGACAGAGGCATTTTGTAGGATGCCGCGTTCGTCATTTTGTCAGTCGACTGCAAATAATACAAGAGAGCGCTAGCGTGGCGGGTTTACAAATGAATTCTAGTGACGATATTGATGTTGAATTGCTAATTGAGGCATCAAAGAAATGCGATTATATTTGAAATGATAAATTATAAGAATACAATAAAGAAATGATAATAAACAAGGACAATAACAGTGTTTCTTCATAGGAATCTATTTTGCAACGGGCTCCTATATACTACGAGCGCGGTCGACGGAGGCAATTGCCTCTGTCGTCAGCAACGTGCCGCTCGTATAAAAGAACTCTAAGCGTTAGTTAAACATAGTTTGTGAAACTTACCGGATCCTGAACAATACTGATCTCTCGACCTTCGAAGTACCATCTGATGTCGTCTGGCTTGGGAACGGACAGCGCCGCACATTCTATCCTTACGCTCTCTCCTTCTGAACCGAACTGAGTTCTGTTCGAGAGGATCTTTGGCGGGCCTAAAACAAACATATTCAACTGAAACATATTACCATATTGATGAGGAACATAATATACCCATAATAATATGCTTTTCCAATTATTAAAGGGTTTTGGTGAAAAGGACAAAAATATCGAATAAGACAATAGAGCAGCTTAGATAGAGAAAACAAGACAACTTAATTTAAATAAACTATTATGTGAAGCAAACATGACTCTAAAACTTTATCGTGAAGTCCAGCAAACCAACCTTTAATAAATACAGTGGCTTCGCTTTCAATCTCAGGGTATCCGTCGACCGTGGCCTTGCAGATGTACCGACCAGCGTTGTTGGGGGACACGTGTGAGATCTTCAAGTTAGGAGCCTTCCCCTTGACCTGCTGGAGTATTACACGTTCACGTATCAATGTTATTTTAACCAAGCTATGATATGAAATTGAAAACGTACAATGAGATAAGGAACACAAATTACAATGAGTACCCATTGAACTATTCGTATTATTACAAGCGTAAAGTGCATTATGCTTCAATGTGAGTAATAATGTTATACTTAGTAGCTGAATTAAAACTTAAATAGCCAAACTGGTAGTAGAATAAATTAGGTATTATATAATAAGTAGAATTAGACATAAAGTTTCTAAATATTCTACGGTTTATTCCCAAAATATTATATTATTATGTTTATAAAGAAGTTTATCTATAAAAAAACAGTTGAACCCATCCACATTATCTTTAGTGCATGCAATTAATAGTGCCAAGGGATGTTGACTTATCTTCTAGAAAGGATGAGGTGTTATATCTCAATTTCTCTTTCCTCATTGTCTTTCCCCAGTACTTAAGCAATTATCTCAAAACCACGGTTTAACAACATGGTAGTCACTTACCCCGATGCGGCCAGGCTCATGGTACAGCCATCGGATCTCTGGAGCTGGTTGACCATCCACGTCACAGCTTAGCGTGACACTCGCGCCCTCTGCCGCTTCTATGTTCTGTGGTCGAGTTCTGAACGATGGTGGATCTGTTGAGAAATGTTACTGAGTTAGAATCTTATTCATTACAAGCTTTTACCTGCGGATTCACACGCATTAAACTTTCTGGATAAAAGGAACTCTCAAACAAAGTTTCAACGTTTATTTCACACCTTTAAGTAATGAATTTAAATATGACGTGTAAATTCTAAGTATAAAATTTCAAGACAAAGTTGATGATTTTTCATCCATCTTCAACAAACTTTCAACCCCTATTTCACATCTAAGATTGAATTTCTCAATTTCATAGTTCTAGCATCAGTAGCATCAGGTCTGCCTTGATTAATCAGTCATGCGAAAAAGGCCTTTCTCTTAATAACATTAGAAGTAATAGTAAATTAATAAAAAGATACTTAAAAATAACTGTAACTTTATCGCTATTGTTCGCGATGTCATCACATAAAGCAAACTATGCTTTGTCATGCCCTTTTTACTGTTCCCTTCACCCTTACCACAACAGCTGATAAAAACTGGTGGCTGAGGAAAGAAGTGGTTACGTGTCGTGTGGTGTAAAGCTTCTTACGTTAGGTTCTTATAAAAACCTCGATATTGTCGGTCGTTGTAGGCACTTGTGGGACTTGAAGCTGCGGTGCTTTTGACCGATCGAGATGTGGTCTCGTAGGGTTGCCAACATTGTTTGAGAAAAATAACGTATTGTGTTGTGATGTTACAAGTTTTTAAACCAATGAATGATTGCCCAGTATTTGTGTTCAACCGCTATTTAAAATTTGAAGACAAAAGTATGTTTCAAACATGTTTTTCCAATCTTATACATTGTGTATCTGACACCATGCATTCTTTATGTACTTACCATTAACAACCAGAGGAAAATAGTTGTAACTGTTTTCATTGTTATTTTTTACATTTAATACAATTAATAAAATGGCTGTATTTTATTTACTATCCTCATAATTATTGTCTTTGTTTAACTTGCATTTTTATGACAAATAGAAATTTAATAAAACGTATGCAAGCACGAGATTAAGAGAAAGAGATAGGTATATGCGTACTCATTCAATCATTCCCTCTGACCTCTGACCCTATGACATAAATCTAGAATGTCTTGGATATTAAATATCGTTAAACATTTTAAAATAAATTTACTTTCCATTCTCGATGAGTTTTATGACTAAATGAGATCGGAAACTACTTAATAATGCTTCAAATCAGCCTCTCATGAGTTAAAGTTTACCTTATGCTACGTTTCACAATAATATGTTTGAAACAAGTAGGAAAAGTTATTGCTTGCAGAGAGTACTGCAGACTAACTATCCTTTAAGCATACTAATGAGGGTATTTAAACAGGCTTTCAAACAGTTGAAAATGATTCATATAACTCTACAGAGAAATGGTTGTTGGCGAGATTTTGTTTAAAATTTATTTATTTATTTAACTTTTTATTGATTGTACATACTAAAGAATACTAAATAGTACACTGTTAACTTGTAAGCACAACAACATGAGCGGCTTTATTACAAGCGAATTCTACCAGATATTTACTTAAGTATTAAAAAAAATATTGAATTTAATATTTTTGTGTGTTTTTAGTGTATTTTTTGTTAAATCACTTTATCTAAAAATATCTTTATCAAAAATAACCTTATTAAAAAATTAAACTCACAAGTGACATCTAAGGTAATGGACGACTCGTTCTTTCCAGCTGAATTAGCGACCTCACATCTGACTACAGCCTTATGATGCTTTCGGGTTACGTTGAAAATGATCTGAAACAAACCTTATCTATAGACACTGTAAAACTAAATTTCAAAATTTCATGTGAAGAATAGACACACTCAGACCTGACCAGACCAGAACAGAAATTCAAACTTCTCATTCAAGTTTATGCCTCGCTGGGACTCGAAACTATAAAGTCGCAGTATTGAGTATTTCGCTGCACTCGTTGAGAGGGCGAAATATATTGCGTGCTTACTCGCACATATGTTCGGTTTACACTTACACTTACGTATGTTGGGCTTATACGTAATAAGTAGTTAAGTAAATAAGTATTATAAATTTTAACAAAATTTTAAATGAATTAATACGTGTAAACGGACCATTTAGTGGTTAAAATTTAGTACACAAGTAAACAAATAAATTAAAAAAATAGATTTTTCTGTTAAGTAGGTGGGTGGCATTTAACACGCTTGTACGCACTTTTTGGTTAAAATTTAGCAAAATGCATAAGCAATTAAGTAGATTGTGAATAATTGTATAAACTAAAGAGCTTTACTATAGTAAATTAGTACGTTTGGACGCGCACTAAAAATGATTCACTTAAAATTTAGTATACGTATATATAAACTGGACTTCAGGCGCACTATGGTTCGCCCTGCTCGCACTTTTACGTCAACGAGTGCAACGAGATACTGTGATGTATAATAATGTATAATAACTCGTCATTTATATTAATTAACTAACAACAATTAACAGAACAGCGCGCTTATTATGAACTTTTATAAAACCATTCATGTTCCAAGCAATTAATTTATCGGGCTTTAACGACGTATGATTGGCTAAAAAGTGTCACGTGACCGGTGTAATGCGAATTTTACGTTTATACTGGGACATGTCTGGAATTAAAAGTTCTTAATAGACCGCCAGTTCTCACTAACATAAAAAGGCAGTATAAGTTACCATTTCATCGGTGTAATCTCCAATAACCGGGTTATTGTTTAGGTACCATCTGTAGATCTGAGGAGGGGGGTTGGAGTCCACCAAACACTGGATCCTCGCTTCAGAACCCTCGGGTATGTGCTCGTTGACCAGCCCTGACTTAACCGTGATTTCCAGTTTTGGGATGTACTTCACCTGAAAGAAAACTTTGGTTTAGTAATTTGAAAAGGACGTTATTTCGTTCTATCTGTGTAATAATAATCTATCTATTTATAAAATTTTATTATAGATAGTCTACGAGTATACATATGGTAATTCGTATACGCTTATTTATTTATTTAGAATACACGAATAAACTTAAAATAAACTTTATTTATATCAATAATAGTTTAGTGTTTTATGCTTCACTTTTGCAAGCAACGCATCGCTGATGCCTTTGGGTTTCCTTATTATTCGAATGGACTGTAGGCGGCCTTGACAGCTCCATGCAGACATATATATGCCTCTGTCATTTATATAAACACTCGTCCACTCATTTATCAGCTATTCACGTAAACAAATAGTACAAAAATTTTCAATGAACGTTCCAGCACTATTCCTAACAATTCGTCTAAACTATCGCTCTGGCAGTAGGTACTCATACCTAATATCTTCACGGTTTCAGAGCCCGCATCTTACTCAAATGAAATTCTAACAAATGTCCTCTAGCGGTCCAAATCCGAAACGAATAGTTCTTTCCCTGAATAAACTGAGAGTTGAGCCTTTGAGTTGTATTTTCAGGGTACTGTGTCGCAATAGCGTTATCTTCTTATTTTATTATGGTAACATACTGTGTAGACTTTTTTATGTAACTAATGAGGTAACGATTCACCTGATGGTAAGTGGCTACTGTAGTCCATTGACATCAGCAACACCAAAGGTATCAGCGCGTACCTACTTATACTCAGGAGTTGACATCCTATTAATCCTATTTTAATATTATAAATGTAAAAGTATGTGAAGATGTTTGAATGTTTGTTCCTCAATCACGCCACAAATATTTAACCGATTTGGTTGAAATTTGAAATGGAGATAGCCTATATCCTGCATTAACAGATAGGCTACTTTTTATTCCGGAAAAATTCAGCGTTCCCGCGAAATTTGTAAACAATCGATATCCACGCGCGCGAAGCCATGGGCATCGTCTAATCATCAAATTTTCTAGTTTGTCGGCTGGAAAAGTAGAAAAAATATGTACGGAACAAAACTGTACTAGAGATTTCATTTTCCCATAGGATTATCCAAGATTCAATGATCAAAGATATTTTCTGTGATTCCATCTAAATGTCTCAATTGAGAGCCTCTTTGAAACCTTAAAACCTATACCCTAGGACATAAAAAACATTCTTTATACGAACATAATCCAACAGAAGGTTTTGGCAGAGCACCGATTCACTATCTCCTTATTACTTTCTTATTGAATAGGTTCTTTAGACATCTATACTAATAAAATATGGTCGAATGTTATGATTATTACTTTTGCTATAAATGATAATTTTGTCTCGTTTGCCAGTTACGGGAACTGCTAACCTCTTTCAAATGTGTATTAATACCATTATCTACAATAAAATCTAGTGATTAAATTCCTATTAGTGAATCGCATATGGACCCTTGAGCGTTTCCGTGCTTCAGAGGGCACGTAAAGCCGTCGGTCCCGGTTGTTATCATAAGATAACAGTCGTTAAGCCATGTCGGAGGCCCTTGGGCGGTTTGAAAACTTCCGACACTCGGGTTGGCCACTACCCCCTCCACCATTCCACACTGGAGCAGCGTGGTGGTGTATGCTCTAGGCCTCCTCAAGAGGAGAGACCCGTGCCCAGTAGTGGGCCTTTAATGGCTTGAAGCCAGCCGGCAAACAGGAATTACAATAACTTGCACATGACTTAACGAAAAACGATAAGTTAATTATACTAATAAAACATAGCCTGTAGGTCCATGAAAACTATTCAAGTTAAATGTAGAGCTTGAATTACACGTTCTTGTCACTAAAATTTAAGGATTTTCTACACAGAACTTTGCACCCATTTAGTTCTCAATTATATTTTTTTGAACTTGGCTCTTATTTCACATTTATGTTTTTGATGAGATTAAAACATACAACAAACACTATAAATAATCTACATAAAAGAGTAAATAATAATAAGCTTTTATTAAGTTAGTGCGCTCACCACCCTGGGCCACGTCTCCACTTACCATCAGATGGGATTGTGGTCAAGCATTAACTTAAGTATATGTGTAAAAAAAAGTAAACTCTTACCTCAATTTGAACAGTCGCCATCCTATACGCCCGGTCGGCGGTATTCTGTGCCTGACACGTGATAGTCTGGTTGTGGTGAGCCTTGCCGGGGAAAAGACGTAATACTGACCTGGTTGAAAATGTGGAACGATTGAATAACTTGTAAGGTAAATTGGGAATACTGTTATAGTTTGGTATCATGAGGAAATGTAGGTACACATCTTTGTGCCATAATGATCTCAAAGACATATCTGCCAATATGCATTTGACCAGTGTGACTTTGGCCTATATGTGCCCATCACAAAAGATGATACAGGACCTGCTGGTCTTACTGCTGTAAGACAGTTTTAGATTGTGATAATTAGTTATACTCGTAAGTTATAAGTTAGTCTTTATTACTCTAAAAAGTTTAGGCGCAAATCCATATGAGACAAAGATAATTTATGTCAAATTCAAATTAGTGCAGGATTTCATGGCTTTTTACTGATTCATGGGGTGGCTCTTAATTAAAATATAAAGCTAATAAGTAAATATTAGATTCAAACTACGTGAAAAACATATTTTACAACAAAATAGATGAACAATCTCATTGTAAACTTTCGCTTACAATCCAAATTTTCCACGTTTAACACTTGCAGTCAGACACGAAAGTTGAACCGATTAACTAAATAAAACGCCGGTTAATTACGACTCAATTCGCAAAATAACCCTCGAGAAACTAACACAATTTTCAGCTAAATTTAAAACTGCTCTGTTATAATTATCACGTTTGATTTAACGAGTTTAACTTTGTTTAGTTAAAATAATATTTCTATACTTTAATAATTGCGAGAGTTCTCCCAGTTGTCAAATTATTTGCAAAATTAAATTTTTGGGAAAACTTTACTTTGAATTTGTATGATTCGAATATGTTTTTTCGAACATGGATGTCTGTACATTAACTACATACTGGAGCAAAATTAGTACAACTAATCCCATAACAATAATTAATTTGTAGGTTTTTTCGGTTACCTAAAAACATTTCAAAAGTAAGCAATAAGCTTGAGGTAACATTCAATTGTTTTTTTAATATTCTGGCCATACACGATCAAGTATACTTGTCAAGTTTGCAACAGACTTGTCGCGGCATCCAGTAAGCTTGGCGGTTTATGGCCACGGTATGGCTATCTGGCCATATAGCTATCTTATGCAAACTGGATGCCGTAATCAAGTCAAACTGCAAACTTGACAATTACATTTGGTCGTGTATGACATAAATATAAAAATGTCAATGAATTCTCTCTAAACATGTTTTAATCAAGTGCATTTAAACTACTATAACCTAATTAACTTACTATAACAACTTACTATAACTTACTATAACAACTTTACCATAATAATTAAATTGCAAATCCGTGTCGTCATACATTATGTATGTAGTATGTATGTATGTATGTAGTATGTAGGTATGTGTATGTAGTAGTGTTGTTGTGTAGGTACGTAATATATGTGTTAGTATGTATACAATAATATCGAACACGCTAATCAAAGTCTCAATCATGTAATACCTAGATATGCCAAATAGTGGTACATTCAAAACTGTTGATAATATTTCATAGCTGTATTTGCTTCATAATTTTGAAGCAGAAATGCCTACATGAATTTCCGTTCGTAATTTTCAGTTGAATTGCCTATCTGATTTCTTGTCAATGATGCAGAGTAATTAGTGAAGTGAAGTAGCACCGTGAGCCTGACTTTTTCGAGTAAATATTGCTTACTATAATATTTTAGTTATACTATTTTAACTGGATGTTTTAATGCTATTAAAATCTACGTTTTTATTTTCAACCACTTAGCAATTTGATGCCTTGGCTATTTAGTAAACTTCTAGTACTCATGGATTTAAATTAACTAAACTTTATTAAAAATTTAAAGACTATACATTCCAAAAATTATTTTTTTCTTCAATTTACACCCTTTTGGCAATTTTACAGGATGTACTCGTAACATTGGGATTTTTCTTTTTTTGGCACAGAGATTCTTTTGAATTTTAACAGCCCGTTGTTCGGGTGGTCTCTTAGGGCACCTTCAGATATACCGACATTACTATGGCCCCAGAATGCAATGTTCCCACATATTCCTTAACTTACCTCGTTCTATATCTCTGTTCGTCCTCTAGAAGTTCAACTTTACTTTGCACATTCTTCGTGATCACAACTTGGTTACCGTCTACCCAGGTAATCTGAAAAAAATATTTTTCTGAGTATTCAGCTGGATTTACGAACATGTAAATAACATTATTATTACCTATTTGTATTTCACTTTTAAAAATCCTTAAAAATGTAATATCCATAACCGAAATATCCGAAACTAATGGATAGTCCAAAATTATTTCAATTTCCTTCATCCTTGGTTTGTGACTTTAACCCATTAATAGCCCACTATTAAGCACGGGTCTCTCCTCTTGATGAGGTCTAGATTATACTTCACCACGCTGCTCCAGTGTGAATTAGTGGAGGACGGAGGTTGGTTTGTACTATAATACAACTGTGATATATTAGACCCTTACCTCAGCAGCTGGTTTTCCACCTTCAGAAACGCATTCAATATCAACGGGCTGACCTTCAGTGGCATCTATGAAAGCACCTTGAAGTATTCTTGGCGGGTCTGGTGCTACTAACACTGATAGCTGTGCATACCGGGACCGGATTGGAGGTTCACCTGTAGAAAACACATTCATTAATATTCTTTGAACGTAAGTCTTATAATGTGACTGTGGCGAAGCCCAAAAGGGGGTTATGATTTGTGGGTGGATAGGTCCATTTATTTGTTCTTTTGTTAAGTACTTAGCCAATTTAAATCAATTATAGGTTAAAGGTTCTCCACCGATCCAATTGATAATTATATTCAAAACTCATGTAATTTTTTTATAATTATGCACATAATTTAAAACCAACTTTAATTCCACTAAGCTATCACCTGGATACACATTTTAATCGCTCCTTTATGAGCAACGCAACGTGGATGCTTTAAGTATAACTGTCCATGGACATTAGGTATACATGTCCATGGAGTTTATAGCTATAAAGTCCAAGCAAACGAGGATGGCCAGGTAGGTACTATCAGATGGATTGACTGCTTATTTGCAGGAATTTAATTGTAGGTATTGACATGAAAAAATAAGTTCGCAGCTTTGAGCAATATTTAGAATCGGTATAGTCGTTGATCACTTACCATTCAACCCTGAACTGACTTGGCACTGATATCTTCCATCGTCATCCAACCTGAGGTCTTTGATGTCTAGTGAGTAGTCTCCTGTAACAATGATATAATAACTATTGTATTATACATTCAATACTACATCTCTTTTATCGTTTTGTTATCCAATTGCTTTATTATTAGTTTAGTAGTCATCGTCACGCTTTAGTAGGTACTTACATAGAAAGGTGTATGTTCTCAGCTATGGAATTAAAATTCAAAAAGTAAAATTCACACTTCAAAATCATTTATTCATGTAGGTACTAGTATTTTAGGTATAACTGATACATTTATGCACGTCATTTTTTTAATCTACCAGAATTTCTGACAGGTGCTTTGTCTTGGAGGAGACGAAATGGCGTAAAGAAACTTCTCAGCATAACTTTTAACATAAAAAGAGGTAAAAATTACAAAACAGTCTTCTTCTAACCTACGTGGGACTGGGAGCGGTATACTTCCAGGCATTTTTGTCATTTATATAATCGTCTATACCTAGTAGCCTTTACCTACAAGCTATGCTTTTATGTACATGCCGATTACAGAGAAGAAATCATTGGAACATGATGTTTTCTTCAAATCTTATTTAAATAAGAGATATGTTTATTTGGTACTAACCTCCGTATCACAAGAAGACACCAGTAACTACCCTGGATAAAACCACTGATGGATTTTCACAAGCTCATATACTCATTTGTAACTTTAACTACAGAATACCTAACATTGTTTTAAGGGCAAAAACTCAGAGTAACAACATTGTATAATACAAAAATAAAGACTGAATATATCAGTAGCTGAATCATCCTGTCTGAAAGCTTTTTTCTGTTACAAATAACAGTGATCTACGATTTATTTATAGCACTGCATAATACTACGTATAGAAAGTTATACACTTCAAAAGGAAGGTATCACTACCTTCAATTTAATTTTTTTTAGTTATAAAGGTTCATCACTAAACTAAAATGAATCATTGGTAGAAACGCCTTTTAGTATTGTTTGGAAATAAATTATGTCTTCCTGCTGCTATTTCATTGTATTGGTCTTGTACTGTCCTGAAGAAGAAAACTTCACAGCACAGGATCTATAGCTGATTTTGACCTATCTGCTAAGTGATGGGACCTGGGTTCAATGAACATGTCGAGTGTTTGGTATACACCGTTTGTATATCGCGTAACGAAGATATAAACGACGCTATAAACGACGTGGCATTCACATAAATGGCGAACATATCACACACTATGCCGATGATATAGTCATCCTGAGGATGATATAGTATTCCTGGATTCCTCCAGGTACAATGCTCGAGGACTTGAACATCTCCTCACAACGGGTGGGTCTTAAGATGAACATGGACAAGACGAAAATCATGTCAATGTCCACGTTACACCCGTACCGGATGTTGTTCACGATGCTGCTCTCGTTGTAGACTAGTACTTTTACCTGGGACAAGTAATCCAAATGGGTAAGTCCAACTTCGGTCACTCGTAGAATCCAACGCAATCTACTTTGCGTTCGGGAACGTACGTCATACTTTGTCGTCCAAAAATTTACCTCAGTGCCTGAAGTCGAAGGTGTTCGAGAAGTGTATGTTGCCTGCGATGACATATGGATCCGAGATGTGGTGCTTCTCTATTGACTTAATGCATAAGCTTAAGTAGTTTTCTACGCGATCGAATCAGAAATGATGAAATCCGTAGACTAACGAGGGTGACCAATATAGTTCAGAGAATTAGCCGGCTGAAGTGTCAATGGACTGGCTACATAGTTCAAAGGACCGGTAACTGTTAGAGAAGAGAAGTCCTCGAATGGAGACCACGCCTGGGTAAAAGGAACACAGGACGCCCCTCGACCAGGTGAACCGACAACCGGATGAAGATAGCGGGCATCCGCTGGATTTATAATAGAAAACTCAGGACCGGTCTGTATGGCGTATATTAGGGAAGGCCTATGTCCAGCAGTAGACCTTTAAAGGCTGATGGATGAATGGATGGATATCGCGTAAGGCCCCTTAGCTTGAACCAATGCTGCCCTAAAACGGTACCCTGAGACTATCTTCCATTACCAAAACATCTAATATTCTTTAGTATTTTTTTCTTAACACCGATTGTTTCTTTCAACAATCCAGCGAGATATTTCTATTATTCTATCCGCACTCGCGCAATTGCGTTCAACCCACTCGCTAATGTTTGAAACGGAATTTATTATTAGCATTTACGCAATGGGTCGATGACCGACTGAAGGTTTACTATAATGTACTTCTAAAACAGAGAAGTTCATGTAAATTAATTATCAAGGACAGTATTATTTATTTATTTATTTATTTAAAATTTATGTCACCTTATAAAAAGGATGAACAAAGGGCAAACTTAATGCCTAATGGCATTGTCCACCAGTCAACCCTGGGTGGATGTGGAAAGAACTGATGGCAGGTGTTAAAACTACTTAAGAAGGAAAAAAAAATGATAAAAAAGGAAAAAAAAAACAAATACTACTTACGTACAATATACATATACACTTATAAACTATACATTCTATTATATTATATATACCATTTAAAATATATAAACATACATACATATATATACATATATACATATACATACCTTTACACATTAACACTATAAGTAACATATTGCGATAAGAGAGTAAAGAAATCAGTCAGTCTGCAAATAATGCTCTCTTAAACGTTTCTTAAAAGAAAACCTGCTGGGAGCCTTCCTTATCTCCACTGGTAAGGAGTTCCAAAGCAGCATTGCCTGTACCGTGAACGAATAATGGAAGAACCCGCTTCTATGCGGTGGGACATTGAATCTAAGATTAGTACACAACCGAAGCATTTTATCTTGCGTGGCAAAGCGATACTATATAGTTATAAGTTATCCTATATAGTATAGTATATTGTATTGTATATTGTATATTGTGGTTAGTATATTGTCGTTATGTTAATTGGTCTGGAAAGAATTGTCTGTAGAAAACGCCCACATACCTATTTCCGCTTGTTTGGTGACAAACGTTCCATCGATTAGAACGACACATGTTCTAAAGCGTGTTTTATCAAATAGTATAGATTTCTTTTTGTTATAATACTCATTAAATTTTAATTTTTTATTTACAAGCATTTTACACTCTTTAATGAGGATTGGAATAACATTAATACAAGTTATAACTTAGATACCCGAGTCCTTGGTAACCAATGACATGAGAAAATTCACATTACGTCATCAAAAAGCTTCGTGCCTACAAGCATCGCATGCGTTGATAGCAGATAGGTACCTAACCGTAATTCGCAAGCTGTGTTCGCAAGGCACGAATACATAGGGCTGATATAAATGTTCTAATACGAGTATAATATACGATTTTATCATAAACATCACTAGTAGAAAATGAAATAATAACTAGACTAACTTTAAAGGTACTTTAACGTGTAAAGACCCACACTGCAAACATTTTGACCATAGGTTTTATTTGTTAGAGGTTCATTCACATTGATGACCCGTGGCGCAATGGTTGCCATGCCGGATCGCTGCGCCAAGGGTCCTGGGTTCGATTCCCAGCAAGGTGGCATATACTGATTTATTCTTTCACCCTCATGTGTGGCTACAAAATTTTTAAATTACTTCATAATTTCAGTTCCGATAGAAGTTAATATTCTGAAAGTTCTATTTCAAACCGTCTTTTAGAATATGCGCCGTAAACTATGCAAATTGTTCTAGCCGCTTCGCTATTTTTGCGCCTCGGGTGCACTCGGAAAGAATGTGTCGGAATTGTTCCGGGCTTTTCAACACGTTTTCTTTAACCAGTCCTTGACTTTTACTTTTTATCGCCAGTGAAAAGGAACAGGCTCTAAGTTCGATGCATTTACTATTTTTAAATTCAAAAGTATGCGGTTGATTCAAGGCTTAAAAAGAAGATTCTTATTAAATGGAAGGTAAAATTCAAATTGAAATAAGTTACAGATTACACTTAGTTTAACATACAATTATTCATAATAAAAAAAGGGAGTGAATTCATAAAAAAAGAAATAACACTTAGTTTTAATATTAACCCTCCATCAGTCGACGCTAGTCTAGTGGGCCATTAATGGATTGGAGCCTGCCGTCTTCTGCTAGAGTACTACAATCAATAGCCATTAATTCAATTTTCTACGTTTTAAGGTTTTTAACAGCTTTTATTTACAGGTGAATTTAAATTATTAAAATGTTTGATAATTCGAACGTTAATTTTCATTACACAAATTATGACTTAAATGTATAAAAAACAAAAAAAAAACGATACATAACTTGAATAATTCGACAATATAAAAGTAATGAAAAAAATTCAATAAATACAAATCTAGGTCTCAAATCACTGACAACCCTAACTTAATACCTGCGTCCAAAATAAAATACACACTTGTCTATTTGCAATTTACCTAAATATTTCAATACACAACATTTTCGTACGCGTGCCAAATATCAACATTTTATTCTCGAAAACTAGTACAACGAACGAAATTCAATGAAACGCTTTACGCATGAACACACTCCTAGTAATATGGATGATAGCAAATTACATAAGCATTGTAAAATAAATAATTAACCCCAAAATGTTAAAATGAAGTGAATATTAAGCTTAGTGTATTAGCTTATTATACTTACTTACATATAAATAAAATTGAAGTGTCTGTCTATGATTTCTAAATTTTTGTACTGTTTCTAGTGCTTATAATGTTTACACGAACATCCCTGAATTTTTTTTTCCTAAATATCATTATAAATTATGAGATAAATACCTTCTTCGTCGCTCCCAATCATGGAGTAACGCTCGTAGCCACTGAGATTCCGATGTGTACCTAGTCCAAAGTCATCTTTGGTCCATTGTAGAGTTCCCACTTTGTTTTCCACTCGGCACGGGAGGGTTACTCTAGACCCCACGATTGCACTCTGTGAAAGAAGTAAAATATTTTAGTATTTCACTTTGACAGATGAAATGAGAAAAGAGAGAGAATAATAGTAATATTAGACTGAATAAGGTTTAGCTTTTAGTAAGTTTTATCTATTTACCCCCAGATAAATACACGTTTATTATGTTAGATGTAACTTTATATTTTTCTGTGCGTAATTTTTGTTCTATTAGTGTTTTTGTTCTTTTTCTTATTCTTTATGTTGGCGCTATCATTATTATTTTACTACGTAGGAAAATAGCCGCGCCACTGCGTCTAATTTAATTTTTTTATATAGCTACTGTACGAGCTGTGCACCATCACCTCTCGCACATAGCATCTCTCACAACTAAACTTGCTAGGGCTGCTTATGCTGTTAGAAAAATAAGGCAGCTCACTGACGTCGACACTGCTAGGCTTGTTTATTTTGCATATTTCCATAGTGTTATGTCTTATGGCATTTTACTGTGGGGCAAAGCAGCCGGTATAGAACAAATTTTTGTATTACAGAAAAGAGCCATTAGAGCTATTTATAAACTAAAATCAAGGGAGTCCTTGCGTGTCAAATTTAAACAAATAGGTATACTTACAGTAGCTTCCCAATATATTTATAATAATTTAGTGTTTATACGGAATAACATAACTGCATATAAACAAAATTGTGATTTTTCAAATCGTCAAACAAGAAGGATGCATCAATTGGCTACCTCTTCGTACCGTCTTTCTAAAGTGCAACGTTCTTTTATGGGACTAGGTATAAAATTTTATAATAAAGTCCCAAAACAAATACGTGACTTACCAGTGGAATCTTTTAAGAAACGTGTAAAGGCTCAGCTCTTAGGCAAGGGCTACTATAGCATAAATGAATATTTAAATAACAAGGATGCTTGGAAATGACTAGCTAGGCAACCAGTTCTGCACAGGTTAGAGAATAACTATTTTTGTAATAGATATAAGTTTTATTTTTAAAAGATGTGCTGAGGAGTTTCTTTACGGCTTTTCTTCTCCTCCATGACAAAGCACCTTTCCGAAAAGCTGGTAGATTAAAAAAATGACGTGCATAAGAGTATCAGTGATACCTACATGAATAAAAGATTATTTCATTTCATTTCATTTCATTTCACCCATGTACAGCAACATCACCAAAATCATCACCGATGCATTGCCGAGCAATAAATGAAAGAGAGAGAGGGAGAGAAAGAAATAACTAGCTCCTCAGTCCCCAGCCGGAACTGTTGTTTTCTTGTATTTTTTCTGACTCAAGCAAGTGGGTGATAACTAGATAAATAATACCAATAATAAGAAAATTAATGACTCAATAATACGCGGGCCAGATACTCTCGCTATTTAGGCTCCCTAGTATGCAAACATGCCATTACTATGGACTACCAGATGGGAAGCGCTACCAACCGTTCATGATCGGTCGTACCTTGGCTGTATTCCGTGGTCGTACCACCCTAGACAATATAACAGAAATGCCTAGAACCACAGAACGAAATAGAGATATTGCCGACCGCGCTTGCTATTCAGCGTTGGCGGCTCACTTATCGACACAATGAGTAGGGCTATGCTTTCCCTAATTAATATAAAATGCCATGACAAAATTTACGACAAATTCAATTCAAACTGCAATTAAACTATGTTATTTGTGCTAGCCACATTGTTCTTATTGCGCTTTGGGTGAGCTATAAAAGCATGTGTCAGAGTTGTTCCTCGAGTTTCATAAAGAACTTATGATAATATGTATTTTGTATGCTAATATTTAGATTTTCGACCCTGTTGCATGTATCGTGGGCCGTGGCCACGGCTGAGCTGTATGAACTGTGCATTGTACTAAAATACAAGTAGTAGTGACTTGTAAACAACACAACCATAAATTAGGTATTCCCTCTGATCATCAAGCTATAAATTATCATTTAAATTACTGGACGGTTTTCATTTATCCACAAACTCGATTCTTATCTTAAGTGTTAAATACAGTGACTGTTTTAATGAATGCTAGTCGATGAATATGATAAGAAATCTCCATTCCACAAACACATACCTGTTTAATATTGATCTTATTGTAGTTACTAACTCATTTGCTATATCTGTAATACAATTTTAATTAATAATTGCACTACTAAATATAATTAACCTGAAATTGATAGTCCAAATCATCAAAATTATGGTAATTGAAACGTTTCGAATAAACCAATTAATGCAAAATTAATGAGCTATTTAATGTTTGAATAGATGTTTAACATTATCATTAAGTAATATGGAATTAAAAAGGATTTCTTCAACTGAATTTTTATTAATTCCTTTTATTTATATTAAATTATTCACACTAAAGTCAAAGTAATAATAACACTTATGTCCGCCTTTTGTTCCTATACATTAGTTAGATATTATGTAAGGAACAAAAAAGGTAAAACACACTTGAATTGTATCAACAAGTATTATAAATGTAATGTGACATTTACTGGCAATTAGAATTAAAAAAATTCGCACGTATTGCAAATAAAAGCAACACCAAACATTACCGAATACTTTCGTTGTTATTACCCTCTGTAGTTAACCCTTTCAATGCCCAATTTTAGTACAATTGGCACAATGTCCCGTGATTAAAAAGAGCATTGTTCACAAATTTATTCAAAAGGGATTGTTAACATCAAAAGCCGATAATAGGTCCCTGATAAAACCGAATAACATTTTACGACTGAACAAATACTTATGTAAATGAACTACAATAGTTAATACATTTAAATTAATACGTTTCTAGCCGGAAGTACAAGTTATACGCTTTGCTATTTTTTAACACTTGACGAAAAAAGAGGAGTGTTATAAGTTTGACGTGTCTGTGTATCTGTGTATCTGTGTATCTGTATGTCTGTCTGTGGCATCGTAGCACCCAAACAGATAAACCGATTTTGGTTTTTTTTGTATGAAAAGTGACTTAATCGAGAGTATTCTTTTCTTAGCTATGTTTAGTGTAAATAAAACTGTCGGGGGTTTCTTAAATTTTAATCTACGATTATTACATTTATAATAAGAGAGTTCAAAATATTATAGCTATATAGAATACAAATATGTAAAAATATGTAAAATCTCAATATATACAGGGTGTAACAGGGTGTACCAATTTTACCCCCATGTATCATTGTATGAGAAAACTTGAAAATACAGTGGAATCCGTTTATAATGACATCGAAGGGAATTGACAAACACGTCATACTAAGCGGACGTCATACAAAGCATTTTTGTGAAAAAAAAACCAACCTTATTTTTTTATGTAAATAAATACTTATTTTAATAAAGAAACATAGCATATTAAATTAAAATTAAATTTGCACGTAATAATGCACGTAATTGCACGTATGTATGTATACTTTTCATTTTTTGAGATTCAAAACAAATACAAGCCACGTGCCGAACGTCGTCGGGAATCAACGAACATTGCCGGAGGTGTAAAGAATCATGTCGGTCACTATAAACGGGCAAAATTTATTAAAAATGGGTCATAATAAGCGACATGTCACTGTAAGCGAAGTCATTATATCCGACTTTGTTAAAAGAATTTTATATGAAAACCAAACTTCGTTGTGAATTACGTCATAATAGCCGGTTGGTCAATATAGGCGGAGTCATAATAAACGGATTCTACTGTACAGCCAAACTGTTAGGTCTATGTTCGTGATTTTTTTCCTCAAACTTGCTCAATAGTAGGCCTTTTGTATCAAAATATAACCGCTGTAAATCATTGGTTTATAAAGATCGAAATAATACTGATAAAATATTTATTTTTTAGAAAATCAAAAATGTGAACGTTATGTAAAATGTTGTATTAAATGTTTACAAAATATTTTATCATTATTTATAAATGTTATGTTTTTTAGATTTAATGTTTACTTTCAGGAGCTATAGAAAAAATATTTCACTTGTAATTTTTTTTCACAAGCTAGGTATCTTATAAACTTACTAATTATTATTTAATTCTTTGTGATATATATTTAGGTTTTCAAGCTTAGGACCACTGACAAATTATGTTATTTGAAAGTTTCTATTATTTACATAAGAATATCTATGTTTATAATGTAGATAATCTTGAGTTCTTATTTACGGGGCTAAGCCGTAAACTTTGCTATTGTTTTGTTGATACAATTGCGGCATCACAATTCTTGCGCTAAACTTAGTTTGCGAGCTTCGGCCATTCAAACACTTTGTAATCTTTTGTTTGCAAAGTTTAAGGTTCCTAAGTTAGTTTAAATAGAATTATGAGACAAACAAAATGGATGCTTATACATTTTATTCATTGGTAAGAACTTTATTACTTACCGGCACTTACAAACCTTTATTTGAAACACTTATTTGTTGCGTTTAAGAATATTAACAATATAATTAACTCCTATCATACATTTCATAAATTTAATGTTTTCTCAAATAATTGATAACAATTATAAACATAATTAACAACGTCAATACAAACGTGCTGAGGAGTGTCTTTTGCTGTTACTTCTCCTTAGTAGAATAATAATATGCATAAGTAAAAATAAATTTAAATATTTCGTATATACTCGTAAGTATAGGTATAACATTATGTCGACACCTGGTAACAAGCATAAAACGCTTCCGTTTATGGATTAGACTCCAGAACCTACGTACGAGTGTTCATATAATAATATAAAAAGGACGCTTTTCACGTTAAATTGTAAACACGCTACGAAAGCCAATCGAAACCAGTGCTAATAAAACAAGATGGCGAGGTCGCGTATCCACGGATAAAGAGCAGAAATCTCGGCACTGCTCAGAGTTGCCCTTGTTTAGAGAGGACTATGTCCAGCAGTGGACTTCCAAAGGCTTATTCATGGATGAAACATAAATAGCACCTATAAAAATCTTTATATTTTTTTATACAGGGTGTTAAATGTAGTAGAACAAACTGAAACTGGAGATAGCGTTCTTCATGGTATAAAAGCGAAGGTCCGTTTTGAACAACAGCACTAGTTGCTCTTGATCTGATAACGAAATCCATTTTCAGTTCATATTACTTACTAATTATCAACTGATTATGACAGGTTCCTTTATATTAAACGTCAAATTTTGATAAACCATGTTGGTTATGATAACAAGTAGGGTCAGTCGATACAAATATTCGATCTTATTATCCTTACGATAAAAGATAGTATTGTTGGTTACGCTAAAATGTGAAAAGTAGTTGTATTAAAAATAAACTAAGTAGTTGCTATAGCTCGATAATCATTAGACTTAGGAGAAAAACGTTAACATGGCTTATCGGCTACAATTTAAACTATCACTTGCAATAAAAATCTCAATTTCGGCAAAAGTGTCGCTTACTAAGTCTGCTGCGGTTATTTATTTATTTATTTACTTTTTTACTTACTTATTTATTTTACCCTTTAATTTAAAAATAATTGGTGTACAAAAAGACTAGTTGGCCGACTAGATAGCAATTTTTTTACCGATTAGTAGTATAGTCGGCTAATCGGCAAAACCTATAGTCGGCCCATCACTCGTTTCTTTACAACTTTTTATCAAAGGTTAATTTTAGCTTTGAAAATGTATCGTTGTTGTTGTATCGACCCATCGTGCATACACAAAACACACATGTATAAGTACGCAAACCCCCAGTCAGCAATTCAGGCAGCCAGTGACTTATTTTATCGTCGAAACCCAAACAATATCGAACACGAAGGCAGTAATCTAAATGCAACATTAATACGTTGATCATGCAAATAAACCCAATTTAATTATCACTACTCGAATATTCATTAGTGTTATCTGCAAGATATATAGACAGCGTGGCATAGTTAATGTTTTCGCGCTTCCAACATGAGTTATTTTTGACATTAAGGGTGACTTCGAACAAAGAAACTTTTAATATGGTATTAATAATACGAATGACGTTCATCATCACATACCTACTGACCGGATTTCCATGAAATTTAGCACACAGGTAGGCATAAAGGGTCTGGGATAAGTTACAGGCATTGCAGTATAATGTCATAGAACAGACATCTCGAACAAAATGTGTATCCCGCCCGGGAGGTTTGAATTTCAAAACTGAGCCCCGGTTCTCCTTTCAAAATGGAACGAATCCATTGAAGATTGAAGCCACGTGGCGCCAATGCATTGGGACATACGTGGTGTTCGGGGTGTCTGTTCTATACGCTAGTAATAGTACTTCAATTGTTACAGGGTACTTATTATCCCCGAAAACACGAGCAAAACCGCCGGCAGAGTAGAGTCGATGTGATATTGCAAATTCTTATTACTACATTATCTGAAATACGTTTAAAACTTACACTTTACTATTATATCGTGGAGAAATCTTATTACATCTCTAATTAAAGAAACATAGTCCGTCAAGCGGCCGAATACTGGCACACTATGGGCCGTATACCGGCACAGGGGGATACTGGCAAAATCGCTTTTTCACTTTATTTATACTAATATTATAAAGCTGAAGAGTTTGTTTGGTTGAACGCGCTAATTTCAGGAACTACTGGTTCGAATAAAAAATTCTTTTCGTGTTTGATAGACCAATTTTATCGAGGAAGGCTATAGGCTCTATATAACATCCTATATTTAAGTAGTTAGTTTTTTACACAAATTAAAGCGGGTGAAATGGCGCGGCACAGCTAGTCTGATATATTTTATTTATACATGGGAGTGCAATGGTTTATTTCATTCTTATTATTTCACATCTTGACTATACCAAGGATCCAAATAAACATAGATCGTCTATTTTGCGTGTAGATAACATATATGTTTTCACTCGCCCAAAGTGTGTAACTCCGCTAAGAGGCTGTGTACTGGCACATCGAACCTAAAAATTAACAAATAAGCCTACTGATGGTAAGAAGTCACCGTTGCACTGCTTTGTCAACCTAAAAAAAAATGAAAAATAAACTAGCGCTCTGCCCGCGGCACTGCCCGCTTTTTCCAGGAAAATAAAACCCTATATCCTAATCAAGACCGTAGTCTACCTGACTGCTAAACATGAAAATCATCTATACAAACTTTCTTTCAATTTTATATTAGAATATTAATAGGATATCATGCACAATTGATATCAATCTAATATATACCTATAAAACTGACACTAACTATAATAAAAAGAATCATTTTCAACAAAAATCCATTAAAACCTAACTTAGTTACGTTTTAATGAACTGTACCAAATTTTTCAATCTCCAAACATCAATATCAGGTAGCGATCTGACAAATATGTAACTGGTTAAACGAGATTAAAGGTTATCGACCAGTTAGTATCCACTCCAATTTACAGTGGATTGATTACTAAAAAGTCGTTAAAAACCACACGGGACTTAATTTATTATACTGCTATCATTTAGCTATAGCACGGAATTGAACGTTAATTATCAGACTTTTTCAAAGCTAGAAGGACCGAAGAACAAGAGTGAAAAGTACGAAAATTATAGTAAACATTTAATAATTACTAATTTAATAGTTCTTAATTTAATAATTATTAATTTAATAGTTTTTCTTTCTTTTTCTTCTTTCTTCCCTGGCCGGCAACGCATCGGTGATGCCTTTGGTGTTGCTGATGTCCATGGACAGCGATAGCCACTTACCATCAGGTGGATCGTCAGCTCGTTTGCCGGCTATTTCCATAAAAATAAATAAGCAGCTTATAAAATACTTAGTATTTTTGGCACTTTTACGATGAATTGTCTACCACATTTACAAAGTTGTACCCATGAATTTGATTTATGGATAAAGATGGCTTCTTTAACGCGCAATAGAAAAGTTATATGAATCGACTTCAGAGGTTTATTAGACTGATTGAGTATTCCTAAATATGAAATTCACAACGCACAAACCTACAAGTAAGAGGTTATCTGACTAAAAGTTGGAAGTACGCTTCCCAAAACAAATGTTTGAACGCTAGACAAGTTTGCTATTTGCCAAACTGAGTGTACTTTCCATATTTATGTATGAGTTGTATGACTAAGTTACGTGTGAGTTCATATCTTTGAGCCGGTTTTACGATAAAGATATGTTTTACGATCTGCTCTGTATTTTACGATAACGTAAAATGTAATTTTCTCCCGTAAAATTTGGGACCTTCCTATAAATAAACTTCTGAACTACCTTGAACGCGGTCAGGTTATTAATGAGTGACTGTATATGCCATTTTTACTTTATCCTATTTGCGATTTAAAGTACACTAATAAAAATAATAAGTAACGCTTAAGCAATAGCGACAACCCATGATTGTCCCACTGCTGGGCTCGAGGTCTTCTCTCACAATGTGAGGGGTACAGGCCATAGTCTACCACGCTGGCCAAGTGCGTATTGGTAGACTTCACACACCTTTGAGAACATTATGGAGAACTCTCCGGTGTGCAGATTTCCTCACGATGTTTTCCTTCACCGAAGCAAGTGATAATTAACTTGTAATACACACATAACATTTGAAAATTAGAGGTGCATGCCAAGATTTGAACTCGGGCCCCTGCGTTCGGAAGACCAACGTTCTAACCGACACTTAGCAAAACGACGGGAAAATATGCATATCTGAGTCTCCTCCAAAATAAATAAATAACGCTTTTCACTCATAGCTCCACACTACGATTCCCTGTGTCGTGGGCACCATGAACAAACAAAGATAACAGACAAACGCCCCAAACAAGAACAGAAATTCAAACTCATCATTCAAACCGCCTCGTTGGGAATCGAACCCAGGACCCTTGGCGATCCGGCATGGTAACCATTGCATCACACGGGTCATCAAAAATGTTTTCAAAGGTGTATGAAGTATATAAGATTAAATTAAGTTTATGAAAAAAATTAAACAAACCTGGTCCTGTGGTTCCATCGCAAACCTCTGCTCCTGGTAACCATGGCAACTGGCGAGGATAGCTAACAGAACCCAAACGACATCCGGCCACTTTCGCGCTCTATTTCGAACATTGCGCGCGCGCCTTTCTATATCCGGTGTAAAGAGGTCCGCCATTTTGTTTTCATTGAACGTAGCATGATTGTGACGTTCCTTGGTACATTTGGGCCGGTTTTTTTACGATTGTTCGTGCATTATCTGTGAAAGAAAAATAAATCTTAGAAGGAGATGATAATACATACCATGCTAATTATTTCTTATTTACTCCTAACAGGCTTAAAAAGTTAAATATCAAACTAAAGAAATCGCTTTAAAAGCTGCAAAAACCAGTTATGACATTTATGACAGTGACATGCGTGACATGAGACCTTATGGATCCTTTACAAAAAAGTCACTGATGTGTTATTGACTAAAAAGTGATGAACTGATTTTCAAGCGAATTTTCAACATTTAAAAACATCGAAGAATTATTCAGATCCATCAAATGACAAATAATGATTGTAACTTGAATATTTATTGAAAAAACAAATCAAATAAGACATGTAACATAGAACCTATTAGGTACTTCTAGAGGTAGTCATCGTCATCCGTACTCAGACACAAGAAACAAAAAGGTTACATTGCGATAAATCTTTACGCAACATCCTGTAATAAGGAAGCCATATGTTAATAACACATGATGTTATAGACATACGCCGACGGAAATCTCCACGGTTATGAAAACAGAACGAGTAATACACTAATCTAGAACTGACTCAGACCTAACCTTGAATTTGCTAGGAATAAACGTTAAGATAATAAAATAAAAGTTGCGTATCTCATAAAGAATGAGATCAGAGTGAACAACCTTTTTATGACTTGACGTTAAAAAGCCATTCTTTCTTTTTCCTCAATTTCTTGTCCGGCAACGAGACGATGCCTTTAGTGTCGCTGATGTCCGTGGGCGAAGATAGCCTCTTACCATCAGGTGGATCGTCAGCTCATTTGCCGGCTATTTCCATAAAAAAAGAAGTAACAACACAAATCTATCACATAACGTTATATGTATTTCATAAATGAATACTTAAGGTAGGTATTTAAAATGACGTCAACAAATTAATTAAGACAATAGGTATATCTCTCACATATCACCATTTTCAAAAAATACCTTATGTTTATATAAGCAATATTTTTAAAACTGAAATGTATGTCTTCGGAACTAAAACAATTTGTTAAATTTAAATTTCTAGAATAAGATGTACTAATTTAGCTTGCAATATTTGGTACATACCTACTAGGTAACAAACAAGGCCAGATAAATAGGAGCTTGTAAAAACACTCGTCACTTTATTTCTTGTTGTTTTAGTCAAAGGTCAATCTTCTTTTGCCAAAAGGGAAGTGACCCTTTTTCTTTCGTTGATCAATACCGAGAGACAGATGGAGTAAGATTGCTTCTATACTGCTTAACGAAAGTATAAAAAACTAGCCCTCTTCCCACAGCTTTTCCTGCGTTTTTCCGATACAACAAGTACTCTATAAAATATGTTATTGTTCCATACTATGTTCCACTTGGGTGTAACAAACATCTACACATCTACGTTGTTATAATAATTAACTTTATTTCTTCCAAATTTAGCAATCGAATCATAGCTCTTTTGTTTTTAAAACAACAAATACAAAAAAAAAAAAAAATACAAAAATCTTTATTTGTCTATTAAAGTAACAGTTACATAATCAAACAGTGGTTGAGAACACTTATTAAACATATAAAAACATATGTTTGTGGCAAGTGTTCCCGCTCTTCATTAATACAACATTCTTCTAATAGACGCAAGTGTGTGTGTGTGTCTGTCTGTCTGTCTGACAACAATCGCTTATCTATTGTTTTTCGTTGAATGTTAGTATCATCCATACCATAAGTACCTACCTAATACTGCTTCCATTGCATACTTTTTTGTAGAAAAGTAGTTTTTATAAATACAACCAGATTTAGATACCTGAATGGTACCAGGGTGGGTTATCAACATAGCATACGATATTTCGCTATCAGTAATGAGAAAGAATGTCGCACGCTGTGAACATATGGTGTTACCATTTATCGACGCTTTAGATGTGGAACGAATGGATATGACTACGTTATGTGTACAAATAAAAATAATATAAGATCTCAAGACTAGCTATACCGATATTTTTACTTTTATTATTCAAGGAATTTATGCTACATTTAATTTATCCCTTTCTTATTTTTGACACCATAAACACAGTATTTTAATGCTCTAATAGATAGTTCGCAACTAATTTGAATAACGTGACATAATTAAGTGATGTCAAATTCAGAATAACAATTCTACTGTTCACAGCCGGTGAACCGACTGCATCCAAAGCACGTATTGTCCAAAATATGTTTAGGTATGAAAATCAAGTTTTTGATGTTTAGGGAACATACCAAAACCACGTGCCTCATTTAGAGGGAAGAGGGGGGTCTTCAAAACACCACGATTGGTCACGGAGGGGAGGGGGGGTTTAAGTTTTTGTCACGTAGTCAATATTGAAAACCGTATTTATCAATTACCACGTGAAAACTAGGGGGAGGGGGGGGGTCTACTCATATACTACAGATGGTCACGAAGGGGGGGAGGGGGGTAAAAAGTTGGATAAAATGGATTACGTGGTTTTGGTATGTTCCCTTATAAGCTTACTGAGTATTTTCGTTTATATGTTTACTTAGTAGTTTCATCGTACTTCGTATCATGGTTATTTAGGTGTCACTTCTACAAATTTTGTAGCACGCTACCAGATGCTACAATAAATATTATTTTAACGCCTTTTTTATAATTTTGTGTACTTTAGTTAATTATCACGGTCTGTGGGCAAGATGCTGCTGTTTCCCATGAATGTATGGTTTATTTATTTTGTTTATGGCGTCTGCGGTCTTTTCCATGAACTTTGTATGGGGCAAGGCTAGATGGGACTTAGTTGTTTGTACTTTTATGGAAACCCGTTATGTTGTCCATTATGAAGTTATGGTCATGTTTGTATAAGTGGACAATTTTATGGGTGCTTACTTAGAACAATGTATTCTTTTCTGTTTCATAACGGTTTTAGGACTAATAACTGCTAACTAAATATTGATGTGCGCTTTTTTCTTTTTTACATCTGGTTATGAATTAAAATATAATGTAGCCAGCCCGTTGTCACTTCTTTACTCTCATTTAAAAGGTATTTTCTATATACCTAGTGATAACTATAATGATACTACACATGATCCTACAATTGAATATTTCCCGTCCCAAATGGTTTGAATACTTAGTGGGAGAAATATGTAATTTAATTTTGCGTTAATTAATTATCTTCGACATAAAAACGTAAATAATTTTAATAATAGGTAAGTTGTCATATTTGTTACTTATTCCACTGAGTGATCTCGAAGAATTAGCTTGTACTATACGCCATCATATTATGCTTACCAATTAGTAGTGCATATTTTTGTGAATTTTTGTTAAGTTGTGTACAATCAACAGATACATAAACAAAAAATACTTTTTATTGTTAAAAATTGTGTTTAAGTCAGTAATAACAATCATTTTGCGATACAGCGTGATCTACACACCCATTTACGACTTCAGTCACCAAAATAGCACGGTTCCAGCTATCTCGAGCATTAAGGACATTAAAAGCTCGTTTCTCAACCCAAATTCAAACCGCAAAGAATGCACTACAATGTAAAGCTACATTTTAACGTTACAAAAAGTCAATTAATTAACTAACGCTTAAATTAGCTTACGACGCCACTATTTACATGAATTCAGGGAAGACCTATTCTGTCATCGCACGTGATATTCATTAGAATTATTTAACGTCGTATGCGATTAATTGTATAATACCCTACGCCCACAATCAAATGTGTTTTAAAGCACCTGTTTCTGTAACAACGAAGGAGAGAGGAGATAATAACTCAGTTGTGTATTATAATAAAAAAAATACAAAGAGAAGTGTCAAGGGACACCCGGATGGAACGAAGTTCCTTTCAATTAATTAGTGAAGGAAAATATAAAAAGTAGTACAGCGCCATCTCTGTAAAACTTTCTGAATCACTTCAAAAAGTGTCGTGGCAACTTTTCGTAAGAATCTTTTCCGTGTAGCCCCCTTTCATAACGCGCGATAAGGAACTTCGTTCCAAAAACTTTTTTTTCGAATGAACACTGAACAGTTGTTTCTGTTGGCTCTAGCCGTCTTTACAGCTTTACACGGATATGAAGCAAAGAGCAAAACCTAGGTTTATGCCTGCAAAAAATGTCCTCTAGATTACTAAATTGATATCAACAAGTAATAAGTTAAATAATTAAATTAATTAATCAAAATATAATAAATTTAATAATTAGTAACCAGTTAGAACAAAATTATATCGTTAAAATCTAGATTTGACCAAACAAAAGAAGTCAGACTTCTGCTCTTCCTACTCCTGCTGGACAATTGCTCTGGGATCAGCATAAATTATTATCATCTCAACAAAATAAAATATTTCTTCCCTCCTTAAACAGATATACCAACTATTATTTATTACGAGTGAATCCGTACTTAAACACCCAAAATCCGAAAAAAAATTGCAGAGAGCCATTCATGAATGTAACGTTCCATAAAATATTTATATTAACACTACCTCGCTATTAGCTATTAGTGAGACAGGTCCATTAAACATGTTATTAAGATAGGGCTTGCGTGTGGTCAAATGACAAAAGTATCGAATTTCCTCGTAAAAACAACGCTGTTTATATTCCGCTAATCAATTCTGTTAAACGCATGTGGTAACACTTGTTGTTATCATTTTATCAATATGCCAAAGTGTGAATAAACGTTAACGCACTCAAAATTTTCAGTCGAGTAATTTATTGCCACTTCCAGAGCATTTTTAAAGCAAAAAACAGTTGGCATATTTTGCCTTGTTTAGACTAGTTTATGATTGAATACGATTATTTTGAAACGATTTCAGGCATTTAAATTTCAGTATATTTTGTAAATAACAGTAAACCTCCCAGATAAAGTTAAAATTGTAATAAACTTAATTTATTCAAATTCCACAAATAATTATTTTACTTACTGATTTTTATAAAAAGAAAGTTCCTTTAAATTTAAAATATTCGACACGGATACCTATATCGAAGAATATTGTTTTAATTTTGAATAATAAAAACAATATTCGTTTTAAATTTCGAACGAATCCCAGAATAAGCGGCAGACTCGTTACGACTTTTGTTTTAGTTTCGAACCCATTCTCTTCTATATTTGTGCGAACGTTGAACCCAGCGCGGCATAGGATGCGCCCCGAAGGGTAATTAGAATATTTTAAACAAATTTGACATTAACACTAAAACCTAAATAACATTGTTTTAATGTTTTGTCGGCCAGGTAGTCGGGTCAAAAACAAATGCTTTTTCAGGAACGATTAAAATATACATTTGGTTTGTGAATCTCGAAATAGGTTGACTGGGGCCTTGTTACTCATTCTTTAATACCTAATATTCTGGCTTAGAACTGAATACTAGCTTTTTACATAAAAAAATAAGATCTTTAAAATTATCGAAAGCTGAATCGTTATTTTAAAAGATATGCCGAGCAGTTTCTTTTGGCTTTTCTTTTCCTCCACGACAAAGCACCTTTCCGAAAAGCCAAAAAATGACGTATGTGTATCCACTGATACCTATTAAACCTGATACCTGTTGATACCTATTAAATTATTAATTATTATTTATTATATAAATTATTTTGAATTTGAATTTGAAATTGTCTTTATTTCAAAAATCGATTCTTATCTATCTAATACTTTCAAACGAGCAATAAAATTCATGTATTACATATATTTTTTTCTGAATCTTGTAAACGGCTCCAACGATTTTCATGGAATTTAGTATGCAGGGGTTCGGGGGTTACAATTCGATCTAGCCAGGATTCATTTTTAGAAAATGTCATTAGAAAAACTGCTACAATAGAATCTTCCTGACATCTATTGGCGAGTAGAAACATTTAATACGATGGCGTTGTTAAGCAACACTAACCCGAGCAAAGCTCGGTCACCCGGGTACTATTATTCTATGGCAAATACAATATCATTGTTCTATTATACATATTATATCTAACTAAATTTGATACAAAGTACCTAGCCAGTAAACAACAGCGGGCGCGGTTGGTAGCTGGATGGGTGACCGCTAGTGGCAAAAAATTCTCGAGTGTTTCCGTGCTTCGGAGGGCACGTAAAGCCGTCGGTCTCGGTTATTATCATAAGATAACAGTCGCTAAGCCATATCGAAGGCCCTCGGGCCGGGCGGGCGGTTTGAAAATTTCCAACACTCGTATTGGCGCAAACCCCGCACTGGAGCAGCGTGTTGGAGTGTGCTCTAAGCCTCCTCAAGATTAGAGACCCATGCCCAGTAAGGGGCTATTAATGGGTTTAAGGCATATATTCTCACTCCAAAAACATGATATTTATAACATTAGGAGGAGCGTGAATACTGTAGTCGGGTATTAGTTCATGAACTTACTTTTAAGGGTTGAGAGTGTACGTTTTTACTCGCTACTAGTCTGAGGTGGAACACTGTATGTATGTCTGATATATTTGCACACTCGAAGTACAAATAATTTAATTATTTGAACGGATCGGCTAATCGAAGCGCAAAGAGAACTTACATCAAAACCTTTTGCGAACAGTTTGAAAGATCAACGCAGTAATAACCTCCATTTCTTTAGCCTTTGACATGAATATCATGTATAAATTACTCATCTGATGAGGAATATTGTTTTTAATTTTACTAGTAATGCACCCATGCTTCGCTTGTAAAATATGTGATTATGTTTTCAAATGGTAACTGCACCCCATTCAATGCAAAGCCATGGTCCTCGTTTTTGTTATAAAGGATAAAGATGACACATCACAGAAACAGACCATGTCCAGGATTAGAAAGTATGTTAGATTTTATCCTGCTCGAATGTTGTTGTTAAAAATGTTGAAAAAAATATTGACATACTTAAAAATAAATGAGTTTTGGAAATGTAAAAAACGGCGTGAATTAAGTCAAGTCAATCATGCATGACGCTCTGACGTAGACTTTTAATTTCCGGTTGACTTCCGCAAAAATTACAGAATAATATTTGTAATGCTACCAATTTCCGTGACGTCATCGCAATCTCCTATTGCTTTGACTGTTTACAATTAATCAAAGTATATTATTATATACTTATATACATTATACTGTAAGTGTCCATTCATACAGACCGGCTCGGAGAGGAGAGCATATTTTTAATGCGTTTAAAAAAGAGTTTTGTGATATCGAAATAAGATTGATTCTTTAATTTTTCTTAAAAAAAATCAAACGTGTACTTATGTATGCGCGTGAGAAGTTATACTTCTTTGGCATGAAAAAACTAAAAAAAATATTTAAAAAAACATAAAAAATGTGTGCAATTCACACGTGGTAGAAGTGAAACTTTCCAAAATTTTGGTTTCAAGATAATGATATGAAAAAGCAATAAATCGAATCTTAAAGCAATAAATCGAAGCGCCATCTATGAATACAACTTAGCACTTTTTAAAAATCTATCTAGCAATAAAACGAATGTTCTATCTTACTCCTCACGCCATCTATGAATACAACTTAGCATTTTTACTGTCTGTATAATCGGCTGGTCGATCGACAGAATGAAAGAATGAAATTCTTATTTTTTGTTGATAAATTCTTTGAAAATATTTAAAAGAGCATTTGAAAGTAAGTATTTAAAAACAGTATAAAAATAAAACTAAAAAAAAATAAAACTAAAAAAAAAGAAATATTGTGAGACGCGAACCTGCGCATCAGGTATTGTGTATCTACGTCCTGACCATTGAGCTACGGACAAGTTAAATTGAATGACGAAATTAGCGGTTATATTATCTTACCTGTCGTTGCATCCGGTTTCAAATCACTAACGATTCTAAAGAAGTTTCACTTCAAAAAAAATTAGTTTTTCGTCACCGTCATTTTTGTGTCACCGTCCGTGTTACAAATGTTAAAATTTCACTTTCATCATTTTTCCATTTATTTCATAACGCGCTTAAAAGAAGTACCTACAACTTCAAAAAAAAGTGAAATGAAAGAACCTTATTTCGATATCCCAAAACTCTTTTTAGAAGCAATAAAGATGCT
Source organism: Thymelicus lineola (assembly GCA_963932265.1). Lineage (NCBI taxonomy): Eukaryota > Metazoa > Arthropoda > Insecta > Lepidoptera > Hesperiidae > Thymelicus > Thymelicus lineola. The sequence goes on along the minus strand of OZ010698.1, from coordinate 4,810,335 downwards.
CTCCTCTCCGAGACAGTCTGTAAGTATGGACACTAACGCGAGTTTTGTAACAATATGTTCTTTCAGGTTTCTGTCAGTTTTCGAGAATCAGGCCAGACAGAAATAATGTCAATCTCCTTGATTTCTTGACCGGGTCGCTAATTTACAAAAAAAAAATGTATTTTGTCGGTCGCAAAGTAGAATAATACAAACATCGGAATATTGTTGAGTTCGAGATACAGTTCTTTCTTTCTTTTTCTTCTTCTCAATTTCTTGCTGGCAACGCATCAGTGACGCCTTTGGTATCGTTAATATCCATGGGTGACCATAGCCACTTACCATCAGGTGGATCGTCAGTTCGTTTGCCGGTTGTTTCCATAAAAAAACTGTACTTACCTATAAACACATATTTTTAAGTAGGAAAGAGCGGTCACGGATAAATAACACCTATATACAAGAGTATAGAATACGTTAATACATACCCACACATCCTTCCGAGCAAACAATTTCAACAATAACAACAGTCCGAGTAAATTTAAATTAGAAAATAGTTTCCAACTCGTGTTATATGTTAGTTAGTCAGTGCTTAATGGTAAGCACCGGGAACAGAATTGATATTAGTTTTAGTTTTAGAGTCTACTAATAATTTTGAAATGCCATAATTTGATAAATACACTTTTTATTTACTTGTCTAAGCTTTTAAAATGACAACGTCATGCAATAAACCATGGACCTCCAATGGGAGGGTCTACAAAAAAATGACAGAAGGTGTTAAAACAAAAATAATAGAGAAGAAATGTTAGTTATTTTAACATGATTACCGTTAACAAACTTAGGATTTAAGCGATCATGTTCAATACATTTCAATCAGACATAAATAAGAACGGAAGTTCTGATATATTGGTTCGCTGTGAGCTTTATTTTAAGCTTTTTGAGTCAGCTTGTTTTAAAATTCCAAGCTTTATTGATGGGATTCAACATTCAACGCTTATAATGAAATGTTTTGAAATGTAAAAGCTTTACTTTATCACTTTTAGACAATAATATTTTGGAATAATATTCATAATAATAGTGGTGTTTCGGATAATTTCACAAATGCCTTTGTTTTAAAAACTAATAGTAATAAACGATAAAATATAACCTACATAGATTGATTGTTAGCAGAATTGCAAAAAAATACAAATATTTATAAAAAAAACTGTGCCATTCTTTATTCCTAAGTTATATTTTGTCACACAAAATTTATATTTTTATTTTTAACACTAAGAAAAATGTTTTAACAGAACGAAACAATGAAAATTTGGACACGGACACAAAAACAATTTGGGAACTTAAATCTCGAACTCACCAAAAAGATTGAACACAAAACCACAGACACAAACAATCGTTCAAACACGTTCGATCATATCGTTCAACTATCGTTTTCGATCGATCAGAGATCGTTCGAATTTCGAATTTCGAACGCGGCCCAGTCGCGCGCGATGACTAAACGGACTGTGGTGAGACCGTTCACGAATTCTGTGAAATATTTTTAGAATACGCCCCCTTATTGTAGATCAGGGTTCGAACCACGTGGCTGATTTCCGTTTAAGGGTGAAAGAACTTCGTCACCACGTGTGGTGGCGAAGGGATGTTGGGAATTAATGAGCTGTTAATCCCACATGGAGTGTATAATATGAGAAGAATACACTTCACATCGTTGATGGATGAATATAATTCAAAACAGGACTTTAAAATGCGTTTCAGTTTTTTTGTTCAGTCTTGGAATGTTTCCACATCTATCTGCCTCGATTATCAGACCTTCTTTTAGGGAACATGTAAAAAAATAGTATAGGTACATGTAAAACTATTTTTTTATAAATAAAAAGTTGTAAAACATTAAATTATATCAATAAAATAAATGTTCAAGATAATCACCAATTCGTCACATCTAATATGAAACAGTCAAGGAATACATGTAAGATGTAAAATCATTTGTCAATATTAATAAAAGTCACTAAAATAAATTAGTAGCCGCTAAGTTATAGGTAGTAGTAATTAACAATTACTAATCGCCGGAATTTCCCAAACTTTAAAAAAAATTAAGCATTACACCTACAAAGCAAATAAAATTATGCAATTGAATAGTAGGTAATACGCTTTATGTCCCTCCTTTAAACATGTTATATTAAAAGTATCGCAAAAATATTGCCAAACTCTAAAATCATAGTCAGTAAAGCAACAAGGCAGACCAGAAATAGAAATAGCAACAGTACTAAGTATTGTATTCCTAGACATTTTTATACTATCCAAATCCCTTTTGTTACACTGCTAGCTGACAGTTCCTGTCGTTTTATATAACTTCCGTATCCGTATGCTTGAATCGTTCTAAGTCCCCTGTTTGCTTTATAATATAAATAAAATGAGTTTGTCTTCAATTCTTTTGTGAACGTATACTCTGTTGTAGAATCAGGGCTTATACGTGTAAATAAATAAATATGTATAGAAATCGCCCAATCGCAAATCGGACTTATGTGACTTTATTAAGTAGACAAAATTAAAGTAATTTAATCATAAAGCTATCACTGATATACTTATGATCAATAAACATTAATATTTTGATTGTACTATTTCAGAAAGATGCATTGTCATGAAGAAGAATAAATGGTGAAAATAATCTTAAATTTAAATTTAAAAAACCCCCCACAGTTTTATTTACACTAAACATAGCTCTCCTTATAGCACCAAATACTCTCGATTAAGTCACATTTCATACAAAAAATCAAAATCAAAATCGTTTCTACGATGCCACAGAAAAAACCACAGATACTTAGATACACAGATACACAGGCACGTCAAACTTATAAAGCCCTCTTTTTCCTCGGGGGTTAAAAACTACTTGAAAGGTCTATAATCTCAAAATATTTTTATTTTGGAACAATAATATTAGTGACTATACATAAAAATAAAATAACTCTAACTACATAACACACATAACACAGAAAAATATCTTAACTAAATGATTATAAAAATAAGAATATTTACAAGAAATATATATATCATCCAAAATCCCTAAATTAGGCATTGTACCCAGAACGCTGGCAGCATTGCCCCGCTGAATTGCTAAACTAATTCTTTGAGCAAAATAGCTGCCAGCTTTCGGGTCTCCAGAAGTCCGGATCAGTAGTTTCGACATGTCTCTCATGCAACACTTCATGTCTGCCGACCACGTACCCAAAGTATAATCTTATGTTTTATGAATATGAATACCGACAAACAAGCAAGAAGGAAACGGGAGGCCCGTATTTTTCAGCAGAAATCAGTTTCCATTCAAGAATGGAAGCATGACTATGACTCAACCCAACCGAAAATTTAATTTATCAATACTAGGTTCCCAACAATTACTCCAGTATGATAATAATTAAAACCTAATATTTTTGGCATGTGGTTACCAGATGCATCTGGTTTTGTGGGATCACACGTCGTGTATAGATATGTATTTCATCATGTTTCAAACATGAATCATGTGAGCACATCTGGACTTGTATGAAGCTATGGTCTCAAGGTTATAGGGTTAGAAATAGTTATGATGAAAAATTGAGATGTGCTACGTAATTCGCATTTTCAATTACGTAGTGAAGCGAGTTGGTGCTTTCTTCGTCACGCATGGTGTTACGAAAGTAGGTACGTCGCTGTGGTGATAACTTTCGATCAGACCCGTATCGTAATAAAATGGCTTAAAAGTCTAAAAACATCCTTTATTTAGTAGTCAGTTTGTCACCAAATACAATAAACACTACGCATTACACTTATCTCAGACACCCATAATGTATAGGTATAATAGCATAATTTTATTTAATTAATTTATTAGCTTATTTTACTGACCGAGTCAATTTATTGTTAAGTAAGTAATCAAATATTTTGTGATTTCTATATTACTTCAAATTTACTCTATATTTGCCATAATTTTAAATTATATTTTATTACTCTTAATTGATTTATTATTATTACATTATTACATTTACTTATTTTTAAATATATATTTTTGAAATATTAGGTTTATAGTTTTATTTTTGGTATACATACTGATACTGTATCGGAGCTTTATTTCATTTTTAGGGAGAAATACTGTGCGCCTGAATGATATATTGTTTGACGGTATTATAAATATAAGTCACGTGTCGAACTCGACACTACGGCATGCGCACAAATATTGTCGCTGAAAATACTATCGTTTAAAACCATTGAAGTATAATGTCATAGAACAGACATCTCGAACAAAATGTGTGTCCCGCCCGGGAGGTTCCATTTTTAAAATTGAGCCCCCGTTCTCCTTTCAAAATCGAAGGAATCCATTGAAGATTGAAGCCACGTGGCGCCAATGAATTGGGACATACGTGGTGTTCGCGGTGTCCGTTCTATACGCTAGTAATAATACTTAAATGTTTAAAACAAATGAATGTGTTGTATGTGTGGAGTATGGGACGCCCCCCGACCAGATGAACCGACGACCTGAAGAAGACAACGGGCATCCGCTAGATTCGGAAGGTTCATGACCGGTCAGAGTCGCGCAAGTTAGGGAAGGCCTACGTCCAACCGTGGACCTCCAAGGGCTGATGGATGGATGGGTGGATGGAATGTGTCGTCAACCTTTTAAAAATCTCTTACACTGCAACCGTGCACTAGGATTACCAGTAGTTATAAGGCTGAATACAGAACTAATAACAAATAATAATGTGTCACAAGAACAAATAATAATCGTATAAATGTTTGTTCTGGTAGGCAATCGAAGCCTTGCAATGACCCCTGACTTCTAAGCAGGATCAATGACACTTGGTCTAGTTAGGCCGTAAGTGATCGAATTTGCAGGTAAACCAAAAAGTGTGAATGTAAACAAGTCTTACCTTATATTGATTCTTAGGAGCGAAAATAGAAAACAGATTTTAAACTGGGTACAAATTTATAATTTCTAATATTGATATTCTTTTTTGGATAAATTTATTCCGGATATCTGGACATAGATACAAAATTAATACAATCGGATCTTCTTGAATTGATTGTTTTTATATTTTGTTATTATTTAGTCTCTAATAATAAAACTTCAATATATCTATACTAATATTATAAAGAGGAAAGATTTGATTGTTTGCATTGAATAGGCTCCGAAACTACCGAACCGATTTGAAAAATTATTTCACTGTTGGAAAGCTATACTATCCCCGGGTGACATAGGCTATATTATTATTTTTTTTTCACTATTTTTCCTGAAGCGAAGCGAGGGCGATTTCCTAGTGTAATTATAAATATGTTATGACCTGCATACAATAGGTACGTAGTTCTGGTCTGTTTTATATTTTGAACAGGAAAATATCCTAACCAATTTACTAAAATTCCACAAACATTCCATAGTTGTTGAATACATGCATACAAATTATTTAATACATACTACAAATGTATTCGTACATGCATACAAAAGGCTAGCTTAAAAACAGAACACAATAAAACGTCCAAAAACCGCATATTTTCGACGAAACGCATTTGCGAGCGCAAACTAAGAGTAAAACTAGTGCAAAATAAGTGCAAAACAAGCGTAAAATAAGCGCAAATTGGGTCCAAAAATATTGTGAATACTAGCGCGGGCGTGGTGGTACCGAATTTACCTTGTGCCGATTTTAATTCATGTAAGGTTTTGCCAAAAAAAGGGAGCAAATGTCTGAAACTTATTTTGTCTGTTTTGCGTCGTCTCTGCTAAAATTGTCCGCAGTGCTGAAGTTTTTTTTGTCTCCGTCTTATTCGTATCAGAAAACTAAATCTTAACCCTAACATGTGCACGGTAAGTGCATATTAGAGTTTAGTCTAAATTTCAAGGAAAACGCGACGATTCAAAGTCGAAATAAAAGCAAAGTTACTTTGGCGTCTAAATTAAGAATGTCTAAGCTTATGTTTGTTTTAGTGCAATTAGGCGCGGCGGTTCAACAGACAAAATAGTTTAGATTACATCTTTAATTAATCAAGATATTTTATATCATTCTGTGTAATTATACCTGCTATCGATACCGCAAAATACCAAGGAAGTATAATATGGATAACATACCATTATGTCTGGGAATTGATTCCTATGTGTGATGTATAATCTACAAAGAAATGTAATACTGTTAGTAACTCTAGCAGGAATCATAGCTTTAATGATGATGAAACATTATTGAGCTAAATCTATAAATTTCAGGATTTCCAGACCTCAAATTTCATAATCATCAATTAACATTGTCAATTAACTAGTAGGTACTTCTAAGTAAGTGACAAAGTTCAGATTATCATCTCAAAATATTATATTCTTACGTTTTATTATAAAAAAACTGTCAGGTAATTAAGCTAATTGGTTCTCAACCAGTTATAATTTATGTTCATATTTGAATTTCTCATGTCGGCGATTAGCGATTAGGTATTGCTCACTCGAAATAAAACGTTTTCAAGGTTTCATAATGTCAAGGATAATCGAAGGAGGATCGCCATATTCCGGCTGGGGGCATGTTAACCAGTTATTCGCTACCACTTACCATCAGGTACCCCGTCTGCTCGATTGCCAGATTTTTATAATACACTAGCTGTTGCACGGAACTTCGCACGCGGAAATTATGCTTACCACCCCCTTGGGCTTTTCACCCCTTGGGATATTTTTCTAAAATAAAAGTAGCCTAAGTTACTCCTTGTTACATCAGCTATCTGCTAGTGAAAGTCCCGTCAAAATCGGTCCAGCCATTTCAGAGATTAGCCGGAACAAACAAAAAGACAGACAGACAGACAAAAATTGTAAAAAAATGTTGTTTTAGTATATGTACCGTGCATACATCCAAATGCACTTAGTAAATAGAGGTTATTTTAATATTACAAACAGACACTCCAATTTTATTTATTTGTATAAATAAATAAAGAAAAGAAGTAAGCTTAGGTTTAAGTTTCTGTGTAAAGAATAATTTACCTACTAAACCCAACGTTGGCTCGGTAACGAAGTTTTATCACGAGATACCTCAAATTCTCGAACGCCTCTGTGCTTCAGAGAGATGTGCAAGCTTGGACTTAGGTTTACATCTCAACTGATGGACGTTAAGATGGTCTTTAGTCCAGGCTTCTTAAATTAAAATACCGATGTTCAGTTCTAATCTAATCCTTTAAACGATAATATAGCCTATCCATGGTTTTCGAAGATAATTCTGAACAAAACTGCACAATGAGTTCAAATCCAGGCGGCTACAGTGGGCTTTAAAATAAAAAATACCAAGTCTGGACTAAAACGGATTGCCGATCTAAATCTGTAATGTCTGTGGTCTAGACTATTCTATTAATAAAGGTTTTAAGCAAGTAGAATAAATGTGAGAGCAGTACTATTGCTACTATTACTCATAATATTTACTTCTCAGTCTTTTGTAATCCTACACAAATATTCCGCATTATACAAATTAACCGCCGTCGTTTTCTTTTGAGAAACCTATCCCGTAATGGCTAATCGGCCCACAGCAAAAATATCATTCGCCGAGATTCTTTAAATATTATCAACATCTCTTTTTTTTATGGACTACTAACTTACTTTATTTACCAAATGGCTGCAATATTTAGCTTAATAGGTTTCACCTCCAATAACTGTCAAAAATCGATACATAACCCTCAAATGCTGAAGCCTTTAACTTATACCCTCTCACTCTCAACTTCAACATATTCCGATCCCTTTTCCTTTATTGAAAATTCAAATATTTCAGAAATGCGTTAATGTTTATTAACTAACAGCCGGGGCTAAGAGGGAGCCCCAAATTCGTTTATAAATAGACAAAAGATCCACAAAGGTGTTGGTATTTTAAAAGCTTTAAAGGATGCCTTTATTTATTTGTGTTTCTAAAATTAAATTATTGTTTCATTCATAAATATCTCTCTATTGTTTTGTCTAGACTCTAGAGAGTTGTAGGGCGATTAGATGATAATTATAAATGATCTTAAAAAAATTTCAATACCATGAATTAAAAATATATTAAGGGGTGTTTTAATTTTTAATACGTACTGCGACTGGGGAGCAAGTCCAGCAGACACTACAAAAATCACTACGTTTGAACGGAGGTTTTACAAAATCACTTAAAATCAATCAAGTTCACATTGCAAAAACAAATATTAAAAAACGGTTCATTTATTACACTCATTCAGGAGTTACATATTTTATCTTCAAGATACACAATCAGGCCCTAAGTTGCTGAATGATGTACTGGTTTTGCAATGTTAACGATCATAGCAATAAACATCTTTAAACATGATTTCATTACACCCTAACATTGAGGAGTTCTACTCTGTATCTTCAGAACCCATCATTACATCCTCATTGAATTTGAGTAGCAGCAACGTGGCAAAATTCCTAACATTATAAAAAATAATCATCACGTCAATAGATAGATAGCAAATTAAGGCACCTCAGTGGCAGAGGATAGAAAACCAATCAACAAAATACGACCACTTTGTTTGATAACAGCGTGATAATTCTTACTTGTGATTTCAGTATTCACTCTACATAAAGCTCTCATTAAAAACGTTAAAAGCCTGTAACTAAAGAAAGTTTACTAATCAGTCATTTCTATTAAACTGTCAAAATCCTAGCAAACTTCTTATACTTAGTAATAATAGTATAATATGTTCGTGTAAGCAAAAAATATTTTCATATTGCTAAAAATGTATTCAGTATTTTTAGCCCTCCACTTACTAGAACCTACATGTCTGTGAGCTACAAGCATTTAATGTATTTTATTTGTCAAGATAGCACGCGAGGCTTTGACTGACAGGCAAACCGTTAGCATGGATTTAAAAAATAACACGAGTTTAATAAGCACTCTCACTATAAGTTAATAGATATTACACAAATTAAACTTTTATATTACTAGTGTTATAGTGGAGCGAACAAAGTTATTTATACTTGTACTGGACTTGAGATAGGTACATATATATATCATAAAATAATTACCCACCTATTTAATCTATTTAATCTTTCTTTCTTTCTATAATTACGTATATCATAATAGGTTTACTATACAGTATACATTGAAATTATGCGTGTGTGTTTCAAATGCACGGTAGGTCGCTGGTATTTATTAATCACTCAAGAAAGAACACACTTCAAAATTAATAAACCAAGAAGATGACCTCTGAAGGCCGTGCCAGTTTAAATTTAAATAATTGTATTACAAATAAGCACCAAATTTCACCGAACTTGATGAATATTTATATTGATGTTAATAAGTTATACATGTCATTAATTATGCCTAATTCTTATAATAGTTATTTTAAGGAATTGAATTTATAACTTTAGGTGTATGTATTTAAATAATTTATAAGACGATTTTCTAATAACGCGTGCTTCGTTGGACGAAACGTATGTATGTACTTACATAAATAAAACAATTTTTTTTGTCTGTGTTAACATTTTTATGTGTACAATAAAAGTCCGCTATGCAGTTGAAATTCGACCGTAATTCAATTTATCGAAGACTTCAAATTCACACAATTCAATATTCTATTTTCTTTGATAAATTTATTTTTAGCACATTACATTTAAAATTTAGCTACACTAAATCTCAGACCCGTGCGTCCATTATTTCTTAAAAGAGGTACAAAGTCTTCTCTTCAATTATTCATATTCTAGTTTCACCTGATATATCACGTACCAGAGCTCTGTCCACGGATTTGCATTATCATGGTCTACTATGTGTTTTCATGAAATTCCATTCAGCAGTTTTGGCGTGAAAGAGTAAAAAATTAAAATGTGTGCAATTCACACGTGGTAGAAGTGAAACTTTCCAAAATTTTGGTTTCAAGATAATGAGATGCAAAAGCAATAAATCGAATCTTCTACCTTGTTCCTCGCGCCATCTATGAATACAACTTAGCACTTTTTAAAAGATAACCACGAACATAAGAAAAAGAAAACAGTGGTAACTAACGCCATCTCTTAACATAATATGAAGAGTAAAATGAGCAGCTAGCGCCATTTATCTAGCAATAAAACGAATCTTCTATCTTATTCCTCGCGCCATCTATGAATACAACTTCGCGTTTTTACTGTCGCGATGTCGTTTTTATTTATTTTAACTGACGAATATTTCTGTCTCATTCTTTCCTGGCTTCATCCTACACATATTTGTATTTGTGTCTCTTACCTGTCGTTTTTTCCGTTGCATCCGGTTTGAAATCACAACGATTCTAAAGAAGTTTCACTTCAAAAAATCCATACATTCTCACAAAAAAACTTTCACATTTACAATGTTACATACAATAACGATGCAGATTTGACTAGTATATTTCTTGGAGTCCTGTTTAGGGTTCCGTAGTCAAAACGTTTTCGTCACGTCCGTCCGTCTATCTGCAGCATAGCGCCGTGACGATAAGTACTAGAAAGCTGTTATTTGGCATTGATATACATATTTATTAAAACTCCAAAATCGTTCTGACACGCACTTGGCCGATTTTTTTGAAGTGAAACTTCTTTAGAATCGTTGTGATTTCAAACCGGATGCAACGGAAAAAACGACAGGTAAGAGACACAAATACAAAAATGTGTAGGATGAAGCCAGGAAAGAATGAGACATGAATATTCGTCAGTTAAAATAAATAAAAACGACATCGCGACAGTAAAAATGCTAAGTTGTATTCATAGATGGCGCGAGGAATAAGATAGAAGATTCGTTTTATTGCTAGATAGATGGCGCTAGCTGCTCATTTTACTCTTCATAATATGTTAAGAGATGGCGTTAGTTACCACTGTTTTCTTTTTCTTATGTTCGTGGTTATCTTTTAAAAAGTGCTAAGTTGTATTCATAGATGGCGCGAGGAACAAGGTAGAAGATTCGATTTATTGCTTTTTCATCTCATTATCTTGAAACCAAAAAATTTGGAAAGTTTCACTTCTACCACGTGTGTTTCAGACAATCTTGTATGCGCAATGTTTTTGCAAACAGCAATCTTATCGATGTACTGTAGTAATATAGAGTTACATAAATCGATAACCAGCGATCATTATTCACACCTGACTCGAAATGCGATTAAAAACTGTATAATAAATCAATAGTATCTAGTTTTTCCACATTCCACTTGTCAATGTCAATCAGTCGCGTGGATTACGCGTTGTTCATATTAATGTGTTGATTGAGACATTATTATATATTGTATAACCACAGGTATAACTACGGACTACTTAATATCATTGATCTACCTATTGTTATGCTAACTAGCAATTTCCGGCATATCTATACAAATAAAATTCGAAGATACTCTAGAGGATGTCCTTAAACGGTTATTTGTGTCGAAAAAAGAATTAATAGTTTGCGGTGACTTTAATGTTGACATTTTAGTAGAATCTTCTATAGCTGCTAGGTTACTCGCATTGTTTAAGTGTTTTAATTTAAATCCTTCGTTTACTGAGCCTACCAGAATAACTGCAACTTCACGTACTTGTATCGATAATGTATTTTGCAATTGTGAGATATTAGACAAAGAAATACTTAGCAAGTTGAGATCAGACCACTGTGGGCAAAAAATAGCGGTACGTAACAGCCACGATAATAAGAAAAAAATAATAAAATATAGACCCGTGACAAAGAGAAAAATATCACTTTTTAAAGAAAAAATTCAAACAAAATTGCGTAAATCAGTGTATTCTCAAAATGGTCATCCTATTAATCTTTACAATACATTGTCTAAAAATATTAATGACGAGTTTAATCGAATATATCAATTCAGATACATAGAAGAAAGTAAAAATAGTAAATTTAGCGACTGGGCTACTGTAGGTATTTTTAAAAGTAGAAACAAATTATACGAGCTTTATGACGAAAAACAATATAATTTTTTTCCCTCATTTCAGGAATACGTAAGAAATTACTCAAAAATTTTCAAAATCATCTGTACTCAAGCAAAGTCAATGTACATAAAGGATAAAATAGTTAATTCGGATAATAAAATAAAAACCACCTGGGATATCATTAAAAATGAGACCGGCAACTCTAAATCTTGTGACTTTAGTTATGAAATAATGATTAATGGAAACAAAATCACTTCTGATAAAGAAGTGGCAAGCGTTTTTGAAGAGTTCTTCCGCAACATTCCCGTTAAATTAACTAGTACACTATCCTCTTCTTCAACAGAAGCATTTTATCTATTAAGAGATAATGTTAAGGAATGCAATGTGGTATTTGACTTTAAGCACATTACAATCAGGGACATAATTAAAGTTTTCCAGTCTCTGAAAGTAAAAAGTACGGGTGATCTCTGGGGTATTTCAGTAAAAATAATTCGTCACATAATAGATATTATAGCTCCTTGTTTAGTTGTAGTTTTTAATAAATGCATAGATCTTGGTGTATTTCCAGATCTAATGAAATGCAGTAAAGTTATACCATTATTTAAAACAGGTGAAAAAACGGATATTAATAATTATAGGCCAATTTCTATATTACCAACACTCAGTAAGATCTTCGAAAAGATCATACTGAATCAAATGCTAACCCACTTCAACAATAATAATTTATTACATCCGGAGCAATACGGTTTTACTAAAGGTCGTAGTACAACAGATGCCGGAGCCAGGCTCTTAAAGCATATATATGAAGCATGGGAGTCGTCGCAAAATGCTATAGGTGTATTTTGTGATTTATCAAAGGCGTTTGATTGTGTTGAGCATGATACATTAATATCTAAACTTAGTCACTATGGCGTGAAAAACAAGGCCCTTAGCTTGCTCGCATCTTATTTAAGTAATAGGATACTAAAGGTTAATATAAACGATGAAAAGTCATCAGGGTCATCTACTGTGATGGGTGTTCCGCAAGGCTCGATCTTGGGCCCTTTTCTTTTCCTGGTGTATATAAATGACTTACCACATTATGTTAAAAACCATGCGAACATTGTGCTGTTTGCAGATGATACATCATTAATATTTAAGACTGATAGGAATAAAAATAATTTTGACGATGTTAATAGTGCTCTGTCGCATGTCTCACATTGGTTCACTATAAATAATTTACTTTTAAATGCAAAGAAAACCAAATGCTTAGAATTCGTGTTGCCAAATGTAAAAAAAGTAAATAAATCTCTTAAATTAAATAATGAAACATTAAATATAGAGGAATCCACGGTTTTTTTAGGGGTGACCTTGGACAGTAAACTGCAATGGGGCCCGCACATAGCATCTCTCACAACTAAACTTGCTAGGGCTGCTTATGCTGTTAGAAAAATAAGGCAGCTCACTGACGTCGACACTGCTCGGCTTGTTTATTTTGCATATTTCCATAGTGTTATGTCTTATGGCATTTTACTGTGGGGCAAAGCAGCCGGTATAGAACAAATTTTTGTATTACAGAAAAGAGCCATTAGAGCTATTTATAAACTAAAATCAAGGGAGTCCTTGCGTATCAAATTTAAACAAATAGGTATACTTACAGTAGCTTCCCAATATATTTATAATAATTTAGTGTTTATACGGAATAACATAACTGCATATAAACAAAATTGTGATTTTTCAAATCGTCAAACAAGAAGGATGCATCAATTGGCTACCTCTTCGTACCGTCTTTCTAAAGTACAACGTTCTTTTATGGGACTAGGTATAAAATTTTATAATAAAGTCCCAAAACAAATACATGACTTACCGGTGCAATCTTTTAAGAAACGTGTAAAGGCTCAGCTCTTAGGCAAGGGCTACTATAGCATAAATGAATATTTAAATGACAAGGATGCTTGGAAATGACTAGCTAGGCAACCAGTTCTGCACAGGTTAAAGAATACCTATTTTTGTAATAGATATAAGTTTTATTTTTAAAAGATGTGCTGAGGAGTTTCTTTACGGCTTTTCTTCTCCTCCATGACAAAGCACCTTTCCGAAAAGCTGGTAGATTAAAAAAATGACGTGCATAAGAGTATCAGTGATACCTACATGAATAAAGATTATTTCATTTCATTTCATTTCATTTCATTTCATTTCAAAATAAATCTATACATATACAGGGTGTCCCAGCGCGAAGTGACCGCCCGGCGTCTATTGATTATGTGGACAAAAATATCGACAAAAACCATTAAAGTAAAGGTCTTATCGGTTTGGTTTATTTTTTATTAGCTTTTTAATTTTTTTGTAGAAAAACCTGACCTGTTGCACTATTTTCAAATTTTTTTTTTGTTTTTACATTTATTTTCATTCTGTTTTTTGTATTTACTAGCTGTTTTCATAGTTTATCTATTCAAGGTATAAAATCTACCTTAAATTGAATACAACATTTTTTTAAAACAAATTAAGTAAAATTTTTTTGAAAAAAATTACGCTTTTTCATTGAATTTCGCTAAAAAGTTGGAAAAATGCCCTATGAATATTATTATTTTGTTATTTATTATTAAATAACATGATATTAACTACTAAATATCACAAAAATGTTTGTAGTTATCTCAGTCATTTACCGAACTACAAACTCTTGAAGTATGCTCCCCATTTTCGATAATAAGAAGAGTAGACTTTTAAAACCAGGCTAATGGATCATTTAAGTGTCTTATAATCAAAAATACCTTTTGCTCTTTGATAGCATAATTTTAAAGGTAAGGAAACAACAACAATTTGTTTTTAACAAATGGAATTTAAATAATTTATTTAAAAAAAACAGTAATTCATTCATAAGGTTTTCGAAACAAAACATTAATACAGGCTAAGGCTCAAAATGACATCCTATGAGTGGTACTTTGCACTTTCAAAATGTTCGCTCCTATTTTTATGGCAGCAGCATCAATCCTCTGTTTGAATTGTTCTCTCGTAGCTATTGGCACAGCATACACTTTTTGTTTAATGTGTCACCAAAAATAATAATTAAGAGGCGTTTAATCAGGAGACCAAGAGAGAGAGGTGGTCCAGTAGCATGGTCCTCCAAGGTCTCAATTGAAACAAAGTATTGATGCTGATGCTACAAAAATAGGAGCGAACCTCTCGGAAGTGCAAAGAACCACTCAACGGATGTCATTTTGAGCCTTAGCCTGTATTAATGCCAATGGCGGTCGTTTCGAAAACGTTATGAATGAATTACGGTTTTTTTTTAATAAATGACTTAAATTTCCATTTGTTTTTATTGTTTCCTTACCTTTAAAATTATTCTATCAAAGAGCAAAAGGTATTTTTGATAGTAAGACACTTAAATGATCCACTAGCCTGGTTTTAAAAGTCTACTCTTCTTATTATCAAAAATGGGGTGCATACTTCAAGAGTTTGTAGTTCGATAAATGACTGAGATAACTACAAACATTTTTATGAGATTTTGTAGGTAATATTATGTTATTTAATAATAAATAATAAAATAATAATATTCATAGGGCATTTTTCCAACTTTTTAGCGAAATTCAATGAAAAAAGGTATTTTTTTTCAAAAAAATTTTACTTAGTTTGTTTTTAAAAAATGTCTTATTCAATTTAAGGTAGATTTTATACTTCGAAAAGATAAACTATGAAAACAGCTAGTGAATACAAAAAACAGAATGAAAATAAATGTAAAAATAAAAAAAAATATTTTGAAAATAGTGCAACAGGTCAGGTTTTTCTACAAAAAAATTAAAAAGCTAATAAAAAATAAACCAAACCGATAAGACCTTTACTTTAATGGTTTTTATCGATAGTTTTGTCCACATAATCAATAGACGCCGGGCGATCACTTCGCGCTGGGACACCCTGTATAATATAAAATATATATATAAAAAACTGTCTCGGTGTCTATAGACAGTTTGAAATCCGCCTACATGACATACAAAGTCACACTCATACACCTAACACAAATACCTCACAAGCACAAAACATTACTCACACACACAGTCACACTTCCACACACACTGAAGGCTGAAGACAACATTGTCAGTACTACCAGATCGGGACGTAGGGTAAGATTTCTGGACTATTATCGCCCGTACGACGGTCTCAATCTCAGTAGGGGGGTGATGTAGCAGAGCTATTTTGTACAATATTTTGTAAAAACTTATGTAAAAATCTATATTTCTAAATTCTAATCTATAAATTTGCAATCAATTTTCGTTCAGACAAACAAGCTTTTTAAATTAATGTGCCATCCGAAGCGCTTTTCGCTCGGCTCCCCAAAGCCGCCCGATCACTGCCGAACATCAGCATCAGTGCTCGCTGTGTTCGAGAGCGATCGGGCATGCTCGGGCACAGTCGGTCTATCCGCTTGCAAGTTTGACACAGTCTGATGCCAGTTACTTTCGCGCTAGGTTTGATTTTTTATGTTAATTTTTCACTTCTGTAAGCTCATGTTATTTTCCTTTTTTCCACTCCTTCTTTCATAAATAAACGTTCTTCGTAAATAAACTATAGCATTCTGGACTTCCTTACTTCTGCAACCTACATATTCATCAAAATTTCTCACGTAGTTTTTGCTTGAAAGAGTTAAAAAATCCTTCCATATCCTCACAAACTTTCACATTTACAATATTAGTAGGATTATGAATTTAATTTCTTTAATTCTTTAAATTAAAAGGGGATCGACATGCAAAAAGATCCATCAAGAGATTTATAGATTGGATTTTAGGGGACATCGGGGACAAAAATCTTTTACTGTCCTTTTTGAACTGATATTTCAATCAACACAGTACTTCTTGCTTGAAATACGTATAAATTAAAAGAACAAAACAATTACGACAGAACGCGAACGTACGTACGACACTGCATCGGTGCCGACACGCCCGTCCATAAATAAAGTGATGAGACCTAAACATATACTGCATTCCAGGATAATTCCAGGAGCCAAACGCGCCAAACATGGCAACACTGCATTCTGACTACGCTCGCCACGCTTGCGGGTTTTTTAGGATTTGCCGTAATACGAGTTACTTTGAAATATTATTCTCGGTTGGAACTGAAAAATCAAAAAAATCTGTACATGATCTAAAAACGCATAAAAATATTTCAAGTTGGACACAGATTTGTGTTGTTATTGTAGCCGGTTGATCACATGATTTTTAGCGTAAAGATCTTTCTACTGCTTTAAGTAAAGAAAATATTTTTGGTAAGTCATTTATCGCAAGAAACATGACATTATAACTATAAACTATACAAATAAATGTTACTTTATAACATTAATTTGCATATCCAAGTGTAATTTTTTTGCTGTGAACAAAATTTAGAACAAAGCTTAGAAATAAATCATATTTTACCTATTATTTACAAATTAATGTGGAAAAACAACAATGAAGAAGTAACAAAGTCTTCAAGAGTGATGATGGCAGTGATTGAATCGTCAAATATACACACATTTTTATCAATTCTTATCCTCATCAACAATGCTTATCCGGTACACTTTCTGACGTTAACATGGTGACCCTACCGAGGATAGAAGGATAGAGTGTGCGTAGAATACATTATCAAAGCTTATTAGTAATAAATATAGCTAAACTGGTCTCGTCCAGCCAAGTTTATAAAGCCGACGCGAAACCCTTACGAATGCATCTCGACAATCGATGTATGTTTAATGCATCGGATTGCATAAACGGTAAAAAAAACGTATCTCTTTGGTAGAACATTTTTATTTGGGATTGAATAAACTTTAAATTCAAAATCAAAACCAAGTCCCTGTTATAATTAAAAAGGACAGCTATCTTACAAAAATGAATAAGCGCCTTAGAAAGTAACTTAAGTATAAAACGAATCTTATCTTATTATAATAAATCTGTAACAGCCATTGAAGTATTATTACTAGCGTATAGAACCGACACCGCGAGCACCATGTATGTCCCAATGCATTGGCGCCACGTGGCTTTAATTTTCAATGGATTCGTTCGATTTTAAAAGGAGAACCGGGGCTCAATTTTGAAAATTGAATCTCCCGGGCGGGACACACATTTTGTTCGAGATGTCTGTTCTATGACATCATACTTCAATGGTAACAGTACGATGTTTTTACATGGAAGATATGTGAAAAAAATTATTGGGGAATACTAATCAATGCTAATCTCAGAAACGGCTTAACCGAAATAGATGCTATATTTACTGATGTATTGTAATCTTGAAGTTAAATTTAGTTTGTTTTATTTCAATTTGTTCATAAATAAAAATGTAAGCTATAAAACCAAGTAGTTAAAACAAAAAAACATGCGTATTTATCGACAGATCTTTATCTTAATTTTATAGAACTAGTCCACACCGTATTTGGTATCTCTTGGAAGAATAACAAACTTGATTAAGAATTGTCAAGGTTTCGTTGTTTTTGTATTAAGCAGGCCTATAAATGTTTTTCTTATTTAAATAGCTAAGAAATGAGCAGAAGAGCCATCTGGTATCGCCATTCGCCGTCCATACTCAAGTTTATATTATAATATATTGTATTATGGTCATTCGTTGTTCAGGAGATGTCACCACGGACAGGGTTACCAAAAACAAAAATCATAATTCTTGACAAAAAATAACTGACTTCAAAATTAGTTATAACTCAAAAACTACTCGTCAGATCTCGCTCTTTAAGTGGGACCAAATGACAAGCACCAGCTTTCGATTAAAAAAAGTCATCAAAATCGGTTCACACAGTCGGAAGTTCTTAAGTAACACATATAAAGAAATACAGTCGAATTGAGAACCTCCTCCTTTTTGAAGTCGGTTAAAAAAGGCAACTACGAACTAAACGACTCGTCGTGTTACTGCTGGGTCTTGGGTTCTTTCTAGTTTGCTTCTGTCTTTCTGCCACTGATGTCAATAGTCGACGGTAGCTCTTACCATCAGGTGGATCTTCAACTCGTTTGTCAGCTATTTCCATAAAAAGAGGAGGTTAGCTTGGACTCAAGGATGGATAAATCAATAATGCATTAAACAACATGTGAAATATACTCGTATAGTTTAAACCACATTTTATACAAACTTCAAAAAAAATCCTCTTTAGACGTATAAGCGCTTGTATTTGTCGGCCAAAATCTAAACCTTTTCAACAGAGCCATCTAATTAAAAGTTGAATAATTTTTCTTTCTTTTTATTGGCTGTTGGTAATTTTGAACATTGAGGCCCGTTCCCAATCTCGACTAATTTCAAGCTTCCTTTATTTCTCCATGCATTACATTGAAAATCTCTCACACAGGAAAATACCAAACAGAACTCATTTCAAAGTAATTCAAGTGACTTTGTGGTTTCCGATGGGAATATATGACAGTCTAATAATAAAATGTTAATAGTGTACCAAAATCTGTACGAAATATAAAAAAGACCAGGTGTATGTCAGGCCACGTGCAATGTAGGGTTCCGTAGTTCATCGACTATTACTCATGAACTTATTGGGTATCTTATGCTACCCAAGCCATGATGGTTTTCCTTTTAAACTCATCATAATATACATACTCCTATGTTCCGTAAGTAGTGGATCAATCCTAGGGGGAATATAGCTTGATGCAAGCGACAAGTGACGGTAGCATGCGTATGACATGCATCTACGTGGACAAAAGGCCTTATTATTACATAGTTACTTAAAATGCGATATCATACATGCTATCTGATATTTAATTTTAGAAACGTCTCGACCACCTGCTGCTAATATATTAAGCCGTTTAGAAAGATAATTTTGATACATTTAAGCAACTACGAATTAGTTTCCGCTAAGTCTAATTTTAAACCACAGTATCAACCACTATCAAGGATCTAAGACAGGTAAGTGACAGTATGGGATCTGGTAATTATTTTACATGTGTTTTACCGTGATCTTATCATATTGTAATAGATTTTTTATCAGCTGTTCAATCGACTGTTGGATTTCTAACAAATCAGATTAGGCCAACTTAAGATATTATTTAACATTTAATTTTGATAGTAACGTTACCAAGAAAGTCACGCGTCAAACAAATTTTGACCATAATTGAACTGAGAAAAGACGTTATTGTTTTGGCACGATATAGTATACAAACGTATTGTGATGTCTATTTGTAAGTGGCCAAAAAATGGTAAGTACCAGCGGGTGGATCGTTAACTTATTTTATTGGCTAGTTAGATAAAACAAAGCCTACTAATATTATAAATGTGAAAGTTTGAATGGAAGTTGTTACTTTTTCACAGATAAAGTACCTACCGAAAGGATTTTCATGGAAAAAATACAGACCATGATCTGAAATAGGATAAAGGGTACTTATTATGTCGAAAAACGCTGGTAGGGCTGCAAGCAGAGACTAATTAAAGTACTTAGTGCCTTATCACACTGGCGGTTTGCGAGCGCTTTGAAAGCGGAACGCGACGTCTTTGCTGCGCACACGCGGCGTGTTCGCTGCGCGCCCGTTCCGCTTTCAAAACGCAAACCGCCAGTGTGATAAGGCCCGAAATATTACGCTGGCCATACACGATCAAGTGCACTTGTCAAGTCCGCAGTTTGACTTGATACGGCATCAAGTTTGCATGAGATAGCTATATGTATAGCCAAATATCCACACATACTAATACATATGGCCACCATACACCGTCAAGTTTACTGGATGCCGCGTCAAGTCTGCTGCAAACTTGACAAGTATACTTGATTCTGTATGACCACCATTACGGTACAATTAGCGTTAAAACTTTACCTTGAATAAATTATTTAATAAACAATAAATTTAGTAACACAGTAATGGCTCCTCAAAACATGTGTGGCTCGTAGTAATAAATATAGGTATATATATTAGTTGTATCGGCTACTATACTCTAGCTATGAATACATAATTAAGTGGTTGGTCTCAATTTACCCAAAACAGGTTTTATGATTGAATTTGAATAATTAATACAAAAATCCAGATCATATCGAAAACTTTCAAACTCAACGAAATGAGCCATTTAAAATTTATAAAGCGATATTAATTTACCAGCGTTATTATGGATTTAATAATAAGTTATTCATTAATAGATTAAGTTTCAATTTATCTTCATTGCTAATATTTTGAGAGTCGATTACGGTTTAAGGTAAACCATAAGCCTAGTCTGGACAACGCTGCAATGGATTGGATGTGTAGCAATATTTTAATTGATGTCACAATTTTATAAAAGTGCGCTATCCTACATAATAAAAACTATTATTAAAGTGAAACTTTTATTACATCGTCTCAAACTTTTTGGTCTGTGTGTCGCATGTCGCGTGACGGTCGGCCACAGAGGGGGGGTAAAGTGAAAGTGGCGGCGCAGCGCCATATTGGCCTCGGCTGCTCTATCGAGCGCCTTTAATACCCTAAATGTTTTAATACCCTAAATCGAATATTTATCCAAAAAATTTTAGTTAAATATCTACAATACGAAAAAAAGTTTCACTTATACCTACCGTGGTTTCATAAAACCACACAATTGCTTTTTTTTATTTTGCCACTGTAAAGACAACCTGTGGAAGCTGTACAGTTAAATCTGTTGCTGAAGCTGTTGAACTTGCGTGAGCAATCTTGAGTTTGATTCTCGGATTGAGCAGACTTTTATGTCTAAACTGTACTTTTTTGTTCTAAATCCTGAATGTTTGTGATATTTTTTGTATCAATTCTCCATGCTACTGCGTCTTGGTTTTAGCAGCACACTGCACTACCGCATGTTTGTATGCGTAGAATTAAGCATACGTTATCAGAAACTACTTAAATTGTATCTTACAAGTTTCTGGTAATAAAGCCTTTGTACTCTACATCTAAAACGCTCCTTTGTTGCATTAGCCCGCTTAAAGCACTCTCACCTTTGTGTAAGGAAAGGTGTTTGTTTAGTGAAATTGTAAATGTTTAATAACCAAACATTTAAGTTTTGTTTAACAAAGAGATGCATCCGAAGTCTGAACAGGTGTCGCGGTGAAGCTAGGTACTGGTATATAAAGCTAAAGCATCCTACATAATGAGAATAATCTATTTATATTATAATACGATTAAGCTGACCATACATGATCAAGTGTACTTGTCAAGTTTGCAATTTGACTTGATGCGGCATCCAGTGTGCATGAGATAGCTATGTCCTGATAGCCATACCGTGGCCATACACCGTCAAGTTTACTGGATTCTGCGTCAAGTCCACTGTAAACTTGACAAGTATACTTGATCGTGTATGGCCAGAATTAGATGTAAACTATTCTGATTCTGCGAATTAAATTTCAAATTGCTAAACGACTTTATTTTCCTTACCTGTTTCTGTGGGTCACACAAATAGCCTTAGATCTAATGAGAAAGCATTTTTGTGATATACTCAGGACTGACTACAGAAGGAAATAAATAAAATATTGTACACAATATACATATTTACAAAAATCCTAAATTTATAATAACAATTATATTATAATAACAATTTATTGCTTTATAAACGTAAGAAATAACTGTGACGAAACGAAGCAAGAGCGGGTTAATTGAAGTATTATAATGGAATGAGTCATTCCATTTCATCTCATTTCGTCATTCCGAATGACGCCCTACAACGGTGTACTGCTAGCAAAGTAGGTAGATACTCACGCTTTCAAACTGGTGTGTGTAATTATTTTTTACACCGCAACTGGAAAGGCTACCTGATGTCTTGATCTATCCGTCAATTATTTTAATAACAGAGATGGAAGATAACGCACCTTGTGGTAAATGGATATTTCAAATAAAACTACCCTTTGTGGAGTCATATAATTATGATTTTGTTTATAGACTGTAACCATTAGCTTTATACAGAGGGGTCATGTTTATGTAAATTGTTGAAGATGAGCAGATAAGCTCTTGATGGTAAGTGGTCAACGTCGCCCAACATCTTCAGCACCAAATAAATAACCGATGCATTGCCGACTGTATGGTACTGTATATCAAAATATATTATGAAGTATTTATAAGGTACATAAATTAATAAAGTGCTGTAAACACAACACTTATCTCTTGACTGTTTAAAGATGCACAGCATACACATGAATCCCTAAACAGTCAAGACTTAGGGATGGACAAGTACAAGTGGACTGAACCAATGCGCGATAACATGAACAGTTTCAAAGAAGATCTACTCTAACGCTCCCAGAGGACTTACCAAGTATACGAGATCCCCTAGAAGTCCCGCTGACCAACGATTATCACAAAGTTGCGTCGAATCCAAGCAAAGCATCAAACTAAGCAACTGCGTCAACTATCGAAGTGTCAAAGTGTCGCCAACACGGCTTGTTATTAAACGCCGCATCGACAGCGATCCGAACACGAGATTAATAGTCCCCTGACATGTCATTGTTAGCGGCAGCTCGAAGGAGATAATAGGGTTTTCCTCAAGTGGTTTATAAGTTGGAAACTGTGGCTTTCCGTCAAACTTTAGCTCACACTCTCTCTCTCTCTCTTCTCTTCTTTTGGTTGTGTTGTGTGATAGCTTCGGTCGTATGCTACAGATTTAAATGTTTCTTAAGCGAAAGTGCAAAAAGGAGACGAGCCACGTGACGGCAAGTGGTTACCTTTGCCTGCATCAATAACGCTAAAAGTATCACATGCGATGCTGCCCATGAATAAGAGATAAAGAAGAAAGAATATTTTTTATGTATGATGTGCTTAAACATACTATTGATACACTGAATAAACGAAATCATTTTGAATGTGGATATAGAGACATAATATATGTACGTTGGGAACATTAGCGCAGGTAAATACATATTATGATTCCAGTTCTACTCAGTTCAATTACTTTCGAAGCGAATTGTTTCGTCCACACAGTTGGAAAGTTAATACTATAGCTATAAACCACCGTGCATTGTGACATGGTAAAGGTTGGGAGAATTAAGTCATGTAATTTCCGCACTGTCCTAAATGTATGCTGTAAAAAGAACACTGAAAAGCCAACTCTACGCCCATACTACAACATCTATCAGTTTACAACAATTTTTAAAAGATGTGCTGAGGAGTTTTTTTACGGCTTTTCTTCTCCTCCATGGCAAAGCACCTTTCCGAAAAGCTAGGTAGGTTAAAAAAATGACGTGCATAAGAGTATCAGTAACACCTTCATGAATAAAAGATTATTTCATTTCATTTCATTACAAACCCCTATTTCGTTTGATATTAATTCAGTCCAATAACAACTTTACACCGACTGATAGGTTTTTGCTACTTCCAAATAAAAAAATCGGTAGTTTTTGAATTAGGTTTTTGCTACATCCAAATACAAAAATCGGAAGTTTTCGAATACGGTTTTTGCTACTACCAAATCAAAAAATCGGAAGTTTTTGAATTATAGTCAGCAGCTACAGCTAGCTCTCATTGCATTACATCACAGATGAAGTATCGCAGCTACTAATTAGTCGTCAAAGTCCCTCTGTTAGGTCGATTCTTTATGGAGAAAGGGAAAGCAGCATAATATGTATGCTTGCTCAATTACTAGGAGAGATAGCTCTTAGCATAAATAAATCCCATTTATGAGTGTTTGTGCCCCAAAAAAACGCGTGTGTGTACTTAATTTATGTACGCACGTAAGAAGTTATACTTATGTAACTTAGAACTTACTTATAAGTACCTCTCGCTCGCACTCACGTGTTCGCTCACACCCACAACCCGTGCTAGCAATCCAAAGCAACTCCAACGAATGCTGTGCGCCTAGTACATAGATAGCACGCACCTTCATCATGTCGCTTTTTGGCTGTCGAATCGTAATACGAAGTATAACTTCAAAAATAGTAGCATATAATAAAATGAAGTAATTCACACGTCAAACTGATAACAATCTTACGGGGCTGACAACAAGGTTTTCCACAATGTTATAGTCAAAATGTAAAGCATATCAAGAAAATGTAAATTATGTAGGTGTACCTTACACGTTGTATATGAGACCGGGAAAAACAAATACGAGCCGTATTTGGGGACAGAATATTCACAATACACAGGGTCAAATTAGTTCAAGCAGATAAGTTTTCAACAAGCGTTTAATATGCGTATAATAATAATCATTTTATTATTTTCACAATTTATTTAACTGAGACCTAGTAGCTAGACAGTCTTCACGGAATGATAATAAAAATAATATCAGTTATGATAATATTAATAAATTAATAGTAATATTGATAACCTAATCATAACGCGGACTCCTACCACAAGCTAGCCAACTTCTGTCGCCTCTTACGACACACTGATTTGCTGGTATGAGGTTGGCGTTAGTATTCTAATTTTATTATATTCAATAATTAAACCAACAACATGAAACTAGATGGGAAACTTTATCGTGTACTAATTCAGATCGACAAAATAATTCCCCGTATGTCAGCATTAGTTTATTTTTTAAGGCCCACGTCACCGCGTATCTATGCAAATTGTATGGTTGCTATTTTATTTTACACCACAATAGGATTTTTTCCACAAATCAACTTAAGCTGGTCATACACGATCAAGTATACTTGTCTAGTTTAAAGCGGACTTGATGCAGCATCCAGTAAACTTGACAGTATATGGCTATCTACGTATAGAAGACCGCTCATGCAAACTGGATGCCGCATCAAGTCCGCTGCAAACTAGCCAAGTATACTTGATCGTGTATCGCCAGCTATACGTAGATTTGTCTAGAATTATATTATTAACTTTAACTGATCATTATGTGAAAAATATTCTAGGAAAACTATTTTGGACTTTTTTATAAACGCAAGACGGGTATATATTATGTCATAGATTTATTAAATTTTGTTTGTTTGCGTGTCTGTTATCTACACTTGCTGTTAACACTTATGTCAGAAACATCTTTATCAATTTGGATGTGGTTTTCACTTTTATGACAATTTAGATCGGTTGACAAATAAAAAAGATAATATCAATTTATTGAATTGCTAAACATATTTTGGAGAGCGGGTACTAAAATATAAGTTGCCCTAATCAAAGGCGGTTGACTGATTTAAAATACGAATTTACACAATAGATATTACTTCGTACAATTAATTTTAGCCAGAAGCCGTTAAGCCTTATAACCGAGGAAGACAGAGATTCAATTCTCAGATTGGGCCCCTAAGCCCTTTACCGATCCTAACTGGAGAAGTGTGATTGACAAGGCCTCCATTGAATAGCGTCACCTGCTAAGCCGTCTAAAACCACCAAATCCATCTAGTATTCTAGAACCAATTCCTCTGAAAACACTTTCAAATATAGTGGTTCGGTTTAGTATGACAAACTAGCGGCATACCACGGCTACGCCCGTGCGTAACTATTATAAAAAAGGTTCATGCAAACTACCCTTTATGGGGGCCATATACGATTAAGTATACCTACTTGTCAAGGCTACAGTTTGACTTGTCAAATTTGCAGTTTGACTTGACACACCATTCAATGTGCATGACATAACTATATGGCCAGATAGCTTACCGTGGCCATACACGATCAAGTATACTGGATGCCGTGTCAAGTCTGTTTGACACCTCATCAAGTACACAATGACATGATCGTGTATGGAGGTTGTCTGAAATATCTCTAAATTTCCTATTATTGGTTCTCTGACTTAGGGTTCTTTATATCTTCTGTCATCATTTCCTTCTTATACTCTGAACATATCGGTTTCCTCGATACCCGTTTAATGCAAAGAATCCTTTGAAATACACTCGGATATCAAAATATAGGGCGAAAATATAAAATGCTGATTGCTTCAACTTTATAAAGTTGTTGTAACTAATTCTTTATAGTAAGCGATTAGCGATAAGATATCAAGTCTAATATTACGTCCATGTTCATTTTAAGACCCACCCGCTGTGAAGCGTTGTTCAAGTCCCCAAACATTGTACCAAGTTCTTCCAGGAAACCCGCCAGGATGACTATATCATAGGACACCTCTTTGCAGTTGGATGAGGTTCGTTGCTGTGTCGTGTGGAGTACTGAATTCTCTGACTCTAAATTTACATTCAGTGATAGTAAAATATAGAATAGCAGAAATATTTTGTTGTTCTTCCGAGAAAACTAAAACCTGTTAAATTCTGGAATTCAATACTACTTCGTAAAGTACTGCTAGCGAATTGGGCGATGCTAAGCAATGATTTAATATAATACCAAATTATATAAAAAGACACGGTTTTTTCAGAAACTACAGTATTTTTTATTTTATTAGTAACTTGTTTAGCAAGAACTAACAGATGAATTTATTTCCTTTCACTATAAAATGACTGCTAAGCAGTTAAATGAAACTTGATCAAACAACAGCAAAGTAAAGTTCTCTTTGTAATTTCCTAGTCCTTTGTGATCTGCACTTTGCTTATGCATACAAGTAAAAAGAAAAGTAATATTTAAAAAAATATTTTAAAACATCTTCGTTTTGTAATTTGTACTAAAACTAATGCGCAAACGAGGGACAATCCTCGGGGTACTTTCGTCGACTTACATGTCGTTTTTATTTCTTATCCTCAAAGGACCTTTGTTCCAACCTGGTATCTCTGGTACCTCTCTCAGGTATAGAACCGACACGTCGAAATCAATGTTTGTGCAATGAACTGTAGGCTACAGTCTTCAGTGGATTCAGTCGATTTTGAAAATAGAACCTCCCGGCGCGACAAAAATATTGTTCGCAATATCTGTTCTTGCACACTTTAATGAACATATATTTTTACCTAACTGAATGAATGAATGAATGAATGAATATTTATTTATTCACTTTCACTAACTGCTAGGAAGCTGGAAGGATTATGTTTTTCGCGCGTACCTTGTTATTGAATACCCCTCCCCTTCGCTAAGTGACATCTATAATTCAAGTTTCACCTAACTTGACCACGTACGAAGACCTGTGACGTGATGTTAGCTCTCAACTCCGCCAGGAACAAAGCTTCGTAGTCATCATGTTTGTTGGTTACATAAGCCTGATGCTCCGAAGTTAATCAACATAATTGCGCTGTCGTGTTCCGACGCACCGAACAACTGATCCGGTGTTAGGGTGTCGCCACATTGTACTGTTGCAGCACTTGAATGACATCCATGTCTTGTAAGAATATCGTCCGCGGTTACTTTAATGAAAGTAGCTATGCACTTGCTTATCTAAACCGAATGCGCTTGGATTAGAGCTACACTGCAACTATTGCACCCGAAGAAACCTGAATGTTGAAAAGTTGCAATTCTTATCTGTTTACAATATCTATGTTAGATTAGGCTTAGACTTAGGGTTTTACTAAGTTAGAACTCCAACTTAGAATGCATCAACCAGGACTACAGATGCTTACCATGAGATTACATTAAAGTCATGTTGATTAAGTATCACGAATGCCATTATAATAGTTTTTATTAAGTTATTTTATCGTTACTTAAGACCTGTAAAATGTAGAGCTACCCTTACTTCGATGCTTGTTCCCACGGGCGTGTTATAATCGATTACTAGTAAATTGTTGTCTTGCTCGACCGGCTGGGCAAACGTGAACTGAGGTGATGTGGTATTGTCCCACTGCTGGGATTAATGGTGTGGCACCTTGTTGACCATCTCTTAGTGCTTTAGTACTCATGTTTTCAAGTTACTCCAACAGAAAGAATACTAGCGCTGCAGTACGTGCAAAGTGTATTATTTAGGAATCATGTAGTATGCGCAAAGATTTTAAAATAGCTAATAATTTTTTAGTGACGCAGAGCTATGACGCTTTATAAATTACATTCAGGATACGAAATATAAAATAA
Source organism: Thymelicus lineola (assembly GCA_963932265.1). Classification (NCBI taxonomy): domain Eukaryota; kingdom Metazoa; phylum Arthropoda; class Insecta; order Lepidoptera; family Hesperiidae; genus Thymelicus; species Thymelicus lineola. The sequence continues at coordinate 4,781,811 of OZ010698.1, read as the reverse complement.
AATATATTTAAATTTGTATAAATTTATATAAAAATATATTAACGGAAATATAAAATATTTTTTAAATTAAAAAACATAGTTGTACATAGATCTCCTCCCTCTTTTGAAGTCGATTAAAAACCTCCAGTAGGTAAAGTACAAAAAAACTATACAATAGCTATCAATGGCAACAACCAGAGGTCGATACTTTTACCGTAATGATTTAATCACGATAACGTGACATTTATGACGTCATGAGTGGCACTAAATTTTGAACTGTAATTTTACAATTAGATACATGCGAACATCATTGTGTACAAAAGTATTCGTGTTCATCTGTATTAACACTTTTCACTACAAAACATGACTGATGTTTTGACTATCCTACTACTTAATATGTATTATAGTGTAAATTTAATAAATTGTAAAAATGTATGGATGTTTGTCACTCTTTCACGTAAAAAGTACTGAACTGATTTTTATGTAATTTAGCACACAGGTAAACCAAGATCTGGAACAAGACATAGGGTACTTATTACTTTAGAAAAAGACTTAGAAGATACTTATAAGACACGGGAAAAACCGCGGGCAGAGCGCTAGTAAATAATATTACTAAATAAGCTAACTATCACCCTTTTGCCGCCAAATGAATTGATCTTTTCCGGCTAGGGACTTTTGAACCTGTACTTTATTTATTTATTTATTTATTTCGCAGTAACGCGCTATAAAAACGCCTGTCATTATGTCATTATTATGTGCGTCAAAATTTAAAATAAATATTCAGACAATCTTAAATATCTCACATTTACTCAGTTTAGAAAGCAAACACATCAATGGCTACTCACAGACTAAAAAAAGGAACTGGCTACTCAAGAAGTGGTATTATAGTTTAAAAGAGTTTATGGACGAACAAACAAGTAGCAATCGGTAACTATGTAAAATAACTCGCTTATAATCAACTAATTTAATTCTTTACTCGGATCTTGACGGAATGTAATATCACAGACATTTAAATAATATATTCTCATAATTTAAAAATTAATTAAAATTATGACATATTAATATGTAATTATCTTTTGTTATTCAATGTAAACAGGCACATATGTGCAATCAATTAAAATATATTATGATTAATTTTATATATTCAAATTCTTAATTTCATTGCTAGTACACAACAAATAATTATTTTATAATTTGCATGCCTCTATTCTTGGCAAATGTGAGCGATATTCGACATCCACCCAACACCTTTTGTGACCACATTTTTGCAAATAAATATCATTTCATTTCATTTCTTTCTTTCTTCTATTTTATTTTTTGGCCGACAATTCATTAGCAGTGCTTCCAGTTAATAATGTCCATGGACTATTTACGTAAAAAGGTAATCCGCTTTTGATTATTTGTACCTAACTATCCAACATAGTACTATGTTTAGCTGTGAAGGCTGTGAAACAAAGATAACTTAGAGCTATTTCCATTATAGACAAGTAAAGAAAATCTTTCAGTTAATTTAACCGCCTCTCAAACAAAGCTCAGACTGATCTATTAAAAGCAGCAAACGACAATAACATTACGAGCTGATCTAACTTATAATAAACAGTTCAATAAGCATTAGACTATTCGCTTGGAAATGGCCATGATAATTAATAACAAGTAGATACTTATCTATATTTATTGTAGCTATAAAACTATTTATGTTATATGTATAATTATCTAATAATGGATGCAGTTTAAAGGGGAAGGTTATTTTATACAATATAATTAGAATTTTTAAATTAACTGGGCGTCCCCGAACAGTACTTGCATAGCTTTTCATATATATCGCACCCTCAGTGGAAAAAAGGCATAAGTTGAAAATTATAATTTTACAGAAGAGCAAAAAACCTGTTCAAATATCAGTAAGTAGTCAAAAGAATTTACATTACGATTACTTGCACAAAACCGTCAAAATTAATGATAAAAATCTGACAAAAATTGAGCATATGCAGCTTTTGTCCCTCTTTCCAATAATATTAATAACTAAAAAACTTATGCTTTTTTCCACTGAGGGTGCGATGTTTTTATTTATCAAGGAATATATTTCATATTCTTTAAAAACAAAAAGGTTTTATCATCTACTTTTGCTAACTCTTAATCAGACGAATGACAATATCATTTCAGTCATATCCGTGGCTAAGTGCGTTACTCATTGTAAAATTCATAAAGCATGAATAACAATGTCCTTTAATTGCTCTATGAAAACAGTTTCACACAGGAATTGGCAATTAAGAGTTATTTAAATTTTTTACAGCGTCCTCTCTATAGAGCAAATAATGAACAAAAGCGGCAAACAAAATTGAATGATATCTTTTGGAATATATTGGAAAAGTTTTACAAAACACCGAATAAAATCGAAAAGAATTAGGTAGTAGTGTCCTTACTTTGTCATCAAATAATGTTGTAAAAATAAATTAAAGTGAATATTTTATTTTAGTGTTCTAAATTCAAAAGGCTTATGGCAACAGTTCCGACTCATCTTGAAGGAGAAAGTCTAAGTAAAAATTCTAAATAATAAAATATTAATCAGGCTTGAAAGTCAGTACTACCTTCTTTATTTTCTCTTCTTCGTTGGCCTGTTATAGATGTTACACTTGTGTTTATTGATGTAACATCACAATGCCACCGATACCTTGCCGGCCAATAAAGAAGAGAGCATAAAGAAAATTATACCCAATGACCACTTACCGTCATATGGCTTGTCTGCTATTAACTAATGTTAACGGAACTAACATCCCAACTAGTTACATAGACAAAAATAATAAAAATTAAACCTGTCATGTCTAGATGTTATTTCTATGTCCTCTCAGTTCAATGGGGTTGACAATTTGTCGCGTCAATTCAACAGCGTCAACAGTTTTATCTATTCCATAGTTTCATTGTTCGCTTGCAGACTAATGAAATCCGATTTTTAGCTGTTCACTAAACTTTTTTTTACCAGTTCAATGATTTTCGATACTGGTCGACAGATTTTCAAGAATTGTATGATAGGTCAGAACAGAATTATTTTGTTGCTGAACTTGGTATCTAAGGTACGAATTAGATTTAATGTGGGTATATTGAAGAGGAGAGTTAATAGACTTTTACTAAGTTATTGCGCTCACTATCTTGGACTTCATCGACAATTACCATCAGTTGGTTGGTTGGTTGTTGTGTTAACTAGTTGTGCCTCGCGGTTTCACCCGCGTTAATTTAAAAAAAAACGAACTACTTAAATATATGATGTTATACAGAGTGTCCCAGCGCGAAGTAACCGCCCGGCGTCTATTGATTATTTTGATAAAACTATCGACAACCTGACCTGTCCTTTAATAGTATTCGTCGATAGTTTTGTCCAAATAATCAATAGACGCCGGGCGGTTACTTCGCGCTGGGACACCCTGTATAGCTTATAGCCTTCCTCGATAAATGGACTATCAACCACAAAAAGAATCATTCAACTCGAACCGGTAGTTCCTGAGATTAGCACGTTCAACCAAACAAACTCTTAATCTTTATAATATTAGTATAGATTTAACTAAAAAATATATATATATATACCACCTCCATGACGCCAGGTTCTACAATATTGTAGGTAGGTAGTTGCGGGTGAAACATCCTACCACCATACATAAGTATCGCCAGGATTATACTGGACGGATTGAGTAGTAGTGGTGGTATAGTGAAGCCCAGTCAGTTCTAACAGAAAGGACCAGACGCCATAGAAGAAAGTGACATCAAAGATTCAAAGATTTAAAGATTTTAATGAACATAAACAAAAATTACAAATATTGAAATTGTTCGTAAATGATATTCTATACATATACTTAATGCTGGACAAATGTTTTATACGTGTTTCAGACGCGTTATTCAGCCAGAAATAATGCTACAGAAGTGTCATCTATAGGCGTATGTAAGCTCCCTTAATAAAATATACACTATCACATCAAAGCGTGCCCTCAGCAAAGAACCATAACAATTCGTAAGTACAAACCGCCAGGGTGGTCCATCCTTCAATTACATTGCACAGACCAACAGATTAATGCAGACAATTAAAATGAATGCACCAATTGAAATTGTAAAGCATCTCGTCTACAATAGAGATAGAAATGTAAAAGGCTTATCTAATAGTATCCACTTTACTAATGACAGGTGACAAACTTCAGTTTTCGTGTCATCTGTAGAAATTACGTGGAATAATGTCGAGACGTTCATAAAATTAGGTACATACTCTTGTACAATACTGAGTGATACAATATTGATTGACACTGCTTTCTCGTTTTCTTTGGTGTTAATAAGAATTTGTAATGAAGTCGTAAGTTGTTAATTTTACCATAATTCAAGTAAAAAAACACAACTCCAAGTTTTTTTGAAACGATGGTGTAATTTGTGAAAGTGAAAGAAAAAGGTATTTTTGCATAAAAACAATTCGAATTAATTTTATTTCATTTTATTCATTTTCATTTTATTTCATTTCAGTAGCACAGCATGTACTCGTACGTCTATAGTATACGCAGTGCATAATGCCATGAGTCAGATTCCGCCCAACATTTCGTTTATTTACATTTTTGGTAATTAGTCCGATGTCTGTCTGTCTGTTTGAGTTAATTGCGGTTTCGTTGTGAAATTCAATATTATGATGACACCAGTGAGTTTCATTTAATATGCATAACAAAATTAAAGGTTAATATTTGTTAACGCTCTCTCTACGATTCGAATAAGACATCGAAAACAGCCACGACCTGTGAAATTTATCTGTGACTTAAATTTCCTTGTTTTGTGGTTTCGATTCAGAATCGAACCCAAGACCAGACTACACAGAGTAAAAAATGTTAAAGATAATTGTAATTATATTCTCAAACCAAAACAAAAATAACTAATTTATCGACCATGTAGCCTAGTTGGTAGCGACCCTGCCTGCGAAGCGAGAGGTCCCGAGTTCGATTCCCGGCCGGGACAGATATTTATGTGACAGATAAATATTTGTACTCGGGTCATGGGTGTTATTGTGATGTGTTATATTATTATGTGTCGTCCATGGCACCCGCGACACAGGTAAAATACCTACTGTGGGGGTATGAATGTGTAAGCACTTTTTTATATAACTTGAAATAAGTAAGCAAGTTGAGTGAGTATAGTATATACAGTGGTATATTCTGTGTGATGGTGACCACGTTTTTGCCGGAGTCAACCACAGAATGTCTCAGCGATGTTTTCCGGTTGCAATCTTCAAAACCAGTTCTGGCGCCGCTGGATACCGATATCTCAAAGTGTCAATGACGTTGAAACGGTTAACGTTCTTATTTTTAAACATACAATAACGATTTGGGAGATATAGTACCTACGTACGTCACTTAACTTTACCGTAGGCAACAAATGGCTGATTAACTGATTATGCCAACTTGCGGTCTATTATGAACTCTTAATTCCAGCCAAGTTCCAGTGTAAACGTCAAATTGGTGTTACGAAAGCGGTCACGTGACACTTTTTAACCAATCATACGTCGTTTAAAGTCCGGGAAATGAATTGCCTGGAACATGAATTATTTTATAAAAGTTCATAATAGGCCCGTCACGAAAAAGTATTTTCTTAGAAGTTAAATGAAATACGAATTTTTCTTAGCTTACCTATTGCTTACCTTGCCAGTAAACATTTCCGTTACTTGTAGAGTGTCTGTAGAAATAATATAAAAGTAGACAAAATCTTCACTTAGTTCTTATATTTAAAAAATCCTACTACAAATAGTAATAAGATTAAAATTACAACACTTCAAATACTGCTATCCCAATCCAAATAATAAGCAAGGAAGAGGGAAATTGAGCTATGCATTTTTTATTTGTATTGAAATCTAAAAATAAAAGAGATCGCCAATAAAAGTCACACAGCATCGAGTTTCGCTTGCACTGACGTATTGCTTTTATGACATTTCGCTTTATTATTTTTTCCAATTCTAAATTTTATTTTATTTCAAAATTTTATTATATTTTTTGTGCCAGTAACAAAATTTTATTTTGTTTGAACGTACCTCTGTCGGTATGGTGTGCCGATAGATTTACATTGATTAAAATATACAAATTAAATTGACGACTTTGATCGACGGGGTTCCCAAATTTTATTCCCGGCTAAGGCAACCATTGATGTGAACTATACTAATATTATAAAGCTGTAGAGTTTTTTTGGTTGAACGCGCTAATCTTAGGAACTACTGCTTTGAATTGAAAAATTATTTTTGTGTTTGATAGTCCATTTATCGAGGAAGGCTATAGGACATAATATAACATCATATTACTATATTTTAGTATTCAGTTTTTTCCACAAATTAACGCGGGTGAAACCGCGATGAGATAGGAAGCATTATACAGTGTTTCTTATGTTCGTGGTTCTCTTTGAGTTACATTAAAAAGTGCTAAGTAAGCTAAGTTGTATTCATAGATGGCGCGAGGAACAAGATATTTTTGAAGGTTTCACTTCTACCACGTGTGAATTGCACACATTTTAAACTACGCCCAGCTAACTTTACATATTCGTTTTTTAATCCTTCAAGATTAACATAAGGAAGGAATTTTTTATGAGGTTCAGTATGATAAATTCACGAACACAACGTAAAATTTAAGGTTATTTTTATAGAGGAAATGTTTAGTATTTAAAATATCTACGTTTATTTTCGCACTTCTACGACCGTAACTTAATGAAATCGTGAATGTAATACAATTCTTTACGCGCGTTATTTTTATAGTATCTTACTAATGGTCGCTCAGTGATCGTAATTCACTTACGTTGTTTATTTTAAACATTTTTTAAACAATATGCTTCGAATAGGATAAAAATTCAACACAAAGACGTGAAACTTCTTTGAAATGCACAATTGCACACGCCTGTACCCTGTCTATTGACTAGTCAGATTGGGATGGACCTTTGAGTGGATAGACAAAGTAAAGTAATTAAGAGAATAGTGCAAATTTTATTAATTTATTATTTGTGCAAAGTTGCAATTTGTGCAAAATTATAAAATAATAAAATTTTGCTATTTGTATAAGTATTATTCTACCACTAAAATTTTCATCTAAACATTGAACATTCTTATGTTAGTTCGAAATAGAATGTTGATTTTAATAGACTAATACTGAAGTCGTGTGGCACAGAAAGCTAGGAATCAGAAGTATTCAATACTGACAACAATACAACCAATTACCAATATACTTGGGGTCTTTGAGAATAAATATATAACGAGGAATCTCATACAGCGTGGAGACCAAGTTAAAATGGACGTGTGATATTTTTCTTCCTGCCATCGAATTAAGCAAAATACAGGTAATGAGTACGTGTTTTAGATACTATTCAGAGTATTCAGACGACGTATTTTACAACTACATAATATGTCGGTTTTTTGACTAATCTATAGTTACTATCTATATTCTATACTAATATTATAAAGAGGAAAGATTTGATTGTTTGTTTGCATTGAACAGGCTCCGAAACTACCGAACCGATTTGAAAAAATCTTTCACTATTGGGAAGCTATCCCCGAGTGACATAGGCTATATTATATTTTTGGAACGAAGTTCCTTATCGCGCGTTGTGAAAGGGGGCTAGACGGAAAAATACGACACTTTTTATTCTTACGAATGATGACACTTTTTTTGAAGTGATTCGGAGAGTTTTACAGAGATGGCGCTACTAGCGTGATTCAACAATACTTAAATCGAAAGGAACTACGTTCCATCCGGGTGTCCCTAGACATCTCTCATGTTTTTTTTTACAATTTTTCCCGAAGCGAAGCAAGAGCGATTTCCTAGTTATTTATATAATTATAATATAATTGTGACTAATAACTTTACACGGTTTTCGTAACAGATAACGGTCGAAACTTTTAGATTGACAGTCCTAAGGTTAATTCAAATTTAATGTTTTATTTATGTTTTGTTTAATGTGTTTTTAGCTATTGCAATTACATAGTTATTATATTTTAATTTTTAATCTACATAAGTATTAAGTAAGATAAATCTATTCGATCTAACCCTCGAATGTCAATCGGTCAGGATAGATAAACAAAATTCCGTTCCAAAAATATTACTGGGTGTTTCAAGTTCCAATACAGTGCAGTGGTCCAAAGCATTGTCCATTTTTGCCATAAAGCAACAGTTTTTTCTCTTCTTTTTGCACCTTGTTTGTATTGGGACTCGTAACGTTTACAATTCACACTCTAGATGACTGATTAAAATACTGATTAAAGCAGTGTGTGTCTCTTGAACAGAATTAATGAAGGAGATTACGAGTATTCAGTGCTTCTATGTTGGTAATTGAGCCTGAGAATCTTCGTTCTCTTCGTGTTTTCGCATGTTTTTGCTTGTGAGACTAATGTGAAACACTTGTGTAGAGAAATACTTGCAGGTTTTTTTATCGTATATAACTAGTAACTTAAGATATGTATGTATATAGCTTTCATAGACTTGTGTCGATCATAAGATATCATCTGAGTTAAGTAACAGGGTAGGTACGGTTGGTAGTGGAATGGGTGACCATGACAGTGGCAATTTTTTTTCTTGAACGCTCCCGTATTTCGTAGGGCACGTAAATCTATCCTGGTTATTGTTAGATAGCCTCCATGTCAAAAACTTTCAGACGTCAAAAACTTCCGACACTTGGGTTTAACATTCTACTAGACTCTAGAGCTACAATCTAGACTTCCTCAGTTATAGCTTACTCACTTTATTCATTTATATCTATGCAATTAATAAGTACTAACGTACGCGTTATTAGGTGTTTGTATTTTATCAAACACATTCAGTATCTATTTTGTTTTCATTAATTTTATCCCGGTAAACAAGCACCGCCTATTTATATGCAAATCAATAAAAAGTTTTTATTTATTTTTCCTTTTAATCAATTTGCAAGAAATCCTATCTGTTAAAAATCAAAGACGCTTTTTAACACAAATCCGTTTCGAATCGCGTGGGCGATGTAAGTGTTAAGAATTTTCACACTTGCTTTTATTTTAAGCTTTACTGCATTGGATTATAGTTCCTTTTTACTCGCAAACATTTCTGTCTAACCCGAAAATAATTTGATTGTTAAAGAATTTATTGTCAATTTAACGCCAATAAAACGAGTTACTTTTTTGCTGTCAATAATTCGCTGTCTTTTCAATCTGATGTATCATTAAGCCGGGATTATTGTTTAGTTTTGGCCCGAGGCTATGTGTTAATTACGTGTAGATGTTCGATACAGTTATGGTATTTATATGAACAGTTTTTATATGAATAGACGTGATAACTGTTCTATTTTAAAATTGATTTGCTATTCATATTGCACTGGAATGTTCTTTGAAGCTATTCACACTTACTTTTATGTATAGTTAACTTAAACTTTACCGTTTCATCGGCTCATTAGAATGGATTTAAATAATTTAAAGAATATCAGAAAAGTAAGAAGAAGATCGTCCTGTTTTAAAGATTTTTAGTAAGAGGGTTTTTTTCTACGTTTTTTTTCTTTGTATTTTTTTAATACAATTCCTTCTCTTTCTCAAGAATTTAATAACTATTCATTAATTTAATACTTTTACTATTAAATTATTTAATTTTACGTATTCCTTTCTGCTTTAAAATCATGAGTATTAAAGTATAGGTACCTACTACTACTTGCAAAAAATATTTCTCCCATTTAGAACTTTTGGGCTATATTTAAAGGTAAAATAATCATCAGATCGGTTCATGGACAAATAAGTAATGGCTGAATAAACAAGAAAAATAAAGTATTAAAATTAATAACCTATACCTAATCTGACTGTGTTGTTGGCTAAGTGTTGTTTGTTTGGCTAAGTGGTCACCTTCACCCATAGACACCGGTTACACCAAAGGCATCACCGATGCGTTGCTGACCAAGAAAAGAAGAAAGAAGAAGGAAGAATAAGAACAGTGAAGAAAAAATAAATCTCTGAAACCCCTAGCCCGAAAATGACTGTAGCTACCGCCCAGGCAGTTTTCATAACAATAACAGAAATAATAATATCATAAACGAATTAATTATAATATTGATTATTTCGTACCCTCAGTGGAAAAAAGCATTAGTCGTCTTACGTTGAATTTTAGTAATTAATAAAATTGGAAAGAAGGACAAAAACTGCATAATATGCTCAATTTTTTAAAAATTTTTATTATTAATCTTGATGGTTTTGTGCAAGAAAACGTAATGAAAATTCCTTTGACTACTTACTGATGTTTTAACATTTTTTTTGCTCTCCTGTAAAATTTCATCTTGTGCCTTTTTTCCACTGAAGGTGCGATTTAATAATTATGTGAGGCCTTACCACACACAGCAGGAGGTCAGGCTTTTGTCGCCTCTTCACACCTTTTTCTATCGAAATAAGTTGAATCCAAAAAAAATTTTTTTTTTAAACGCTTTTATTTCAATGTTTAGTTTATAAAATTAGCTACAAGTTGTGAAAATTTCAAGTCTCTACGTAAAATAGAACATAGAGAATTATGCGTCTAAAGTCTGAAAATCGTTTTTTTTAATTTAACAACAAATAAACAATGAAAATTAGTTTAAAATATGATTTTCGTGTATTGTCATCGGAAATACACATGTCTGCCAAATTTCATCAATTTTCATTAAAGGGAAGTCATTCAAATTAACGTTACAAGATTTGATCCTTTGATCCTCCGAAGTGAAGCTAAATATAAAAGCGATTAATAACCTTATTGCCGTGTAAATAGAGTAGCATTTTGATCATAATATTGAAGATTTGATGCGTTGATGCTCCGAAGTGAAGCTAAATAAAAGCGTTTAAAAAGGGTTGTCTAGGGGTCTGCATTGTAGACTATCTCGATAAGGCAAAATTATTCGGTAAAAATATTAAATGTACCTACGTGAACTTTTTTTTAACCAATTTCAGTGGTAAGACAGTCGGATAAATAGATAGCCTACCTATTTTGACATAATATTGATTCCAAGAATTTCTTTCCATCCAATTTGCGTCAGAACTATCTAATAATCCGTAAGATAAAATTTCATTGCTAATAATAACAATATTATCGTATAAGAGAAACAACAACACACTGAAAGGCTTGAAAATAGGCCGTATTCGGTAAAAAAAGGATTTACAGCGAACACCTGCCCTAATCACGAATCCCTAACGAATAGTATCCAAACCGGCTCTTATAAAAACAAACTCAATACTGTATATCCACGTTAACTAAACACTACAATGTTTTTATTTCTATGTACATAAGGATCAAATTCGACTGAAACATTCAGCAGGATTAGCAAGAACGTTTTGTCGAAGCAGATATTCTTTTCGACGCTCTATCAAAGTAAGCAACGCTTTATACTATGGAAATAAAGACCAAAATCGAATGCGTTTTGTTTCCTCGACTTCGAAAGTGAGCTGTTGGGATACCATTTAAATTTTCCTCTCGTAACCTTAACAAGATTCTTATGACCTTAAACATAAGGTTGGAAATGGAATAGCAATTTCTCATACGGTCCCTATTAAGTCGGTGCGGGTTTCATTTCGGTACGCCGCTTTTTGTAAGGGGCTACTTTATAATATGTTTTTTATTGAAAGTCGGTTTGTTTTACTCTGTGCTAGATCAAAGCATACATTTGTTTAATTTGGTAAAGCGACTCGCTCCGGTTTCGCTTAATACTTTGAAAGCTTTGATATGGAGAAGCCTATTGTAAATTACTTCAATAAAAACAAAACAATGATACATAATATTTATATGATAATGGAAAACATCGAGGACACTTCATGGACAGTAATTTTATACATATTTGCTTTACTACGTTCCCATAATTGCAGATCAATATGACTTAAGTTGTTTTTTAGTCAGAAGTCACAAAGAGTTTTTCGTCGTGTTAATAACTAGAGAGTATTATAACTAAAGAGTTATGTCACCTGTAACTTTTTAGTTTGGTATTTGTAGATTGTGGCTTTATTTTACGTTTTTTATGATAAAATTTTAATAGACAATATTAAAAATACTAACACTATAATATAATATGAGAAATTGTGAAATTCATCAAATTTTCCGCTAGAGTTATCGCTTCATTCATCATGTTCAGTTCTAGTAGTAGTTATTAAGACGTAGCCTTAGATAAATAGTCTGCAACTGCTAGAATTCGTTGCATAGCTAACTAAGGTTCAAGTTAATTTAAGATTTTTCTTTAGTTCTTCTTCTTTCCTACTTGATCGGTAACGAATCAGTGATGCCTTTGGTGTCAACGGTACCCCCAAAAATTGGTATACCGAGAAAATATTCAAGGACTAATAATTTCTAGATTTTTTTTTGTTTTATGGAAAGTATTTTTTGAAGACTTCTACGGCCCATTCCTTACAACGACGTATTTTTGTCATCTAGATTTTCCATTTCATTTATTATATCCATTCATTATTTCCTTTTCATTTACGAGGATTTCACTTTTCTCCGACCATTTTCGAAAGGTACTTATTTATGAAATACGTATCTACGTAATAAATAAGTACCTTTCGAAAAAAGACGGATAACGAAATTGATAAAATTTTATAGCATACTTTATAAAATGAGTAGTTAGTACCTACTTATATAGGTATATACTTAAATAGGTATAGGTAGTACTTCAAAACTTAATTAAATATTTAACAGCACGTTTGCACAGGTATTTAAAAAATAACCAAACTATTCCTACTAACTACTTAATAATCACTAATAATAATAAAAAAAGAAACAATGGCACTCCGGGAGTGCCGACAGAAAAGAAAACCTAAACAATTACATGTGTATTTTTTGAATCGTCAGGAAACATTTTATTGTGCTTTTAAAGAAGTGTTTTTTTATTCATTATTATAAACTATTACTACAAAAATTATATTATTACATTATACAATTTTTATTCAACACAATATATGTATATACTAATATACAGATGTCGGTTACGGTAACTGTCACGAGTTTAATGGTTTTTCCCATCTCAAAAATGCCCATCGTGCCTTAAGAAGTTTTCACTTCAAAAATAGCAACAGAATTAGTACCTACCTTATTCCTTACACTGGCACCCGATTAGACGACTCCTTTATCAGCTATTTACATGAAAATACATTACGACCACCCATGAAAATACATGAAAATACATTACGACCATCCTTAAAACCAAAACCATCAACACATTGACGGCTAAGAAGCAACCCGTACTTGCAATACTACCGGTAAATGATAGAAACATTTCTAGAAGATTCAAATCAAAAATCTGTCAAGTTTAAAACTCTTCAACAACTCAGATGACACCAAAGGAATAGCAAAAATTTACTATTTACATATTTAACATTTCGTCATCTTTAAAAATATTACACACTTATACTTCCATGGGATCCCGTGTCGCGAGTGGCATGCAAAACTAAGATTCATCTCCATGATCTGAGTACAAAGTAACGTGGTCTGTCACAAAAGTGTCCACCCCGGCCGGGAATCAAACCCAGGAAACCACGTTTCGCAAGTAATGTTACTACCAAACTAATTAGGCTACGACTCGTCTATCAAATACTTCAAACAAAATCTTTAGCCAAAAACCAAATCTAAAGTTCGAAATAAACTTCATTAAAAATAAATGAATATTTAAAGTAAATTCTCATCAGCACTCTAAATAGCCCACTTAGCGCTATTAAGTTCATGGTTATTCAATTAACTTAAACGAAGCCTAGGCCAGACTGGATTGCAAGAGATTTATAATCTAATTAGACGAATGCCTAAGCGAAACTCAAATAGTTGGAGAATGTTCTGATGTGGTTAGTAACGCCATCTCTTAGGAGCTTTGGGAAACTCAAAGCTCTACAAGTTAAAAATTTAGAAGAAACCTTATAGCCCTTATAGTTATAATTTAATTGAAATGTAATGGTTATACTTAAATAAAAGATTATTTTTTATCGTTACTTTTGTATTTTTTAATGAAATATGTAAGAGAGAAATATTATTTATCAAAATACAAAATGTATTCATCAACACATTCAAATGTATATATTAGTATCAGTAATTTATTAAGTTATTTAAATGTCAAAGTGACAATAACATAATATAATACAAAATAATTTAGTGCAGGTAACTTTTGAATGAAAACAGACTAAATTATTCCCTTAGATTACCAAAAACTTTTGCCTATATTTTTAGATTTTCAACAAGTATGTATATAAATAATTTTTATTCCTTCATTCCCCAGGAGTAATTACTCGTGTTTTTATACGTGATACAAACTAAGTAATAAATTTTTACTTTCAAAATAAAAAAATGTCTCACCTTTCCCACATACAGCAAAAATCCAAAAGAGTCAATATTTTAAACACACAAAATCCGCGCACAACACAATGTCACACAACAAAAAAAACAGTTAAAATTTGGCGCGAAACGAGTCTTCACTGCACTAAACAAAACTTGATCAATAAAAAAAATAACCGATCACCAAATCAAATTTAGAATACAGAAATCAAATTACTGGGTGTCCGCAACTTTTATTTTTTTAAGACGATTTTAGCGCGAAACCATACGTCAACTACGTGACTTTACAGTGAGATCTCTGCTTTGCCGTCTGTATACCGCGCGCGTTGTCACTGCACTGACCTGACGAGTAGTTGGATGGAAAGTTTGATAAGCTTGCGTAGGCCATAATACCTCAGAACAAGCTACAAGCCTTTCGTAGTACGCTTGCTACGGCTGGTTACCGTAAGATGATAATTTAATGTTGCGATAATGATTGATCGTATTATAACCAACGCTTCTGGATACACGAAGTTACTCAAGTCTGAAGTCTTGCAACTAATTTGCTAATGTTCTAGTTTTGTAATGGAATGTTTTGTTTTTATCGGGAATCCTTTAAAATAGAATAATTGTTGTTGTTACTATTAATGTCGTAAATTGTGTTTGCAGAAATGAAGTGAGAAAAAAATTCAACTACGTAGGTTTGTGCTGCAAATTCGAAATAGCTTGATAGATTAACAGCTTACAAAAGATTTTAAACTTTTTAGAATGACTTACGCCCCAACTCACTCCTTAGTACAAAATTTGTATGACGATTCATTACTAAGGAGCGATTAAAGTAACCGTTAGTGACTCTGGCGGTGTTAGGTACATATTTACCTCATGTGGCCTACTTAGGCTAGTTTATAATAAATAATTCAAATCAATTAAAGTATCAACAAACTTTAATCCGACTGTAATTATGAATCATTCAATATTTACAATTATCTTTAATATAAGTTTAGTCCATCAGAAATTAGAAATGTTAAGTTATTAAATAATTTTCTCAAGAAACTTTGTGCAGGGGTGGACTAATTACTGAGTTTGACGTTTAACTTTCAAGAATTAAGTAGGTAATGGCTACTGGAATAACTAAATTAAAAATAGCTTAATGCGTCTTAACTCTTCGTTTTGGCAATAATCACCATAATAGCGAAAATATATTATGCTATGCTATACTATGCTGAAGCGCTCATAGCCCTGCGGCTTGCGTCGATCTTAAGTGATCGACAAATTTAAGCAACAGCGGGCGCGGTCGGTAGTTGGATGGGTGACCGCTAGTGTCGAAAAATTCTTGAGCGTTTCCGTGCTTCGGAAGGCACGTAAAGCCGTCGGTCCCGGTTGTTATCATAAGATAACAGTGGTTAAGCCATGTCGGAGGCCCTCGGGCGGTTTGAAAACTTCCGACACTCGGGTTGGCCACTAACCCCTCCACCAATCCGCACTGGAGCAGCGTGGCGGAGTATGCTCTAGGCTTCCTCAAGAGGAGAGACTCGTGCCCAGTAGTGGGCCATTAATGGGTTGAAGCCATACTATGCTGAATTATACGCAAATCCAAATACAGTGAAAACTTCAGAGTATGTTTCCAAAATGTATTTATCTTGTCAATTCTACCAGTGTTACGCCACGAGGGTCGTCTGTTTAGAATTTAGATGTTTCAATGTCAAGAATTTTTAAAGTACCACGACCTCAATAACTTTAATGATTTAATTAATTTTATTATCCTTTAAAAAAAGCGATTTACAGATTAAGAGTGAATGTTCTTATACTATTTTTATATTCTTTATAAATAGACCTAATATCGTTGTTACATAAAATATACGAGGGGAAAGAAAATGATGTATTAATAATTATCTTCACACGCTCCGTTACCGACCTTGTATCAACCACGACAATGTTCTCGCGAGATTATAAATTGTTAGAGCGCTTACACGCTATCCATGAAGTTTGGAACGAAATTATTTTCGAAAGACGGTAAAATATTTCGTTCCAAACAAATAGTTGACCGCGTAGTGTTGTAAATGTTGTTCATTAAATAAATAAGTAAATGCTTAGACCCAAGTATAAAAAAGGCCATTTACGCATCCATCAACCTTTTGGATCCCTGTTGTAGGCCTCCCCTAACTTTTGCCACTGGAGCTAGTCATAAGTATTTAATTCTAGCGAATGTTTGCTGTCATCAGTACCAAACATTTACCTGTCATTTAAAGGTCTACCCCCAAGAGAATTAAAATGAAAGAGAGAGAGAAACGAATGCGAAAAACGCACGAAGTTAAGCTATTATTCAATATTGAAAGACAAAAGTTTCTTTGACGCTGCATAGAACTCCGAACAACTTTTGTACTAGAGTAGTTCTACATTCCGTTTGTCCAATCAATTGTCCATTCGCAGACGTTACGAAACGGCCAAATAGACGAACATGAGAAACTAGTTACGAATGGTCTATCAATTTTACCTTTTCCGAACTACACCTAACTTCGTTCCAAAAGGAACGATAAATAAAGTACTGCAGTGTTCTACGTCATCGACTTATATGTACTAGCGGATTGAAGAGAAAATGATCGGTGTGAGTATAGACTCACACACACACAGGTGCGTCTACACACAGGTGCGTCTACACACACGTTCCAACATGTATTGTGTTGGTGATACAAAGATAATATCTGTTACTAAATCTGTTTGCATAAAAAAGTTAAAATAAAATTATAACTCAAAAAAAAATTGACTTCAAAAAAGCCGGGAAAAAACCACTATTAAAATTTATTTTCATTTATAAATGTATTTTTACATATGAGTATATAAAATTTATCTTTGTACACTTATTTGCCGTGTAAACAAAATTTCAGACTAGTTACTACGTACATACATTATTCTTACAAAGGGATACAATCATTCTTATAAGTGTAAACGTGCATCAAGTTCACGTCTCACGATTATCTCTGGCACAAAACATGACCGTTGTCGGATCAACTGAGATGTACCGTAACCTCCTATCTCCTGTACGATGTCACCTGACTCACGGTACAGTCTTCAGTTGGTATTCACAGACTTAAAAAAAACCAGACGGATTGTCAGCAAAAATTCAGTGAAGCACCCATAGTAATACCAACTCCTCTATTCGTACAAGTATCACACGCACACATTGACACCATGCTGCTATTAATCGGCCGCCATTACCGCGTCGGATTGGTCGGACCGCACTAAAAATTACGCACACATGGTTAGTGGGCGGCGTCACTCTCGATAAGACAAGGTGACGTCCAGACGTCTTTTTTCAAGTCTGTGGTATTATACTGGTGGCTGGCTTCAACCCATTTATGGCCTACTACTAAGGCCTAGACCTAGAGTATACTTCAACACGCTGCTAAAGCGCGGATAGGGAGAGGGGCTAGAGGCAAAACCAGAGGTCGTAAAATTTCAAGTCACCCGAGGGCCTCCAGCATGACTTAATGACTGTAATCTTACGATAACAACCAATTAGTTGGTACCGATTACGATACCAACGATAACGACATTATGGTACCTAGTGCCATAAATGAACTAGATGAAGTTGAAAAG
The DNA here is from genome assembly GCA_963932265.1 of Thymelicus lineola. Lineage (NCBI taxonomy): Eukaryota > Metazoa > Arthropoda > Insecta > Lepidoptera > Hesperiidae > Thymelicus > Thymelicus lineola. The sequence goes on along the minus strand of OZ010698.1, from coordinate 4,763,995 downwards.
GATAGGTTGAAAAGAGTATAGGAACAATAGGAACATATTCACAATAAGCCTCTTTATAATATTAGTATAGATATAGATTAGTAAATGCGGGTAAATGAACGCAATTTTAATATTACTGAAAGCATGCTTGATATGTTTATTTATATTTACATATATATTAATTGCCTAATTTAACGTCACGTTTTTATTTATACAAATTTACAATAATAGATTCTATGTTACGAATTACAAACATAACGCATAACGTAACGGAGAAAGTTTGATTTTACTCCTCATAAAATTTTCTTAACGCAGGCTTAAATATGAAAATCGATTCTAAAGGAGATAAACTCCAAAAACTTACTTTACTTACACCTTAAGTAATATTGCGTAATAATGTTAAGTAGTAATGCGGAAGTAATGAAACACATGTCAACCCGCATAACTCAGGTTTCCACTTGTACAATGAAAATAAGGTATTGTTGCATACATCGTTTAATACGGAATTCCCACAGCGAGATCATAAAATTGTTCACATACATTGTTATTAAAGAATTATTGTGTGGTGAGTCTGGATTTAAACTATGAAGAAAGTCGCGGAAAGAATTAATTTCACTATCTATAAATTACAGCATTTTTTATTAGGATATATCTATAGGAGGTTGTATGCAACCTAGAGTGCAAGTTTGAGCTTAAAACCCGCACTATTTCTAGTTCTACGACACTAAAACACGAAGGAAGGAACCAGACGGATAAAGAATTTATAGTAGACAGCCTAGAAATAATAAGAAAGACTAGGAGGAACCTGTCGCAATAACCTTGCTTGTACTCAAAGACAAGTAGAACCACATACATCCTAACAAAACGCCCAAACAAAATAGCTACCCCTGACGAATAAGTATTTATTTATTTCCAGGGCAGTATTTTTAATACAATGCTTATCTATTTGATTGATAAAAATTTGCTATGCAAGTCAATCTTGTAGAGATACAATGTAATTTTCTTCGTTTTGCTGGCAACGCAATAAATACGACTGTGTAATTTTGATCGTATGACGGCAGACGGTTACCTACATGGAAGTTGTCCGTCTGCTTGTCAGGACATAAGGTAACATACAGGGTGCTACAATTTTTTTTTATGGAAACAGCCGGCAAACGAGCTGACGATCCACCTGATGGTAAGTGGCTATCGTCGCCCATGGACATCAGCAACACCAAAGGCATCACTGATGCGTTGCCGACCAAGAAAGAAGAAAAAGAAAGAAAGAACTGGCTCTCAAGCCCCCAGCCGGAACACGACCAGTCGTTTGGCGGCTGACTCATGCTCAAGGGTGGTAGCTATCCGGGCGAATAATAATAGTAATAGTGGTATTAATTAAAAATTTAAATCAATATTACCAATAATACCTCCGAGGGCCCTACCACCAGCGGGCCGGATTTAGTCGCCTCTTACGACACCCATCCGGCGTGGGATTGGGGTTAGTATTCTAAGCCACCCCAATACGGCGAAAAAATTGTAGCTAAGTTGAAAAATCGTTTCTTATGGACATCAGCAACTGCTCTGGTATGTTGACAGCCGAGAAAAAGAGAAGAAAAACAAAGAGAGAAGTAACTTTCAAGCCATCAGCAGGAACACGACGAGTCGCTTGACGGCTGACTCAATTAAGAGAATAGGAATAAGTAGATAGGCAGGTAGGTAGGGTCCCCTACGGAGAAATAATGCCAGCAATAAATAATACGCTGGCCATACCCGATGAAGTTTGCAGCGGACTTGACGCGATATCCAGTAAATAATATATGCTAACACACTCATACCTACCCTCGCAGTAGGTTATCACCTATGTCGCGGATGGCATGGACATCACAATAAAACCCATGATCCAAGTACAAATATTTACCTGTCACATAAATATCTGCCCCGGCTGGGAATCGAACCCGGAGCCCCTCGCTTCGCAGGCAGAGTCGCTACCAACTAGGCTACAGGGTCGTCTAATTATTAATAATTTATAAATTACTTTTATTTATTTTTCAAACACCATAATTATACATTATACTGTTATTTATACCTAATAGTTTTGTTCTGAACAACTGAAAACTTTTTTCTCGTTAAGTTATTACTTTTCTACGAACAATTTTAATTAACCTTTACTGATATTGTTTAACAAAATGTTGTATTTTACTTGACATTCTATTTATCCATTTCATTTTTGTTACTTAAATATAAAATTATCGAAATATCAAATTTTTACGAACTTTGATTGTTTTAAGTAGGTTCAATAACATCAGCCTGTATAAAATATCAAAACATGCTGTATTAAGATCGATTATAACAAGATTCAGGTTTTCGATTAAGTCCAGAAGAACATCTGTTTTAGTAATTGCTAGTTAGGTATACTTTGCCATTATTGCCAATAAAAGCACTACGAATAATCACTACTGCCGAGTAGCAAAATAACAAGACAACATAAAAACCTTCCTACTTCTGTTTTTATTTACTATTTGGTTTATCCATACTGTAATCTTGAGGATATAAAATAAATGGGAAAACAACTGAGCCTTGTATAAGCGACCCATTTTGGAAATTGTACGGATTATTTCAAGTTAGTTCGATAGGAACATGATTGTAATGAATTATTATGGTTATTGAATGAATAGTGGAATGTGTTCCTTAGGATTGACATGGAAATTCCTTTCAATATGTCCAGCTAAATATGTTAATCTATTTAGGATGTAGAGATATCATTTAACAATTACCTAGCTAAAGTTCTGTCAGTGTAAAGGCTGCTATAGCCTGTCCATTCGGAAAAAACAAAGAGGGTCTATTGATCTTACGTTACTCGTAAATTTTGAAATATCGGTTTACAATCAAAACAATCTGAATTACTTCGAATGATTCAACTTTTTACATACATCATTCAATCAAACAGTTTCGTGCAATATTAAAGGCAAAAGTAAGCCGCGCATTTTCGGCATTATGAAACAACGCATAAATAATTTATCAGTTTATTTTCAGTGCTGTGTTGTACCGACAAGAGTTCATTATGAATGTATGAACGTGATTGAATTTCCCAATCCTCATACAGCAAGAAAACATTTAAAACAATTTGTCAACCAAAATGAATAAGATTTGACTTCTCAAAAACCAATCAATCGGTTCCATCAGAATTGTTCGGAATGGTTCTTCGAACTCAAATGCCTGGCAGCCGAGTCAAAAAAAATATTCGCACGCTGAAACGCGTATTCCATATTTAAAAATTCAAGCTGAACCATCTGGCACCCAATCGTACGCAGAGCGCGTCACTTTTAAAAACAAAACTGGTCAAGGAATGTACTCGGTCAGCCAAGTTGTTTTGCACCTGTCACTTCTCGGACCTGTTCTCAGCGGATGTGTCGTGCATTCACCCAGCGAGACCGAGATGGAAATATAAGCGTGCCGAGAAAATGAAACAGACTTTATAAAAAATTGTAAGTCAAAAAGAGATGGGTATATCGTCGCGTGGCGCGAAAAAGAGACATGGTAGCGAGCGTGATCAGTAATCCTGCTTTGCTTGTTATATTTAATAAATCCAGTTATAATAAGAAAGGTAGCGTGTACTTTGCGGGCTTCCGAAGCGCTGGTAGCAATTCCTTATGTATACAGCATTAAGGTCTATTATTAACATAACAACAATGTAAGCCTACCTTTTTATGTTAGGGTGCAAATGTACTTCAGCAGTTTCGCACGGAATTAAACTTTTGTCAAAGTAATTAAGGTTTTATGACGTGGTTTATGTTTGTATAATTAGCAGGTAGATTACTTAAGGCGGATTGTTAATTATTATATTACGAAGGGCTTTTTGCGCAACTGGGAGTTAGTTATCTACCTATAGAGGTTTCTGTTACCTTACATTAAAATATAAAACAATGCTCTGCAGACTTACTGTAGGATACCTGAAGCGTACCTAACTCTAACTACTTGCTACTCCAGTGCAAATTGATGACAATACGTTTCCATGTCTTTGAGGTCTTCCCTATAGATGTTTAAATATTATGTAATAATAATTGGGTATAATTAAGGCAGACTAGCTACCACCATTTTGCTTCAGTCAAGGGGGGTTTGGAGCCAGTTTCTTCTTTCTTGTTCGTAAAATGTCAAAGCGTCAGTGATGTCCTTGGTGTTGCTGATGCCCGTGGGCCACGGTGACGATTTACCATCAGGTGGATCTTCAGCTCTTATGTCCTCTAGTAAAATAAAATAAAAATCTTTTGTAACCAATTTGGTAGGGGACCTGCTCGCCGATTGAGATGTCCCGTGTCTGATTCCAAGCAAAGCAGACATTTTTAATCCAATAATAATTTTCTCTGATAATTGTTTCTAACGGATAATTAAGAAATATCATTAGATAAAAATTTTGTACGAATCATACGACAAATACTCTGCTAGAAGCTAGAACAATACAGAAATGTTCCATGTAACATGTTAAGAATGAAAGCTACCTGAATATTGCTCTGAATAGACAGAGTCGCAGGTGCGAATTTCTGTTTTAATATTGTGTTGCTTGCTTGTAACTGGAGTAGTTGCTTACATAAACACAGATAGCAGAATACGTGTGGAGTCTATCAAATAAACAACGTGAATATGCTTTCGTGGACTCGTTTTATTATGATAGAGGTTAATATCCACGTTCAATGCGGTTTGTAAGTAAAGTACAGTCTATCTTGTTAGACAAGTCGTATTAAAGGTAAACAATCATAGTGTCTTTTTAACGTAGTTTGCAATTTAAAAATAAGGGTGACACATATTGAAAAGAATAAAAAGATAGATAATCATTTAATGATTATCATGATAATCATTTAAGTAATTGAATTATAATTTTTGGAACTAATGTAAATTATTACAATACATATGTCATTGATAATTCTTGACAAAAATTAACCGACTTCAAAATTAGGGCTAACTCAAAAACACTTTTTTTTAACTCAAAAACTACTCGTCAGATCTCGCTCAAATTTAAATGGGATCACATGACAAACACCAGTTTTCGATTAAAAAAAGAATCATTAAAATCGGTTCTCCCAGTCGAAAGTTCTGAGGTAACAAACATAAAAAATACAGTCGAATTGAATACTTCCTCCTATTATTAAGTCGGTTAAAAAGTAGTGCCAGGGTTTTTTTTTAAATAAGACTCGTTTAAAAACGGACTATACCTTTACCCCATTGAAGTAAGTATAATATTAATGTCACAGAGCAGACATCTCGAACAAAATGTGTGTCCCGCCCAGGAGGTTCCATTTTCAAAATTGAGCCCCCGTTCTCCTTTCAAAATCAAACGAGTCCATTGAATATTGAAGCCACGTGGCGCCAATGCATTGGGACATACATGGTGTTCGCGGTGTCGGTTCTATACGCTAGTAATAATACTTCAATGCTTTAACCTTACATTATTTAAATTACAAAACTATCTTCGTAATAGAATACTTACTTACGATGTCTAACTGACAGGCACAGAACCAGAGGATCTACAAGAATTAAACTTAAACTAACTTCCTTTACTCGTCCTGGATTCAAACCCTAAAAACCCAAGTAAAATCACTGAAGTATACTAATGCATTGGCGCCACGTGGCTTCAGTCTTCAATGGATTCGTTCAATTTTGAAAGGAGAACGGGGGCTCAATTTTTGAAAATCGAACCTCCCGGGCGGGACACACATTTTGTTCGAGATGTCTGTTTTATGACATTACACTTCAAGGAGTATACCTAATATCCTTTTTCAAACCAAATCATTCCAACACTGCTTCGTCATTAACTTTAATCACATATTGCATTACTACATAATATTGGAATGAACTAAGGTGAATTTAATGTTAAGATTAAGTTGAAGGTATCGATTGTAAGGATGATACTGCAATGATGAAGCGGTTTTAGAGATTGTGTTGTGTTGTGACGTGGAAATTGCACGGGGTCTAGCCGTTGTGATACAATAGTCGTCGATATAGCAGCTATTAAAGACGATATAAGTCGCAAGGAGGCAGGCAGGATAAGCTGAGAGGAGCAGGGAGGATATGCTGAGATAGCAATTTATAATCATTTTGAAATTTAGCGTAAAATAAAGTTTAGTCAAATTTTCCAATTGTTTTAAAACAATAATTGTCGTACTTTGTTGACAATAGTGATGAGAAGTCTGTCAGAATTTAAGTGCGATTATTATCTTTGGGTTGCCACTTACCTTCAAATGGATCGTCAACTCGTTTTCCGGCTATTTCCATTAAAAAATCCGTAAAACTGGATTCAAACCAATCAATAATAATAGCTAGGTGTAGATCAGAGGTTCCCAGATTTTTTTCTCATAGACCACTTTCAAAATTTTGTTGGTTCCGGTGGACCCCCTATAGCTACATTTCTACCATATTCCCAAAACTCGACAAAAAATGTGAAGATTAGATCTAACTATGGTTTGCGTTGCGGTAGAGTTCCACGAATTGATAGATTTCCAAAAAAAAAGTGAGAATTCATTGGTTAATTTATTAATTGATTGTGCTGTGAGTGGATGTCAAAAAAATAAAGTTGGCCAATCAAAAAAGTGATTCCAATCAACTTTACTTTTTTGACATCTACTCACAGCACAAGGAATCAATCAATTCTCACTCATTTCATTTAGAAAACTCCCCATTCGCAGGGGTAAAAAGAAAAAGAAAAATAGTTTTTTTTTTCACGCCAGTGTAGACTCCTGTCGAGTTTCCCGTGCACTCCTGGACCACTTTGGGAACTAAAGGGTGTAGACAAAGAATTTTATCAATGTTTAATGCCAATCTACAATAAATCTTAGTACTGTCAACTACTGTAAAGTAAGTACCGACTAGACATTTGCATTTACCACAATCAATCAATATGCAAAATCACGCAGATGGTCTTACCCGTGGATTACGCCACCTAATCCTCCACGGCACTGAGTGGAACAATTTCCATATATTTGCGCGGGTAGTAGTATTTACTGGCGCGAGGCCGATAGACCCACGACGGGTCACGGGGTAGGCTGTGGGCATAGTGAGAGATAGAAGACTAGTTTAGGCTAGAATTATGATACTTTCTTCCTTTCTGTTTAACTGTTTGGCTTCAAGCCATTAATAGCCCACTGCTGAACACGGGTATCGCGAATTGGTCTTCCACTAACCCAAGTGTCGGAACTTTTCATACCATCCAAAGGCTTCCGACATGGCTTAACGATTGTCATCTTACGATTAAAACTAGGGACGACTTTTTACGTGCTCGAAAACGCTCAAGAATTTCATTTGCCACTAGCGGTCACCCATCCAACTATCGACCGCAGCCACTGTTGTTATTGTAAGATAGTCAAGTCGAAGGTCTTCGGGCGGCATCAAAACTGTCTGCACTGGAGCAGCGTGGTGGAGTATGCTCTAGGCTTTCTCAAGGGGAGAGGCCCGTGCTCAGTAGTAGGCCATTAGTGGGCCAAGCCAAACAAGTGACTTCTTGATAAAGGATAGACAGAATATCGAAAACGGAAGGAAATTTGAGCTGAGTGCGCCTCAATACTATAACAATTTATTCGCTCCCAGTGTATAGCGTGCGCGATAGTAATTTCAGTTTTAAGCCCGCGCTTCGGGCAGCTTAACCATATTTACAACGAAGTTCGGACCCTAACTTGATACTATGTTACTTATTGCCAGAGTTTCCAAGATATGGATAGATCTTAGACAATTTCCTAACCCTTAATGTCCGAGCAAATGCATATATTTGTTAAGGGACGGCTAAGGGTTAAGTAGTTCGGAAATACTTTGTGTAAATAAGATAACATTATGTAGAAAGCTATTGGTGTACGGGTTATGGAGAAATATGATAATTCTTGTTCTATATCTTCTCTGTTACGAGGAATTTAAAAGTAACTGTCATAACATTTAAAGAAGAGAAATTATTTTAATCTGATATTTTCATATTCATATTAAAAAGTTTGGTCTTGTTTATCTATTGGTAGTATTTACTCAGCAAGCATATTTCAATATAATGTTAGATACTGAATTGTTATGAATGTAACTAGGTACATAAGAACGTTAGTGGTCACAGATATAATAAAAATTGATTTTCTCAAATTTTCATGTTCGAATTTTGACTACTGTGAGAAAACTTATAAGATATAACTTAGATATTATGAGAAATATCATTGAAATCTTTTCAGAGATTTCCGCGAGACACTGACAAATTAGATTAACAATGTATTTTGTCCTCCAATTAAAAGTTCTATCTAAGTCAACAAAAAAAGCAACCTACAAATATAACTTACCTCGTAACAGTTTTATTACCATACAGCCACCAAAACATAAGAGTATAATGAGGAAAATAAACCTTTTTTTAATACAGAAAGTATTGTGCACGTAAGAAACTATACGTGAACATAATTGATCCTACAAAAACGTCTGGTACAAGACAGGCAATTACTCTACGCCGTCCGCAGTCGGTCTTCCCACGGGGGACCCCGGATTATCACGATATGGTTGGTACCGGGGTAAAAGGATGTAGTGTTATGTAACACAAAGTAGTACAAGAGTAAGGTGTAGAGGGCGTGGTACGAATACGTTAAGTAAAATTTAATATTTAAGTTTTTTTGTACGTTATTAGCAAAGTTAAATCATACCTTACGTATACGGGTAGCATTTGACATTGATAATAACACATTGTTAATAATACATGTTACATTTAACATTACGGAACGTATTCTTTTGTATTATGACATGCCCTTCTAGACAAGACTCTCGCCAAACGCTATCTTCAAAATGTATGGAAATGGCACTGACACTGGCACTGACAAAAGTCACGTGCTTATTTTTTCGCACCTAACATCATTCCCATACATTTTGAAGGCGTTGACGTCAGCGTTTACAGAAATGGGTCTTGTCTAGAGGGGCTGCATGCTTAACTCTTATGCGGACTGTACATAAATTGTAGCAAATTATATGTGTCAAGTTTAGGGTTTGGGGCTAGATTAAGTGGAAAGTTTTTGGCCAAGGCGCAGATTCGAGTTTAGCATCTCTTTTAAGTTTTTGGGGTTGGGACCCCAAAATTTACAACTGAATCGACCTGAAACTAATAAATTTCAGTGGATAGTTTTTAGTCAAGGTATAGATTCAAATTTAGCATTTGTTTTATATGTGTAATGACATGATGAATGATAATAAGCATGATTATATTTCAAAACTTATGAAAACAATAGCAACATGAAAAGAATATAAAAATTGTATACTCCAGACCATTATTGAAACCAAACACATAATATACAATAATGAAAATTAAATGCTTGGTCTATATTTTATTTGTAAATAGCCTTCAATATTTAAAGGTTTTTATTAAATTTTACTGCAGTGAATCGTATAAAAACTGAAATTATATACGATATACGAATTTCACGGAATCAGTTCCGCGAATGGCTTCATTTTTAAATTCAGATTGAATACAAATATAAAGATGCGTTCAAGGTAGTCTTTTTAATAGTTTCTAACGTTTTATAGATGTCGCTTTGGGTTTCATTTCGAGAACTACCCACCAGGTATCATGAAAATAAATTTTATCATGAAATAAATATTCGGGCAACCTTGTTTAGATTCAAATGGTTTTGATGTCGGGATGTAAGGGCCTTGAATAAATAGGTAAAACTTATATTGCGTGGTTTTTTATCTCAGTTTTTAAAAACAGTACATGATGACAATTTGCCAGACTCGAATTATGTTATCGAAGTTTTCTTCAATGCATAACGAGTTCGAGCACGAACAATCGGAGATAAATAAAAGAGAGGTAGAAAATAAAGTGATCAATTCTTTCATCTCTTTTGTTCCTTGGCTGGCAACGTATTGGTAATGCGTAAAGTATCACTTATGCCCATAGAACGTCATGACCGCTTACAATTAGGTGGCTTTTCAGTTCGTTTATCAGCCACATTACTGAAAAAAAAACTATTAGAATTCAGTGTGCACGCGGGCTTACATGTTCCCGGTATCTCCGCAGCTGAATACGATCCCATCGAACGCTGGTAATGACCGAGATTTTGTATGTGGGGATTTCGCAGCTATTTCGGTATTTCACCGTACAGTTAGTTGGTTTAATATGCACCGCAGGATTATTTTTTTCTGATGTAGTTGTTATTGCATGAATTAAGGTAAATAAATATTATAAATCAAATAGAAGTAAGTTTTATTTTTTATACGGTAACGCTGAAACGGAATATCAGCAGCATTTGACGTGTTTAATATGATATACGGTGGCCAGGTGTTCGTATTTTAAGAGATATCCCGTTTTTGTCCTGATTTGTTGTCCATGGGCGACGGTGACCACACCCCCATGTAGCTCATTTGCTCATTATTCACATAAAATGTCCATGATTTGTTTACGCGCGTTAGGGATTGATTTTCCAAAAACCCTATTGAATATAATTGTACAATGTGTAATTTAATATTAATTAAAACAACGTATTAGGCACATTCTGTAAAGATAAAGTTGATTTTCCACTTTTTCTATACAACATATGAAGATAGTATGTGAAGATGACGCATAATACAGACTGTCAACATTGATCTGTCATGTTCCAAGCTGGGTATCCACTAGTCATTAATATAATTATAATATTTATTTTTAACCAAAAAGGCAAATCTTACGCTTCGTAGGGTTTTATTTTATAAGAGCAAATTAAGATTGCATAAATAAATTAATACTTTCATTGCATTCGACGTCCCCGTAATCCAGTTAGTTGTGACTTGTGACCATGCATTCGGAGCAAGGGTATGAAGTGTGCAAGCATTTATATATACATCGGTGCAGTCTAAAATAAGTTCGTAATAACCTATAAAATTAAGAAAAAGGGAATTGTCAAGAAGACAGACAGATTGATCGGATCGTGAATCAACAAAGTAACAACAAAATAACGTTGAATTGATAAAATCGGGTGTTATCAGGCAATAAAAGAACAGTATCCTTGTGCCTGTCGAACTGTGTGTTTTATTTAGTATCCTGGCAGTCCTGACACATAGCTACGCCCACATAGAAAGATCTATGTTCATAGTACTGAAGTGTTCTTTGATATATGGTTTGTAGAGATGATCTGAACATACGAATGAATATCTCCACAGAGCCTTATGCTATATATATTTAGTGCAATGTAACGAATGTACATGTTACAAGTGGTGCCCTTAGGATGCATTCAAACTTTTCCTAGAAGAGAGCGAGTAGTTAGGTTCACTAGAAACGAAGGTCAAGCATTAAATTATTTTAAGTAAAAAAAAAAAAGAAATAAATTAAAGAAACATTCGTAGTAATAGAATAAAAACATAAAAAATTCTGAAACTTTCCTTGATCTGAATAATGCTCATACTAGAGTTTAAAATATGTAGACAGAGGAATGTTAAAAATATTTATTAACAGAACTTGAAAACCCTCTCATTTATTTCTCATCCTCAATTTTATTAAAATATGACGATGATTATCAGTCCTGTCTTTGATAAAATCCTTGTCACTCTAACATCAAAGACCAGACTATCGATGATAATGTCAACAACGCCGGATAGCGCGACGAGCCACCCTCAAAGGGGCCCTTACAATTCACCCATCAATTTAGCCCTCTAACGAAAACCTCAATTTGCATCCTCTTACAAAATATGCCAATTCAGGTAGCATTAAGTTGTCGCAGGAAAAATCCTCACCTCCGTTGCACACAGGAAATTATGCTCACGTGAATCAGCAACTTAGCGGTATTGGAACTCAACGTTGGGTTGAGGGCTAGGGTTAGCACAAATGGTTATTATTTATTTATTTATTTAACAATTTTTATACACAAATACAGTATGTGAGACTTAATAATAGAAAATTTGTACAAAGGTACTGCTTATTTCTATCAGAAATCTCTTCCAGCAGACCTAGTAAAATATCTGCAAATAAATACCTAAATTATCAAGCTGTGAGTAATTTCGTGAGTGATTAAATGCATTTGTTACGTTGAGCGTCTGAACCAAAAATAAAACAGTAACAAGTAATTTATATTATTACTGAGCATTTTCTCTAATTATAAAAATCTCGTGTCACGGTGTTAATTCGCCATTTCAATTTAAGACGATGTGACTACCATTGACCTTTGCATTTACAATAACTATTAATTAGTTCAAGGATCAAACGCTGAAAGTAGCAGGAATTAATTCTTACTGACTGCAAATGTATAGGTATCTACACCGTAGTAAATTTACTATTATGCCTCGTTGGCTTCTCAATTAGCTTCGCGCTTCGCCCGAGGTAGAGATCGATTTTTTATAAATCCCACGGGAACCCTGAACTTTTCCTGGATAAAAAATAGACTATGTGGTTATCCAGGGTATAGGCTATTTTCGTTCCGAATTTCAGCCAAATCGGTTAAGTAGTTGTGGCGTGATTGAGGAACAAACATGCAAACATCTTCACAAACTTTCACATTTATTAATAGCATTATCATTAAGTGAAGCCTGCCTGCATAGGTACTGCACTCTTGCCTGAGTCAGCTGGAAAACGATGAGTCGTTTACTATGGCTCAAAAGCGAGTTCTTTCTTGGTTCAGCGAGGCTTCGGTAATGCCTTTTTCTTTACCCAAAATTGCGAAAAATCCAATAAACACTTCATCAAAGTTGAAACTTGTTATAAAAATTAACACTATTACTACGCGCGCTGTAGTCAAAAACTGTCATTTATTACCACGCTGAACACTTGAAGGAAATATTCTCCGCGTTAGTTGCAACCCTAATGGAAGCAATCTTTGTACGCTATTAGCAAGTATCTGACAATGTGTTGTAGTTTCTTAGATGGTATTCCCGAAGTACTTGAATTAAGTTGCCTTTAGATTTTAAATTATTGACTATGTCATTATGAGCCACAAACCATTATAAGCACTTTTGCAATTATAACGAGTATATTTTTGGCATCATTTCGATCTTTTAACAATTAATAAATCTATCTATTGAAATCACTGGATAAGGTAGCAGGTAAATTAATAACAAATGACCCTATGATATTGTTTTGTTTTTACATGCAACTGACTTGAGAATTAATATGGATATACAGAATATTGAGAACTTGATTGAGACAGAGAGATTATAAAGACTTCGAGCTACTTGTACGCATACGTTAATAGTTTACAGGATTTTCGTCTGACATGACGTATGAAAAAAGGCAGGCTAACACTTTCCTCATCTCTATCAATTATATTATTAAAACTTACCTGAAAAAAATTATTTGTAAAAGACCAAGCAAAAAATCATTATCTCATATCTTTTCTTCCTATATCTTTTCATATTGTCCTTAGAGTACTGCCATAATAATATTATGTTAAAATATTACTCTTACGTATTGACCCAACATTTCAATTATCATCATTCTGTTCTCTGTCTTCTCATATGTTAATTTAAGTATAGTCATTCCTTTCTTAGTTTCGTCATTTTCATACGCCATCACCAGGACATTATAAAGAAAAGTACCCAAAATTAATTGAACTATTATTACTAGCGTATGAAATCGACACCGCAAACCCAATGCCGAGATGTTTGCGCAATAAACTGCAACCAATTGGCTACCGTTTTTAGTGGATTCAGTCTATTTTAAAAAGAGAATGGGGGCTCGTTTCGAAAATAGTACCTCCCAGCACGACAAAAATTTTGTTTGCATATGTCTATTCTGATATTTAGTACATCATACTTCAATACCCAAAATGTAACATTTCCTCAAAGCGCCAGCCCTGCTGGAAACAATCTGTGTACGCCATTAGACCTGCCAATGTGTTGCAGCTCTTTAAACGCTAAGCGTTCCTTTCTTCTATGGAACCTGATCTGAGCTGCCTTTTGCTTTTAGATCTTTATGGTAAAGTGGTAACGGAGAATGTAGTTGTAGGAATAGAAAGTTGAGTTTTATTCATATTGAAGTAACGTGACCTAAGTGATTTAAATCCTTTATCTTCCCACGATAATAGCACTGCTATCTCGTCATATCCTGATCGGAAAGTTCCAAAGGGAAGTTCAGAAAGTTCGATATTTTGTTAATGTAAATATACCCACATTCGTGTATCTCACCGTGTATTCGTGTATCGTAGACTCAACCCTTGATGGTACGAGTAAGTAGTCAGCGTTGCCCATGTATCAGTAATACCAGAGGCGACTGGAAAATACCACCATCTGATGGACAGTATGATGCCGTGTCAGCGTGTCGTAAAAAGTAACAGAAGCCGGCCCACTTGATGGTAAGACTTCACACATAAGGTGTTTTTCGAATGGACAGTATCTGTTAGCCCTATTGATCTTTACACATTATCTGTGGAGAGCGAGCTTAGATGGCTCAGCCAAGAGACATTTTTTACAAAGAGAGGAATAGCTTCGAGAAGAAAGGCCGGACATAATAAGGACCCCTGTGGGGTGTGCACCTCAGCTCATCTTCGCTTGGTGGAGGACATCGGTTGTCGTGGTGGGTAGTTTATGTTTGTAGAATTGGCTATTTATTGTTAGTCATACTAGCATGTCATACTGATATGACCAACAAGAATAGTTTATATTGTTGGTAATACTCCCCATTATAACTCTAAATATAGTGTTTTCCTACACCCTGAGAAATATAATGGTACCGTCAATGTCAGCTGTAACTAACATCTCATTTGCGTATAACCATATTACGCACATCACAGACAATCCTAGTGCACAAGTTTAGCGTGTGTGCGTTTATAATAATTATTTTATATTATACAAGGAAATCGCCCTCGCTTCGCTTTGGGAAAAATAGTAAAAAAATATATAATATAGCCTATGTCACCCGGGGATATTGTAGCTTCACAACAGTGAAAGAATTTTTCAAATTGGTTCGGTAGTTTCGGAGCCTATTCAATGCAAACAATCAAATCTTTCCTCTTTATAATATTAGTATAGATTAAATATATTAAATAAAAGCCAGACCATCACAAAGCCAGTAGTGTCAGGGTAAATGAGGGGGAAAAGTATGCAATACAAAACACTACTCTGTAATTAGTGCTCTCAGCTTCTAAAACGAGCTTTTGCGTTTGAAATACATACATGTTTATGAAAGAGCTGCAAACTAGCTCAATGGCAATTCAACGCTCAAGGTTCGTGAACAAATGTTACTGAGCTTTTAAAACTACCGCGAGTAATGCTAATATTATTTTGTTCTATGCTAATACCTTTGTCAGTTTATAACTTTTTTTATTAATTTGATAAACTACAAATCATATCATCAGATAAAAATAGGTAGACAATCCTACTAATACCAAAAATTTGAAAGTTTGTTAAAATCATTGGCGTGCTTAGGCCCGTCGGAACAAGCCCAGTTGTGTCGTACCCCAGGATCTCGGGATCTTTGGATCGACAATACAGACCACTCCATTCCATACGTATAATATTTACCAACAAATAATAATATGAGTGTTAACAGCTGCAGAGTGACGATAGTAAAGCAATGATAGTAAGCTGGGCTTTTCGGCTTGAATGGTTATACCGCCACTAGTTAACACTAGTTAATTGTATGAATTAAAATGAAATTTAGCCCGCGAATAATCTATGTTCAGGATAAGAAAATAGGTTCAATTTATCCTGCTTATATGTTCTTGGATGATGAGGAGCGTGCTGACCATCCATCTTTAAATCGTCGCCCATGGACATTAGCGACAACAAGAACATCACCAATGTGTTGCCAGCCAACAAAGTTAGGCTGCTTGTTAAGTCACCTATTTACATAAATATGTATAAGCATGCCAAATTGCAACTTGCTAACGGGTTTCTGCACTGTGCTGCAAACGGACGGACGGAGGCACCTGACGAAACTGTAGGGGTTTCGTTTGAACTACGGAACCCTAAACAAGACATTTAATGACCGTTTGGAGATTTCAGGCTTGATCATATTGTACCGTTATCTTAAGCAATTACTTCGTCTTATCAGATACTAGCTATTACCCGTGTTGTACGCTTAAAATACTACTCTGGGCTTAGTTATGAGGAAAAACCCAAAAGAGACACTACTAGGAGGGTAATTAATGGGTTGAAGTCGAAAACCTTTTATTCTTTCATTAGCGCTTTGCCCGTGCTTATACCTCTACCTGTGTACTAAATATCATTAAAATCTCTTCCGTAGTTTTTACAAACAAATATCCATACATGGCTTCAACCCACAAATGGCCACTAAGCACGGGTCTCTCCTCTTGCGGAGGCCTAAAGCATAGCACGCTGCTCCAGTGTAGATTAGTGGCCAACCCGAATGTCGTAAGTTTTCAAGCCGCCCGAGAGCCTCCGACATGGTTTAACGACTGTTATCTTACGATAACAATCAGGACCGACGGCTTGACGTGCCCTCCGAAGCACGGAAACGCTCAAGAATTTTTTGCCACTAGCGGTCACCCATCCAACTACCGACCGCGCCCGCTGTTGCCAAGCCGCCGGGCTATGAGCGCTTCAAATCATACATTTTCACTCACAAAAAACATTTATATTATTATTATAGCAGAATCAGCAGCAGATTTTATTTCTTTTTATTTTCGCATAGTAATTTATATAATTATAGCAGAAGTTTATATTCTCTTGTATTTATATTTATTTATTAACTCGTAGTGCTTAGTAGCAAGGTAAAATACAAAGAGCTGGTAATTTCATTAAATTTCATTGCGACAACGTTATCTAGATTGGGCGCTTAGGAACTAGGCGTGACAGTTAATTACGGGTTCAATTGTTACTTAAACACGAAAGTCAAGTTAGGTTTACTTAGTACTCAGATTTTATTGCCAGTTTCTACGTAAAGGGTATAATTACTGTTATATCATTCACGTTATACGGGATAATAATTATGACCTCTTGTAATAATTCAGGTGAAACCATTGAACCATTGAAGTGTTATTGGTGAAACAAAGATATTTTACGTTTATAGTTTTTGTACATTGTAAAATATCATTGGAATGAAAAAACAATTTCAGTGGTTTAATGTTTATCAGTTTTAAAGACTATATTTAACATAATTAATACAAAAACTACTTTTACTATGGAAAAACAGAGTTCAACCGAGTGAGCACAACAAAAAAGCCTATAAGGAATATGTAAGTCGATTTAAACGCGTTATATCGATGACACAAAAAACACAAAACAACTATTATATTAAATCTGCTACAAATAAAGCAAAGGCATCTTGGACAATTATAAACAACAATAAATATGTTTACCCTAAAAAAAGTGTGCGTAAGTTAATATTTAAAGATAAAGAAATAACTGACCCGAAAGAGATTGCGACATGTTTTAATAACTATTTTATCGACGTGGTTACAACCAGCTCTAATAAAAATTATCACCTTTTGACATCATATAATTCTAATACAATATTTATGACACCTACCATACCATATGACATTATATTAATTATTAACTCATTGAAGAATACTAATAGTCACGGATATGATGGAATTATAACCAAGATTATTAAAGATGTGTCCAGTGTAATTGCCCCAGTTATGTGTTACTTGGTAAACTTATGTCTTACAAATGGTACATTTCCCGATATATTAAAACTTTCACTAATAAAACCTCTTTTTAAAAAAGACGACCCATGTCGGGTAAATAACTACAGACCTGTTGCTCTTCTTCCAGTTTTTGCAAAAGTTTTTGAAAAGGTTATATACAAAAAACTGAGCACTTTCTTTGAATCAAATAACATTTTGATAGAGGAACAATTCGGATTTAGGAAAAATAAAACCATAAACATGGCAATGTTTAATTTTCTCTCAAAGGTTATGAGTAATATGGACAAAAGAACACCTGTCACAGCTTTATTCATGGATATCACAAAAGCTTTTGACCATGTAGATCATAATATCTTACTAGACAAACTATATAGATACGGAATAAGAGGTAAAGCGCATAACTTAATCCAATCTTATTTATCTGACCGACATCAAATAACGCAAGTAGAGAGATTGTGTTACAAAACAAATACAGTAAAATTATTTAAATCAAACAGCAGAAAAGTAATGTATGGTGTTCCACAAGGAAGTGTGTTGGGTCCTTTACTATTTTTAATATATATTAATGACTTGCCACAAATTACAAATAATGAAATGACCTTGTTTGCAGATGATAGTACAATTATATTTAGTGAGAACAATTTAAATAATCTTCAATGCAATATTAATTCATCGTTGACATCAATTATACAATGGTTTGAATGTAACAATTTGATAATAAATCTTAAAAAAACTAAAATGATTAATTTTAAACAAAGATTAAACAATAAAAATGATTTAATGATCAATTATAAAGGAACGGATATTCAACAAACTGACAGAACAACATTTCTAGGACTACATATTGACCAAAGAATGAACTGGAAAGGACATATTGAACAAGTCTGTAAAAAACTGAGCAAGTTTTGTTATGTTCTTCGAAGGCTTAGATCAATTGTTAATGAATCCACAGTTTTGACTGCGTATCACGCTTACGTTGCATCAACAATAAGATACGGCCTTATATTTTGGGGAAACTCTGTAAACAAAAATATTGCATTTAAAGCCCAAAAGAGGTGCATACGAGCTATGTGCAATATAAAAAGAAAAGATTCATGCAAACCACAATTTAAAAGACTAAAAATATTAACTCTTCCCTGTTTGTACATTCTGGAATGTGCAATTTTTATTAAAACAAACATGGATAAATTTGAATTAAAGACACGAGCGAGACACCCTAATAAATTGCAAATAGTACCGAGCAAAACAAATATGTTAAGACAAAGCTTTTTTTGTATGGCACCTATTATATATAACAGAATACCAGCAGATATACGTAACATTAACCAAGTGGATAGTTTTAAAGAGCAATTTGCTTCTGTGCTCATTGACAAATGTTATTACAGCATTCAGGAATATTTAAAGGACAAAGTAATAATATGATATAATTATATTTTTATGATAGACGGTTGGATGGTCTGATTTAAATTATTGTAATTGTAAATTATTATAGACATGCGTTTGATTGGTTTTAATTTTTATTTATTGAATAAAATTGTAATTTAAAATTAATTTAATTTGGATAGGGATAGCATTAATTTAATCTAATTTTAATATTATGTAATTATTATATTATTTTATTATTGTACGCCTCAACGAGGCAGGACATAGAGAGACCTACATGTAAACTATTATAATTATATTATTACAACTAAAATTGTACCTATAGTCCACAATAAATAGATTGATTGATTGATTGAAAAACTGTATGTACTTTTGGTAAGTACGTTTTGGCATTGTGTATGTGTGTGTTCCTTGTGTAGCAGGTAGCATGAACATACACAATAAAACATAACAAAGACCTATCCGAGATTGTATAAAGTATGTCGCGACCGGGAATAGAAACCGGAGTTATTCAATTTTGCTGTAGCTATATTATTTTTGTATTAATAAGAAATAATTAAAACATGCTCTAGGCCTCCTCAAGAGGAGAGCTCTAGGCCTCCTCAAGAGGAGAGACCCGTGCCCAGTAGTGGGCCATTAATGGGTTGAAGCCAATTAAAACATATCCTCAAGTTTACAAGGAATTAATTCGTAGTTTCCAAAAGTAGTTTCAAATATTTATTTATAACTAAACTAAATATTAACTTATAACTTGGCATAGTTCCTGATTTGCTAAAATAAATATTACCGAGGCGAAATCCCAATGCTTCGGTTTTTGTGAAAATCATGCACAAAATTTATGATAAGTCCAGTAAAGAGGATTGAGATCTAATCACTTTATGAAAATTAAATCCTTTCACGTTTAAACAACAACTTTAATAACTTGTCTTATCGCGACCTGTACACCGATAAGTTAGCAATACGTAAGTATATAATTGTAGTGAAAGAAAATAAGAGCACTGGAGCAATGGTAAATAAAATATAACGTGTGTATTCATATCGCTTTCACCAAGGATATTAACAAAGCATTTCCAAGAAGAATATTCATAATACAATGATGAAAAAGTTTCAAAGTAGTTTCAAAATAAGAAAGCTTAGATACAGCAGTTTTCTTAAAACGCAGTTAAATAATAGATCGTCTGAAATAGGGATGTTGACACTAACTGTCAATTAACATTTTATGTTTAAAGTATTCATGGTAACATTTAAATATATAAAACATTATTCTTTTGTTGAAATCAATTACAATAAATAAAATATAATTAATTTAAAATGTTAAAAATAGTGCTTACTTTCACGTGACATCAAACGCCCTTTTGAGCTTATCACGTCATTGTGGAAGTTAAACAAACTGCAATAGCCCGCTAGTACTGAATATCGGTTAGTGACGTCATGTGACGTTTTTGGTGGGTTTGATAAGGATTTTTAACTATCAATTTTTGTTTTTGAATTGAAGATTATTATATTATAATACTTTTTTCGTGAATATTAAGGCTCTATCTATACAATAATTGTGAATCCTAAAATTAGTCAACATCCCCATTGTAAAAAATTAATAAAATATTGATCACGACAAAAATTACTCGTTAAGCGTTTATAATTTCATTCATTCAAATTTCATTTAAATTAAAATCAACTTTAAATCAATCAATAATATTTATTAACCGCAACTGATTTGCTACTCGTCCCCGTTTTATGGTGAGACACGCACCTTAAGCTTTAGTGTAAGTTAGGAACTTTAGTGATGATACTGTACTATACTATTTAATTTGTAATTTAGTCTGACTACAAATTCTGCGGCATTTATACTGAAGTTAATTTACAACTTACAACGAAATTTTATATTTATCAATATAACTAATAAATTATGATGTAATACGAATTTGGCGACACATACGAGTCATACTGTTTTTTTCCATGTTTTGATCTTTTGAATGAACCCTTTTATATTTAATAAAAGTTTCTTTAGGCTTTTCTTCTCCTCCACGACAAAGCACCTCTCCAAAAAGCCAAAAAATGACGTGCATAAGTGTATCAGTGATACCTATATGAATAAAATATTTTGACTTTGAAAAATTAACGAATAGGTAAATAAAAAACGACATGAAAACACTCTGAACAGGTCATTTATATCACGAAAATCTTTTAGTGTCTGTTTTGATAATATTGCCGTGAGCAGCTAAGGATGTAGAGAGGTGCGGCACCGATTTCACCGTCTAGGGGATTGAACCCCCATGAGCAGGTTTCCTCGTTATTACGCCATTAGACACGTCCACCTTCGAGCATATAGCTCCAGCGACTCCACTCTGGCCGGCCGGTTAAGGCAAGCACAGAGGTGGGGACCTGTTTCTCGATCCTTACTTTATTATAAGAAAAGGTAGAACCGCCCCCGGGTGCACTCGGGTTTATGGTGTCGCTACTCACTATTATTAAAGTCCACCTGGCTAGCTACCCCTACCACGGAGTCTTGTCTGAGTTACTTGTCATGTTCTGACTAGAGGACGGTAGGACTGATAGTTTCTTTCTCTTTTTCTTCTCTTTTTCAGGTGGCTAGCCTTTTCGTTTGACAGCTATTTCCTAAAAAAAATATGCTTAAAAGTTACAAAATATGTATCAAACGTTAATGATTAATATCCATAAAGAAGTCACTACGACAGATAATTGAATTTCCAACTCAAATACAAAATCACCAGATTAAAAAGCTTCAAGTCGTAAAAATGAGAAATTAAAGAGAATTGCATTTAGAAACAGATATTAATTCACGAACTCGCGCTAAATGAGATAGTCCGTGCAAAATGAAACGATTCAGCGAGCAATAAAAGACAAAACCCATAAACTAAGATTATCTAGACGATATAAACCGTCTCGAGTCAAGGAGGACTCACACCTGAACGGTGGAATCAGTGCGTTTGTCATTATCATGGAAATGGCTTAAACGCTGCATAATCAAATAAACGTACCTATACATAAAATTTACTTCATTTAGATTACCGACTTCAAAGACACAGTCTTCGAACAAGTAATAAAATAAGAACATCATCAACGTAGTCGAAGTCGTAGTCGAAATATGCATTATTAAGGTAACTCAATAATAAATCGTCAAATCTCGCTCAAATTTAAATATAACTACATGAAAGTATCAGCTTTCAAATATAAAAAGAATCATCAAAATTGGTAGACCCAGTAAAAAGTTATGAGGTAATATTAAAAAATATCTTGAGCGTTTCCGTGCTTCGATCGGTGGGCACGTTAAACTATCGGTCCCGGTTTTTGTCGTCAGATAACAGTCGTTTTAAGTACCATGTCAGACGCCTTCGGGTGGCATGAAAACTTCCGGCATATGGGTTGGTTACAAAAACCCTCGACCAATCCACACTGGAACAGCGTGGTGGAATATACTCTAGGCCTCCTCAAGAGGAGAGACCCGTCCTCAGCAGTATATCATTAATGGGTTGAAGCCAATGGTAATAAATGTGATACTAAGCAAGTTATACATAAATGAATAGATTTCACAGGTGGGCAGGATTTCAATATAGATTCTCCATGTTTAAACCCCCTGAAAAATCAGGTAATGGCTTTCCATTTCAGTGAGCAATTAGAAACTTTGTACCTATGATTATAAGAATAATTCCTCACACTTCAGTGACAAGTTTTTTTATAATACGGACAATCTCTGCCGGGTCTGAATAGTCCGCAAGATTTTAAGATATCGCGATCTTTCCACCGAAGAAAATTGAATTTATTCCTCATTTTCCATAAAATGCCTATGTCGAATTTATTTTGGACCATTAGCATATTAAAACTGGCTCTTACCTGAGTACCGTCAGCAAAACTTTATGAAGAATATAAAAAGTTTATTTTCGTAACATTAGTCGCCCAAGTACCTACTACCCACACACGAAAAAAGTTTAGACGGGTTTTTAATTGATATCGTTTTTAGGGTTTTATTTGTGATCTACTTGCGTGTATACACATGCGTTTCCTCTCGCCTTGTGAAATGTATATCACAAAAGATTGTTATTGTAAATAAAATTACTTATTTTATGTAAAACGGCATAGATATAATACGAATATATGTATATCTAGAACTCGCACCGAAAATACTTCCAAAAAATACATGTCAAAATTTTATTATTGACCTATCGGATAGATCGGCCATACGTCAAGTAGACTGCCGCGTATATTCACGAGTAATTTAGCATATTATTATGTAAAACGGTAAGAAATTACTTGGTTTCAAACCATTAATGGCGCACTACTGAGCACTCTTGAGGAGGCCTAGAGAGTAGAGCATACTCCACCACGCTGCTCTAACTTCCCATCCTAGCATTATTCCTAACATCACAAACAATATTTTTGTCACCAGTACACACGCGCCAAAATAACCGCTGATCGTATATATTAAGGCACACTTTGGTGCGACGAGAAAATTGATCTATTCTGCTTGTGTCAATATTTTAATATCTTTTTCGTACCTTGTTACTGTACTTAGGGTACAAGGTTAACTGAGAATTTAATGTCTTTAGCATTATTGAATAGGTATTAAAATAAGTAAATAAACGTCGCTGAGATAGTCTTGTGATTTGAATATCGGTCTTGGAGAAACACGTCTTCACGAACATAAAAATTAATACGCATACAAGACGATAGCACTCGATAAAAGTTTGTTGGACGGTGTTCCTTGCTGGTTATACGAGTAGAAACCAGATAAAAACCAAAATCATTGTTTTTGAAAATACATTTCAAGACATGGAATTCGTCCAAAAAATGTTTTTTCAAGATATTTCAAGGTATTTAATGTCAAACTACCTCTGAAATTATTTTAAATTTCTACCATCGCACTACCATCGTAGACACTAAACATTTAAAATGAAACTGTACTCACGATTTGTACCTATATTGTTACATCGATATTTCGACCTAATTAAAAGCATTAAAAATACCTGCATTAAAAATACATCATATAATTGTAACTAGTAAGTTGGCATTTTTAATGCTGAGTCGAAAGCATAAATGTAAACGAAAAATCTTTAAAATATTCCATCAGGAATATACATTATAATAAATATTTTTATTTATTTTGTTTCTTAAAATTACACTTAGTCAAATAGTAGTAGATATTTATCATCAAAATTGTGTTATCGTACTATTTCGTCTTTTTTTGCAACCTTTAAATGAGATTATTATGTTTCTAGTTACCTAAGGCCTAAAAAAGAAAATACAGTCGAATTGAGAACCTCCTCCTTTTTTTGAAGTCGGTTAAAAATGTAAAATCATGTATTTAGTACATTGTAATCTTGTTGGTTCTGTTAAAATAAATAAATAAATTAATTCAAACCAACATCCATTCATGTAATATCTTACGATCCTCTGGGATATCCTACGATATTTAACGTAGCAACATACCGTAGCCACGACATGCAACCTCAATAAAACGGTACTACCCCCCGACCTGCTATTGTATATCCTGAATGGTCACAATCATGGTTATGAACGGCCAAGGAAAGAATTTCTCTAGAAAACTAAACTATTGTTATTCGCTCGGGTGGTTTTCTAAAGTTTATGCGAAGGAGTTAGTTGGGTGGAAACAGTCCTGGTTTTTATGTTTACGACTTACAAGAGTAAAAAAACTCGTGGCGGATAGTCGCAGTTTCATGAAATGTTATTTATTTGTAAGATATTTTTAAAAAATAATGTTATACATAGTGTTTATATTTCTAATAAATAAATGCCTTAGTATTAGGTATAGCATCCGTAACAATTGAAAGAAAGGAATTTATTTCACCTTTTTACAGTGGCATACATTGTTTTCTTTCTATTTTTATTGATTTATTAATTACAATTATTGTTTGAAATTGGTATCAATCCATCCATCCATCCATCAGCCCTTGGAGGTCCACTGCTGGACATAGGTCCTATGGCCTATGCCTCCCCTAACTTGCGCCACTCTGACTGGTCCTGAACCTTCTGAATCCAGCGAATGCCCGCTATCTTCTTCAGGTCGTCAGTCCACCTGGTCGGAGGGCGTCCGTCCTATGCTCATTTTTCTGAGACGTGGGCGCCATTCGAGATTGGTATACCTATGTCTAATCCTGTCCATCCATCAGTCTTAATATAGTTGATTGGATTGTCAATGGAGGTATTAACATAGGTTGTCAATCATTAATGCGTAATTTATGGACTCATTAAGTAACATGATCTTATTAGGACAAACATTAATTACCTGTTGTAAGGAAGCTGACAATAATAATATGTGCGATGACAAACTGTAGGATTAATTGTTGTTAATAGTTATTTCCATTGATTTAAATGATTATTATTATATAATATTACATTTGGAGAAGTAACTGTTTTTCTGGAACCGTTTGCGTGTGGAGAATTTATCGACTTGGATTTTATGATGTACGTAAAATCCAAAATCGAGATTTTTGTAGTGTAAAATTAGCTTCAACCCTTTAAAATCCCACTACTGTGCACGGGTCTCTTGAGGAGGCCTAGAGCATACTCCACCACGCTGCTCCAGTACGGATTGGTGGAGGGATTAGTGGTTTACCCCAACAGCTTTCATTCCGCACGAGAGTCTCCGACGTGGCTTAACTAATGTTAGCGTAAGATGCTGCAACGTTACTCAAAGAAAAAAAACTGAAAGAAAGAGAGAAGCATAGATAAAACCAGAGAAATTCATTATGAGTTTTAGCAACAGCTTGCCGCAATGCTTACGTACGGTATGTTTGGAAATCGCCCGGACTTGAGTTATTAAATCATGTATGAACTATTATTAAACATGTGTCTTTTTCCTGGCTTCAACCCAATAATCGCTCACTACCGAGCGCGGGTCTCCCCCTTGAGGAAGCCTAGATTATACTCCACGCTGCTCCAGTACGGATTGGTGGAGGGGTAAGTGGCCAACCCAAGTGCCGGAAGTTTTAAAACCGCCCGAGGGCCTCAGACATAGCTTAACGACTGTTATCTTATGATAACAACCGGGACCGATGGCTTTACGTGCCCTCCGAAGCACGGAAACGCTCAAGAATTTTCGGCCACTAGCGGTCACCCATGCAACTACCGACCGCTTATGATAAAAAAAGTTTGTGAGGATGTTTGTTACTCGTTCACGCAAAAACTACTGAACGAATTTTCATGAAACTTAGCACACAGGTAGACCATTATCTGGGATAAGATATAATGCGGGCAAAACCGCGGGCAGAGTGCTAGTACACAAGAGGAGTATATCTTAACCACAATTAAATTTCAATGTTAATCTTACCGAAGAGTTATCTCAAGACTTCCTAGCTTTCGCAGCAGAAACTTGCTGTTTCCGATCCATTACCTCTTTGTCGACTAGAATTTGGTTTATTATCCAATATAGTATGGTTTCCGATAGCAATCTTGCTGCCTTGAGTCCGTTCTTAGGAATACTAATAGTAAATATCAAGGCTAGAACTAGACAACTGAGAGTTTATCAACTTGTACAATGTACACACTTTATATCGATTGTTTATATTTTCCATTTTATTTAACTAGCTTCCGCCCGTAGCTTCGTCCGCGTGGATTTTGGTCAATTTATATAAAACCACTAGCTGACCCGGCAAACGTTGTTTTGCCATATAAATAATTTCCTAGTAAATTTGTCTAAAAAATAAAAAAAATAATTTAGGGGTGGACTACCCCTAACATTTAGGGGGATGAAAAATAGATGTTGGCCGATTCTCATAGATACCGGATAAGCACAAAAAAATTCATCAAAATCGGTCAGGCCGTTTCGGAGGAGTATGGCAACGAAAACTGTGACACGAGAATTTTATATATTAGATAATGAATTATACATACTCATCAAACTATCTAGTTTTTGGTAGCTTTTGAGTTTATCGCGTTCATACAGACAGACAGACGCTGCCGGGGGACTTCATTTTATAATAATTATATAGGTTGAATAATATACGAAGGAAATGCTTTTAGTTTTTTTTATAAGTAGCCGAGAAACGAACTGAAGATTCACTTAGTGGTAAGTTGTCACAATGCCCTTGAACATTAGTAACACCAGAGGCATCACTGATTTGTTGCCGTATTGAGGCGACTTTGAATACGAAACCCAATGTAAGTATTCCCTGTTATGTCACCCTGCAACGCTTTGATGCCTTTGATGTTGCTATTTTGTTATTAATTAAATCATTTCTAACATTATTTACTAATTATTGTATTTGCTACTAATATTTTAACACAGTTCATTGCTAATTCATTTGCAAGACTTGCACAATGCACATACATCGGCTTATATGCAATAGAAATATCAGCTTAGGAATGAGCTTGCGGTCAGTGCAAATGGCTAAGGAATGAATTTAAGGTCATAAGAATAATAACGAATAGAAATAATTATTTGAATAATTTTATTTGGGGTATCAGTGAGCGATATAAGTTAGTGTTACATTTTTAATACAATATTACCCTTTTTAAAATGGTTCAGTTGTTTCCAAATGGTTCACTCACCTTTCTCCCGAAAATCTAATACCGGGATTATTTAAATTAACATATTTTTATGGGTAAATTGATTGAAACAGAACGAACGTTTCCTTTTGAGAAAAAGAAAAGAAAAATGGTGATGGTAGTTGCAGTGTACATCTTTCAAGTACAACCATGTAACTATCAGTTATATTTTTATTAAAACAAAAGATATTTTATCATAATTAATGTCTCTGTACCATGAACCCTGTTCATTTCTAGACATTATTATTCTTAGACAACCTTATAGAGAGTCTCCTTACAACCCTAACGGTAAATTTGTGGTCACGTGCCATGGTCTAACCACAAGGAAAATGCAATCCTTCCTACTCAACACTATTTTAAATCCCTGCTACAGATGTCACAAGGAGTGCTAGGCCGGTCAATACATTTTAAGATAATATGTGCTAAGGAGACATCTTAAGTTAAAGCATAGCATTATAAAAGTGACTGGTTCCCTTATTTCATTGACTTCAATTAAACAATCCTTATGCTACATAGAATCCTTTAGAAGCAAAGCAATCCAACGTATACGAAGAAAAGTGAAGCTAATTAATTCTTCGTGTTTACTTTCGTGCCTTATTGCAAAAATACAATAATATTGTTGTTTATTTTCAGGGATTCTCGCGGTCAGCGCGTCACTTATACAGTTCCTTTGTTGCGACGCAGCGAAGATACTTAGAATATTTGTTCAAATATTGAATTCTGTGGTAGAACGTGGATAAACTAGAAATTGTGGAGAAGGTTCTCAAATTAATAAGGAACTATTCTTCATACTCTATTTATAATAAATGCAAGTTTTAAAAAAAATGTTTGTATCTAATATTATAACTTCTAGTAGCCTTTCAGTTGATGTATATTCACAATACAAATAATTTAAATGTAATGTATTTTTAGAGAATGTTTAACAGACCCTGTATTTAATTATTGACCCGCTGTGCCCGCGATTTTGTTCGCGTGGGAGTTTTTCCCGCCTTAATCCTGACCCCATAATTATCCTGCAAATAAGTACCTATCTAATATCTTGCCCTATATCGTCCTCCATCTTCCAGTGAAAGTCGCATTAAAATCAATTCAGCCATTCCAGCGATTAGCCCGGGCAAACAGAAATACAGAAAGACGGACAACTATTTAAAAAAAGTTAGTGTTGTAGTATCGTCTAAAATTACAAGCACTTGAGAAAAGTTATTTTATAACCACAGACAGACAATTCAATAATCGGTTTATTTGTTTAGGAGCTACGAGTATAATACAATACCAATGACAATCACCCACAAAGACACGTCAAACTAATAAAACCCCTCTTCTTGCGTCGGGGGTTAAAAATAAGGTAAAAAATACCGCATCTAGAAATAATAGCTTCGTCCTCCTCACAGCAAGAGTTACGTTTGTGCGGTTTCTCTGCAGAAGTTGCGAAGTTGAAAATATGTCTATTAATTGGCGGCCAGTTTTCACTTGCCGCATTTTATTGGCTTTCAAAATGACTTACCGCTAATTTTAGACTTTCCAGCTTATAGCGCTTCAAGTTTTCACAAGCAGAAATTAATTAAGCGATTGTTTAATACTGAGTTGTTTATAGGTTTCTTGTTGGAGAGTTTAACAGACAAAATTTTAATTGGCTGCTATTGTAAGCGATGGAACTCTTATAGAATTTCTATTCATTAAGTACTTATTGACTTATACAATAGTTTTAGCAGGCTCCTATGATATATCCTCCATTTATAGCTATTAATTATTTAATGTATTTCTGTCTTCTTCAACCGACAGTACGATGCGATGGAGAAAATAATTATTTATATCATAAATTCACACATTTGTTTTAGAAAAGAAGTACCTTATCACAGAAATTATGTGTAGAAAGTTACATATAAAGTTACACGTTACATATTATGTAGAGTGTTGAAAACGATATCGGACTTAGTGAGGAGTCTAGGACAATGTCAATTTTGTTAACTCAATACAGGAGTTTTTATTACCTAGCTAATATTCATTCGCTGTTGATGATATTAAAGTTTACTGCGAAGCCTCAGAAATTTCTTCAAGAACGCCTAACGGAATTTCACATCGTCTGAAGTATCGTGTGGCTTCTACACTTCTGCAGTTATTAGCTCTTACCTACTTTCAAGATATGG
Source organism: Thymelicus lineola (assembly GCA_963932265.1). NCBI lineage: Eukaryota > Metazoa > Arthropoda > Insecta > Lepidoptera > Hesperiidae > Thymelicus > Thymelicus lineola. The sequence continues at coordinate 4,734,474 of OZ010698.1, read as the reverse complement.
TTGGCCTATAAAGATGATGGTTATACTAGCGCTTCTTTAGTAAAATCTCGGTACTTTTTAAATGGGGCCAAGTAATGAAACAGTTTTAATATTAGGTAGATTTAAACCTCAAAAACCAATTACTTTGAATGCATAAGATGAAGTTAAGTAATTTATAGACATATCTTAATAATAAAGTTTGCCCATTCTTTGGCCGTATTAGTAAAGTAAAATAAACCTCGGTAAAAGAAGTACAAAACGCCCCCCGACAAGGTGGACCGACGACCTGAAGAAGACAGCGGTTATCCCCTGGATTCAGAAAGCTCAAGACCTGCCTGAGTGGCATATATTAGGGGAGGCCTATGTCCAGCAGTGGACCTCTAAAGGCTGATAGATGAATGGATGGAGCAATAATGATGGATCTCAAATAATGGACATACAATGTACATTACCCACTCAAAAGGCAGTGCTTAGGTTAATCGAGTCTAGATAGTGTTTCAAATCCCTAGGACCGAAGCCTTGTAAAAGGTATCAGTTTATAGCAATCTAATTTTCCCCTTGCCCCTTGCCCCTTGCCCCTTGCAAGATTAAAAGGATAAAGCATATTTTGTTACGAAGGGTCAGTTTTACAAGTTCTGTTGTATTTGCAAGTTTGTAGTTAGTTAGGTACCTAACTACCTTACTACACTCGTACCTAGTTGTATGAATCGAAGAAATGTTTTCTTGTAATGATGTAGCAAATAGATGCTAAATCCGTTTATCCTAAAGTATAAAATGGGATAAACCAGAAATTAAAAAAATATTTTATCTAGTCAGTAAATGACAATTTGGTTGGAATGATTAACGTTCATACGTAATAGATAACTATTGGTAATAATCTTTAGACACACTATCGCCGGATAACATAGGCTATATTATATATTGTTTACTATTTTTCCCGAAGCGAAGTGAGGGCGATTTCCTAGTATTTTATAAAATGGCATACGTCTTCATATCACTTATCGTTTTTTTGCTGGTGTGTGTATAGGTCAGCTAAAAGAAATTATTTTAACTATATTCAAGTGAAGTCAAGCCTGTATTGTCCAGAGGCGGTTAAAAGGCACTAAGAACTGTACAGTTCTTACCTTACCTTACCACCAAGTACCTAGGTCCACAATGGCTGAAATGTAACAGCAATTTGTATTCATACAAAGTAGTTTTGTACTACTTTACGTTGTTTCACTATTCTTTAGCTTTAAGAGGACCATTTTGATGCTGTTTTCCGCTTTATAACGTAACAAGGTATACCCAAAACTTTTTCCAAATTGCTTGTTGCCACTTTAATAAATCGTAATTTTTTCCAAAGTTTCATTGTAACGATTACCAATACATTGAAGGATTATTACTAGCGTATAGAACCGACACCGCGAGCACCATGAATGTCCCAATGCATTGGCGCCACGAGGCTTCAATCTTCAATGGATTCATTCGATTTTGAAAAGAGAACAGAGGCTCAATTTTGAAAATCTAACCTCCCGGGCGGGACACACATTTTGTATGAAATGTCTGTTCTATGACATTATACTTCAATGTACCAATATTGATTTTACACAGGGGTCCTACCACCGGCGGACCCGATTTAGTTACCTATTACGACACCCATATGATTGGGGTTAGTATTCTAAGCCGCCCCAACCCAATACAGCTAAAATTATAAGATAAGTGGCAATGAAATCTTTTATGGTAAAGTGAACTCGAAAAGCAAATTTATAAAATCTTTTGAAAATTAATATCAATATTATGTCTCGGTGTCGTGTTCTCACAAAGCCTTATTTATACCAATAGTTACCTACATCTTGATGGTGAAGTATACCACGTACCTACATATCGCACCCTCAGTGGAAAAAAGCATAAGTCGTCTTACGTTGAATTTTAGTTATTAATATGATTAGAAAGAGGGATAAAAATTGAGTAAATCAATTTTTTTCAAATTTTTATCATTAATCTTGACAGTTTTGTGCAAGAAATTGTAATATAAATTCCTTCGACTACTTACTGATATTTGAACAGTTTTTTTGCTCTCCTGTAAAATTGCAATTTTCATCTTATTCCTTTTTCCACTGAAGGTGCAATATTTTAACCAACTTCACAAAAAGGAGGGGGTTCTCAATTTGATTGTATTTTTATGTTTGTTGTTCAGAACTCAGTCAACTAACATATATTTTTAGGTATTGGTTAATTAATATATTTAATATATTATCTTGTTATTACAGTTTTAAAGTGATACAGAGATAGAACGAAAGACAAAGATTATGTAATATAAACATAGATTAAATTGGGCATTGTATCACGCATTACATTATTAAATTAAAAAATCTCACGTATTTTTATAGGACGCGTTTCCTTTATATAAAATTACTTCAATATGTGAGAAAACCGGGAAGTTAACTGAGAATGCAATATAAATTTCTAGCGAACATTATGTAATTTGAATAGAGTAATAATTCGCTGGCAATTTGTCTGCAACCTAGTGGCTGCTTTCCTAATATTAGAAGAGAATTTATGTTTCAAGCTTCCCTGCTACTACTTTTAAATTTGCTAGGTTTTGCTAAAAGGTGCAGTTGGTAAATAAATGAGAATTGGACCACAGAGCAGAATATATCTCGGTTATTCGGAAAGTTAAATAGGTTTATGAAGCTTTTGTGTTAGAACAATTAATGACTTTTTACTAATAATTCCAAATTAATATACTCGTACAAATGATGGTTATCGCTGAATTTCTCTACAGCGTCAATACAGCAGTGTTCCATATTTAAATTGAGTGACTTTAATTTTTCAGAGATTCACATAAAAATATATATAAGGTAGCTATATATCTATATGTAGGGTATCTGTTCAATAAACTAACCAACAAAAGTATGAAAAGTTTGAAAATCCGTAGTACAATGATTTTCATTCAAAGACGCCGGATAAAGATGGCCGTAACCAGCAGGAAGATTTATACAAAGCCAGTCAATAAAAGTATGAAAATTTTTCGAAGTAAAATGGTCGTCCATTTTCACGTTGTCAAGGAGAAAAATTCTGCTTGAATGGACGAGTTAAACGGAGCTGTTCTTAACAAAAGACTTTTGTTAACAAACGCCTGTAGAACTTCGGTCAAAACTGAACGAACTTGGTGCCAACGTCTGTACTCCTGGTACAGAAAATTCATTGTTATGAAATAAAAATAACTTATTGGTGAAAAAACATATTCCTCAGATACTTGAATTTTACTGTTGAATTTGGGTTTTATGTTCGACTGTTAGCCGAGGTAATTGTCAAAATATCAATTTGGTTTTGCAAAGCGGAAGTTCCCTCTGGAATTCAGCAAAGTACATAAGATGGGAATTTGAATCCCGTGGATCTCATAGTGCAATAAAGTCATTCTAAAACAATCCAGACCTATGTCATTTTACATTATTATCTACATAAAAGCATCTATATATGTGTACGGTAGTAACTGCTTCGGGTTTTACAAAAGACTTCTATGGAATACTACTAGACTAGGCTGATCTGAATTAAAAATGCAACATAGCGCGGTAGTTTGACGTCTTTCAGCGCTTTGAGTATACTTTCACTCTTATGTTATTCATGGAGAGAGTAAGCGAGATGCTGAGTGAGTTATGGAAAATTGACCATCATTTACGCGTAAGTAGTGCGCAAGTTTTTTACTACGGCATAGCAGGTCTAGTAGAATAGAAGTTTTTGGGTTGTGTTTATATTTCCACATTCATAGTTTTAACATAATATTATCTTCCGACTTTTTCACGACCTCTTAGAAACATTATTTATACATAGAAACAGTGAAGTAAAATGTGAACGAGAACTGTGAAAGGTAGTAAAAGTCGATGTTATGTTTACATAGCATTTGCTCTTTGCGAAGCCAAAGACAAAGTTGCACGCTCTCTCGAGCTCGTCGAGTTAAAAACACACAATTTTCAACTTTACACTATTCTTTGTTGCATTTGGTGATGCGCCACTGTTAGTTTTCTGTTGGGGCTTTGTAATATCGATTGTATCTATACTCTGACTTACTTTCACCAGACCAAAAGAATCTGTTTATATTTGAAAGAAAAACTTTTGTACCCCTTTTTAGAATAATCCTCGTACGTAGGACTCTCAGATTGGGCATGATTATAATTTATTTGGAAAGTCTGTTCCTCTTGTCAGTACGTAAAAATCTTGCACGTCAAAACAAAGTATCTCAAAGCCCTGTAGGAAACGTAATAAAATTTTAGCGTTTAAAATTCAAAACTGGTTTCATGAAAACTTTCATCCCGAAACCTCAAAACAACCGAAAAAGGCCCAATTATCCCCTCCACGGCAATTAAACAAATGTTTCTGCTTCAACAGGAATAATGCGATGCGGACCATTAAATATTCAGGATACGAACACATCATTTAAGTACATTAAAAATATTGTTCAAGGGTTCTTTATGTTTGCAGCAGCAATAAATATATTACGTAAATTCCCATGTCAACTTTTCATTAATAAATTCACCAAAACATAAATCGACTTCAAAGAAATAGTTTTCAAAAAACAAAATAAAAAACGCCATGGTAAAGAAATAAGCTAAATAAAAGCGTTTAATAACTTACAAATAGCAGAACAAAAATAAATATAATCCTCCTGATTACTAAAGCTACACTCGAGTAGTCTAAGGCAAATGAGTATACAATGTAATCATACGGGTCTTTGGTGAACCTTGTGAAAGTTTAATTAGGGACGTTCAGGGGCCGCTTCAGTTTATTTAGGAAGCTCTATAACTTAAGCCTTGTCTCACAAGAGCCTGTGTTATGGTGGCTCAATTGAGTGAGCTTAGAAATGTTTTAACTATGATGTTATAATTGTTAAACTAATAGCCTCACTTGTGAAATATAATACTATTCATCACAACCGATTATGTGGAAGTGGGCTCTCATCACATTATAAGGGTTAAAACTATTGTCTTCCAGCTGGCTTATTTGGGATTAGTTGACTTGTGTTAAGTTCTTTGAATACTAAAGAGTGATAAATTAACTTATACTTTAACCTATAACTAATTGATATCTGTAAATGGAGGGTATTTGAAATAAACTATTATTCTGGGTGTTGATTAACGTACTTAATAGAAAATAAAGATTTATAACCTTATTTTCAAAGACTTCAAAAAAAGGATACTCAAGAATTCGATTGTATTTTTAAACGCTTTTATTTAGCTTCACTTCGGAGCATCAAAGCATCAAAGCATCAAATCTTGTAACGTTAATTTGAATGACTTCCCTTTAATGAAAATTGATGAAATTTGGCAGACATGTGTATTTCCGATGACAATACACGAAAATCATATTTTAAACTAATTTTCATTGTTTATTTGTTGTTAAATTAAAAAAAACGATTTTCAGACTTTAGACGCATAATTCTCTATGTTCTATTTTACGTAGAGACTTGAAATTTTCACAACTTGTAGCTAATTTTATAAACTAAACATTATTGAAATAAAAGCGTTTAAAAAAAAAATTTTTTTAGGATTCAACTTATTTTCAGTTTTTTTTATGTTTGTTACTTCTAAACTCCGTCATTTAACTTAGTAGCTTTTGCTCGCGGCTTCGCCCGCGGTAGAGTGGTTTTGAAACGAAATTTTTAATTATCATAATTAATTTAGATTAACATGTCCGTGGCTTCACGCGCGTAGACATCAATTTTTTACAAATCCCGCGAGAACCCTGAACTTTTCCGGGATAAAAAGTAGCCTATCGTAAAAGTAGCCAAATCGGTTAAGTAGTTGTGTATTTGAAACTCCCTGTGACGTATTGACAGTGACGTCTCTCTGTGACACTGGCTGTCAAGCGAGACGTATGTCACTGGTAACACGGAGATCGTCTCTGCATGTTAACTTGTAAACTGAGTGTTATCATTTAAATAGAATCCTTAGTTTAGCGATCTATATAATATCTAAACGCCACACATGGCGACGAGGATAAAAAAAATAGAAGGAAAAACGGTGGCTTTCAGATCTTTCGCGGGGAAACCGCATCTACGCGTGGTGCCAATATTACCCTAAAAATTCCATAAATGGATAATAATTAATCTCAGAATACTATTGTGAACAAGTGAGTAGTGATCCAATATCGAAGAATTGCTTAAAAACAAACGATAGCACAACTCCTTACCTATGGAACATGTATATTCTACGCCTGAATCGTGGTAAGTAAAAATACCTTTGAAATGTGAAATTGTCAATCGAAAGGATAAATGAATATTACTCATGCTACAACCAGTACAACCATACAGGTACAACCAGTACCTGTTTACCTGGTTAATTTATCAAATGACATCTTCAATTGTGAGGTAAGGTCACACTGGAATCATATTAATTATTTTTATTGATTTATCGAAAAAATTGTGAGATATTGCTACTGAAAAACAAAAACTTCATAAATAAGGGAACACGTCTCTGAGAAAAGAAACAAAGATTCAACAAAAGTATAATCTATGTAATTGAATAACTTCAGTACGAGTGATTTAACATAATCAGTCCTCGTATTGTAGGAAATATGGAAATATTACCTGTCACTCTCCTATCATATATAAATCATCAGGTATGACATAGGTTTCCAGGGAAACTACATACTTATTACACATTGATAATAATCTGCAAAGATAAATAAAGTGAGACGGAGGTATTTATTGTTATTATGTATTTGTCAGCAAATCTATTGGTGTTCAACTAACACATATTTAAACAAAGTTTACCTGCAAGGTTAAAGAAATAATAATACTGACTTCATAAATATAACTGGACATGTGTTGGTATTATTATTAATAGCACAATTTAAAATAAAATTTTACAGTGTTATAAATAGTCTCCTTATTTATTATTCTCCATTCAAATGAATGTTGTATGTCATGGTGACTTCTGAACCTTGTTAAAAAGGAATATTTTGCAGTGCTAGAATTGTACTGCTAGAATAAGATTAATTTTTGGATCACAGACTGTTAGTGACATAATATGAAAAATTTAACTATGTATATAAAATAGAACATTAAAATTATGGTGATATGTTAGCAAGCAACATATCTACTTGTACTGATCAACAAGAAACAAAATTCATAATTCATGAATAAATAGTAACAATATAATATGTAGGTACATAACAACATCTATTGGAAAAGCAGTCACCACAATACAAGAGCTGATTTATGACTGAAAATACATATGTTTAATTATTTATTGTTGTTGTCTCTGTATAGTCAAGATAACAAAAATAGCAGAAATAAATTGAAACATTACTGAAAACATGACATGATTGGGAATAATGAGATCCATGAACAGCAGGCTTGGCAATCTTAACATTAGTAACCGAGTAGCGGTTCATGTATAAGTTAACAAAATTAAGAGGGTGAATAATATTTCCCTCACTCCATAATTATGGTTATGTGACATCATTATTTTGTTATTATAACTTTAGATATCAGGTTGAAACTACGATAATGTTAATAGATGGCGTTGACCAACTTTGTGGATCACGCTAGCGACTGTATGTTGTATTTTCCATAAATAAATCTATGATTGCAGTATTATTTATTGAAAAATTGTGACAAATAAACTTTTTATGATTTATACCTTAATTGAAAAAAAAAATGGAAATGGTTGATTGAACCTATTTGAATATTTTTATATTTAAATATTTGGGATGGTTCAAAGATGGTTGTTACACAAAAATAGGTCTGGACTAGTAAAGTTCTGGACTTGCTAATGTAGAGTATCTAGTGTTCACACACACACTACTGAATGTAATTGCTAAACTGTAGAAGTGTTGGAGCGCTCAAATAGAGGAAGCTATCAGTGTAATGTGTATTAGACATGGGCGGTAAAAACTATAAATAGTTTCAAAAAACTATTTATTTGTATAATACCACAAATACGGTATCAGGTGCTACAAAAACTGTTTATTGAGAGAAACCATTTATTCGTGAATACAAGGTATTGCGCGGTAACATATGAAAACGTGGTATAAACTATAAACAGTTTCAATATTTCAATAAACCTTTACTGGTATAATACCACAAATATATCAGGTACCACAATAACTGTTTATTAAGAGAAACCATTTATTCGTGAATACAAGGTATTGCGAGGTCAGGTATTCCGTCTAATGTGTATTATGATAAATACATATTAAGTGATGAGTGTATGATGCACACTCTCGATATATAAAATTTGAGATCTTGAGTACCCGATGTGGATTACTAAGGGTCCAGCTAAACTGTTAAAGATGTTGGGATCCTGAAATAGCTAAAACTTAAAAGTAAGGCATGGAGTACACTACCCAACTGAGAATCCTAAGAGTTATTGAATGTAGTGAACATAATATACCTACTAAAGGGAAAGTGAAATACATAATTGGAATTTAAACAGAGCAACGTCTGTTGGGTGATACGATACCAGTTTCAAATATGTTTGGGACTCAAAAAATCAATAATGTGTGAGATATTCCTGTTACCGTGTTGGTAGTGAGCTTCCCTGTGAAGCAAGCGGTACCGACTTAGATTACCGGTGGAAGCAAATATCACAGCAACCATGTCAGACCAAGTTATGATTTGCCTGTTTCTTTGTCAGCTGATATTGGAATTAAATTATAGAGTACAGGAAGTATTACCAAATGATAAACACATCAATGACAAAAGACTGACACTGACTGAGCAGTGACAAAAGACTGTTTGAATGTTTGTATTACCATCGCGCTGGAGGTTATGCGGATGGAGAGGAGACTTGGCTCACAGACAGACGCTGTTTTGGGGTATTACATTATCCTGGAATAATTCCCTTGGGATGCATTGAACTAAAAATATATATTTGGTAGAGCAAATTAATCTATGAATATATAATATCATTGATACTCCTAGCAAATCTGAATTTGTTAATACAAAAAATGGAGTCATGAGTAGTAGTCCACTAAAAATGGGCGGTGCTAACAAAACGCCTCTGTTGTAGTTGAGGCCAGTAGTAGTCCACTAAAAATGGACGGTGCTAACAAAACGCCTCTGTTGTAGTTGAGGCCAGTAGTAGACAACATTGGTTGATCGGTACTAACAATAATGTCTGCCATCACAGCCAAGTAGTAGACAACCCTGTCAGTCAGGTAATAATGAGGATGTCTATTATTGTAGATGTAACTATTAGATTGACTCGGTTGGTCGGTACTAACAAGAATTTCTGCCATCAAAGACAAGTAGTAGACAACATTGGTTGTCGGTACTAACAATAATGTCTGCCATCACAGACAAGTAGTAGACAACCCTGTCAGTCAGGTAATAATGAGGATGTCTATTATTGTAGATGTAACTATTACATTGACTCGGTTGGTCGGTACTAACAAGAATTTCTGCCATCAAAGACAAGTAGTAGACAACATTGGTTGTCGGTACTAACAAGAATGTCTGCCATAAAGACAAGTAGTAGACAACCCTGTCAGTCAGGTAATAATGAGGATGTCTATTATTGTAGATGTAACTATTAGATTGACTCGGTTGGTCGGTACTAACAAGAATTTCTGCCATCAAAGACAAGTAGTAGACAACATTGGTTGTCGGTACTAACAAGAATGTCTGACATCAAAGACAAGTAATAGACAACATTGGTTGGTCGGCACTAACAAGAATGTCTGCCATAAAGACAAGTAGTAGACAACATGGTCAGTCAGGTAATAATGAGGATGTCTATTATTGTAGATGTAACTATTAGATTGACTCGGTTGATCGGTACTAACAACAAGGCCTATTAATAAAGAGCTAAATAGTAGTAAACTGACACCTTTAACACGTTAAGTGCGAAGCGAGGCCTAAATCACCCCTGATGCAACTTCCCTGTGGTGCGGCAAGCAAAAAAGTGAATTTCTCTGTCGTGCGAATGGCATAGCTTTGGTTTGGTCCAGTGTAGGAAAGAGATAAATATATATTTGAGATCACTAATGGTTCCGGACTCGGTGGTGTACCTACCTTGGTACCGGATGTCTTAGGCCTCGTGTCGCACTGAATTAATATAATTTTAATGCAGTGCGGAACGAGGCTAAAACGTCCCATATCCCCCCTGACCTCGTACCGCACTCAACGCGAGCTTCCCGCGACCAGTGTTGTGCATCACGTCGATTGGAGAGCACGTCCTTTTACTTTTACTACGTCTTTGTGGAGAAACTTATAGAATCTTTAATAAAAAAGGAAATCGATGAGACCCCAGGTAATGTAATGCTTAGATATATTTCTTGACAGTCAACGTGTTGAAGCTTTCATAAACTAAGCTTGACATTTGGTCATTATTAAGTTATTTATTATTGTTTCCTTTTAATTATTCTGAATTTAAGCTACCTTACCTACCTACTCTTTCAACATTTTAAGTATAAAACAAACACATTCATTTGATGCAGTTATACCTACATTATCATTGTTATTCTCATCTACGATCTAACCTAAGTAACAATGTCAGTTTTATTACGTTATCTTTACATTTTTGTTATTTTTCAGCACGTGAAAGCGCACGCCATTGCCTCGAAAAGGGTGAAAAAAGGAGAAGATGTGTTGGTTGTTACCAAAAACTACGCACATTTTTACCATCTCGTGAAGCTGATAAAAAATCCAAAAAGATTTTGACTCAGTGCACTCAGTGCAAAAAATCTTATTGTCTACCCTGTTTCAATGAAAAACACTCATAAATAAGTACAACATATATATTGAGATTTTTATAAAAAAGTACATTGATACTGATTTTTTAATGTTAATTCAAGTTCTAATAATTGTATTTTTAAAGCCCGAGGCAAAATAAATAGGACAGTTTCTTTTCTACTTCTGGTTGCCTTTTTTTTCTATTCTGTGAACCGCATTAAGATTTTCATATACAAATAGAAAGATAAACCTTATGCATAAACCGTAATCCATTATTTTCCAATAATAAGTCTGTAATAGGTGCCTCTTAATGGTATAGAATGGAACGCTTCGTGCGCGAGTCCGACTCGCACTTGGCCGGTTTTTTTTTCTTTATGGCGCCTTCAAGCACAATTTAGATTATTTAAAAAAAATGTATCCTTTGATAGCTTTGTGTTGTTTTGCCAGGTTTTGCCCTTAAAACGATCTAATGAGATATAATTGATCAAAATCGGTCAAGTCGTTGCGTAGTTAAGACAGTTTAAAAACGTCGATATTATTTTTCCCATCACTAATCGCAGCGAAAATTTGCCCTATTTCAGTGCGTTACGAGGTGTATAAGATCCCATATTTTGTTTTGCTAATAATTCCTAAACTAGCCATCAGATCCCGGGGCGACGGTGGATTAGGGTTCATCAATTCACTGTCTATATCAATAAGGACCAAAATTCTCATTTATCTTTGATTTCGCGCCAGAAAATGGATTTTAGTCTGTAAAAGGAGGTGGGGTCTAATAGACCGCGTGTCGCCCTAACGTCTAGTCACGGTACGGGCCGATTATACCTCGTACCGCAGGAACGGAAAGTATGCAAAAATTGGTGCCGCAGCTAACGTATTAATGGTAATAAAAATTATAGTACATCAAGACAACAAGAACAGAGAATCTGGAAGAAGTGATAGAGAAATCGATATTTTGAACTGGAACCATTAATTTATTGACAGCGGTCAAAAGTGAGGCCTCCGGAACCCACTACAGACTATAACACTATTTGTTTACAGATAAAGATACTGCAAACACTAACTTTAGCCTACGCTTGAAAAAGTGAGGCACCGGCGCGGCGACGCCGATGAGTTACGATGGAAGAGGTGGGAAACGAGGTCTATAATTTCATATAAATCGCAAAGGGCGCTGGCCCTGAAAATAATTATTTTTGTTTCAGTATGTTCAGTTCAGATAATAACGAATTAATTATATTACTGTACACAGCTCTAATTTTGGAAGAAGGAAAGTCTATAATTTCATTTAAATCGCAAAGGGCACTGGCCCTGAAAATAATTATTTTTGTTTTAGTATGTTCAGTTTCAGATAATAACGAATTAATTACATTTATGTACACATTTGGAAGCATGAAAATGATGTCCAGGAACGAAACAAAATATGTACATGAGAAGTACTAAATATCTCAATACCGTTAAATAAAATAATCGATTTTTATTGGAGGAGTTCTAATCGATGAAATGGCTACCTACAATGATGATCCTAATTCACGAAGAATGCGACGACTAAATTATTAAAGGATTATGATATTTTACTTTTTTCTGTCACAGTTGTTCCATGTGTAACTTATTTCCTTTTCCACAGTAAAATCAGCCTGAATGATATTGGTTATAAAATCTGTTAACTCTATAAACAATAAACGTGAGAGTTAAGATGAATCGTTTCACTACCGTCAAGGAAACAAAAGATTCATGAAGTAATGCCTTGCCTTGTCAATGTTTACTTATCAACAATTATCAGATGAGCATCACTGACATGCATGACGTGTCGAAGATCAGATGGTGAATAAAGTGGTAATGGTATATCAACGTTGCTTTAGACGTTGGTAATAGCAGGCCTAGCGCACTCCGCCTTTTGGCTATGTCGTTACAAGTACATGCCGCGTTCGACATGTCTGGCTAATGCAGAAAATTCATAATGGCTGTCATACGTTCGTAATCTATGACACATATTATTAATATAATACATAATGTCTAAACTTTCAGATTAATTTTATTCTTTCAAAAAAGACAACCCTGACATTGCCAGAGAAGATAAGCGATAGTTTAGAAAGGAAGGCAACTCATTACGCGTTTTGATTAGCGTTGTGCGACCTGAATTACACTTTATTGCGATGGAGCTAGAGTCGCTATTTGGAATGATTTTGTGGAGTTCACCTTCTGTACTTATTATAAAATACTATTATTACTTCTGTGTAATAGTATTAACAACAGTATACCTTAATAATGATTTTACATTTTCAGGTCCACATTTTCTTAAGGTTTTAAAAATGACTTGGAATATATAAAAAAAAATATATATAATTATAAAAAAAAAAAAAAAAAAACTGAACCCTAACTACGGATGCTAATACTAATTGTCAGTAGACAAAACATGTTATGCGTCAGATTAGCACCGAATTAGGAAATATTTTCTCGTTTGTGATTTCAACTGTTTCAGGTCTACTCCAATGCGGAATATAATAAAATAATGTTACCTCGAGTCACCTATGCTCACATGAAGTGTCAATGCCGAAACAAAAAGTATCCAAAATAATGTAAGAGTTCATTAATTTGCAAACATCGCTGTTGGAATGAGAAAGTAGTTTTATTCAGCTGAACGGAATAAATAAATTCTAACGAATTAAGTAATTGATGTAAAACAAAAGTAAATTAAATAAAAAGGGAGAGGTGTGACGTATTGACCGTGACGTCTCTCTGTGACACTGGCTGTCAAGCGAGACGTATGTCACTGGTAACACGGAGATCGTCTCTGCATGTTAACTTGTAAACTGAGTGTTATCATTTAAATAGAATCCTTAGTTTAGCGATCTATATAATATCTAAACGCCACACTCCCTAAACATGGGATAAACTTGTACATACGGTAAATTTTTCAAAAACATTTTCTTCGAAGTCGGCTTTTTTTTTAGATTGAAATCATCTGTAGAAATTTCTGAAAGGCTTTTAATATTATATGTACAATGAAAACTTTCAAAGGTGCACAAGACTTCAATAAGACACTTACCATCAAGTTGATTGTTTGTTTCAAACACGTTTTGTCATTGTTCTCTACTCCTACATGTTAACTGTATCTAGATCTGTGACCAAGTTTTATTGAACAAATAAAATTATTAATAGTTCGTGTTGTTTTTGTTGTGACTGGAAGAAATCACCGTCAAAGGCGATAAGGCTCATTGTTTTGTAACTACTAATTAAGTGCTTCTTGTGTAATCTTCTACTATAAAATCAAATCATTAATAATGGTGTAAACCTAATGGTGTACAAAAAATAAATAGTTTTAAATCAATAAAATAAAGTAAACTAATGAATAAAAATAAATCAAAATTCGGTCAAAAATTATGTGCAACTCATGAATATTTTTTATTTTTTTCGAATGGATAGTTGCTGTTGCCCCTGGCCCCTGAATCGGACAGGTGGGTGAGCCTGGAGAGGCTCAACCGAGAAGATATATTTGCGAGGTGGGAGTGATACCTGCACACCTCGAGAAGTAGGAGCATGCGACGTCCTAAGAGCCCGAGGCCGGAGCCGGGGTATGGGGTTCGGACCTCGACTTAAGAGCCATTTCGCGGTTAGTCGCGCGGAATGAAGAATTTGACGTCAAAAATTAGTATCATAAGAAAGATATTAATGCTGGCAAATGAACACATAAAATAGATCAATCTATTATAATTGATATTGATAATCTAATATTCGAAAATATTAATTAGTTTTTGCGTAACTGTCAATCTAGCATAACTATTTTTCAGCAAAAGGACGACAGAGTCAATTTCATACACTGATTTTCTTTATTAAATCTTGTTAAATTGAGTAAAAAAAAATGTCTAGAGAACACTCATATATTATATTTTGCATTTATTACAAGAGATATACGATTACTATCATATTCGTTTCCAAATTAATTCAATAACATTACCAATTTTCATGGTTTATGCCATGACTTTACCATCGATTTTTGTATTCAATAAAGCGTATTTCCCATCAAAAATTTATGTAGTAATAAAATATGGTCTTTGTCGAATATGACACGTAATTTTTTTTTTATCTTACTGCAAAAAATAATTAATTACAACGAATTTACTTTACCATATAAATAAACAAACTGGTGCGAATCAAATCAGTTAGGCTCGAGCCCTCTTGGAGGTCGGACCTATGTCAATTTTTGCTTTAGCCATCTAAGGAATAGATTTCGTAAAAATAACGTAATTATATTGCCATTGAACAGTCTTGATCATGTGAGAATTTTTAGTTACAGTCAATTGTATTATTTTCAGTTTTCTATAATTTTCAGGGTTTTGTAGTCAAATCGGAATCATGTCTAGTCCGTTCGTTATTTCAACTGGCCGGCTAGCCCGTCCGGCCGTCCGTCCGTCTGTCCGTTCCGTATGATTTTTTCTTCGTCTACCCCTTAATGTGGGGTATCGTTGAAAAGGTCTTTCAAAAATATTATAGGTTTCAAAAGACCATTTTTCAATTCAGGGGTCCGTTTGCGTAATATTCTGCTTTAAACATCTTTGGTTTGAAGAAAACAATAGAAATTAAGTAAATATTTCTTTCCAATTTATGTAGTGTAAGTAGTAACGGAGAAAATCACGAACATACATATGTACAAAATATAACTATATCTATGCTAATCTATACTATTACTATTGTAATATTATAAAGCTGAAAAGTTTGTTTGTTTGTTTGATTGAACGCGCTAATCTTAGGAACTACTGGTTTGAATTGAAAAATTATTTTTGTATTGGATAGTTCATTTATCGAAGAAGGCTTTAGGCTATCGGATTTTTGGAAATTCAACCCCTATTGGGTTGGAAGTCACTGCTGTAATTTGAAATAAAACATTGTCCGTTTTTAGACATTAGTTACTGTTTACAGTATTTAGGTTTTTTGTTATATGTGTAAATTACATATTTACATAGAAAAAAAAAATTATAACTTGTCTAAACATACCCTTTATTTATACAACTTTTAGATCAATCTGTACTTTATAGGGTTCCGTACCCAAACGGTGTCAACGGGACCCTATTGCTAAGCCAAAATGTTGGAATGATAGAAACTCAGACATTAGTCAGCTATAGTCACTTATTATTAGTCAAAGATAATACATTCGTTGTTTGGAAACTCTCGTGCACCCAAGTTCCGTCAACTCCCCAAAACTCACGTATCTCAAATACACAACACCCTTTACCTTCTCTCTTCACCCTCTCATTTTTTCCCTTCACAACCCCTCGCCTCCCCCTATACCCCCCCCCCTCAGTTCTTCACCCAAAAGTGGAATTTTGCGTCGGGATAATCTGGGAGGCATCCGGGCAAATACCGCACTCATCAGGTATATAGATTTCATCGGGATATAGATTTTTGGAAAACCGGAAATCCCGGATATCTCGGAGACGGTGCGTCCTAGACAAGTTTAGACGGAAATTTCGACCCCCTTTAGTAAACCCCCAAACCTTATTGCTAAATCTTACTGAACCCACTTTAACCCCCCCCCCCCCCCCAAATTTTCCTAAAATACCATATATCTCCTAAACGGTACGTCCTAGACGATTTCCGACTGAATTTCCATCCACCCTGTGGAACTCATACTTGCAACATTACCCAATCTTATTGGGCCCAACCTTAACCCCCCCCCTCCCAAATTTTCCGAAAACTCCTTATATCTCCTAAACGGTGCGTCCTAGACGATTTCCGAAAGGATTGAATAAAAGTTGTAGCCCATAAAAAGATTGACATTTTATGTGCCATACATTTTTCTTGTAGAGCAAGTGGTTTGGGAGAAAAGTGCGAATTTCGTTTCTCATAATTTATTATACTAGACTATTGTCAATATTTTGTTTTGTAAACCAACAGAAAACAATAAAGAATTCGTTTTTAACATTCAAAGACCACTGTGAATAGTGTTCTGAATATCTTCTTTTTAAAGCTGTAATCATTTTTGTGTATGGATTGTATTTACCTTTATTTTTACGTTATCTTTTGTATCACGGTAATGATTAGGGTATCGAAAACCGGTCCTGTTTTAAATTACCGGGATTTTCGGTACTCGCCTATGCTGGAACCGGGATTCCCGGGATTTTCAGTTCTTTCGGGATTATTTTACCACGGCTTTCCCCGCGTGAAAATAGTTAGTATCGCGTCTCCTATTTTATCTCTCAGGAGCATTAAATAGGGAAAAACTGTTTTCTACCCAAATCCGCATAGTCGTTTGCCGTGATTGAGTAACCATCATACTATTATACCTTACATGCAAACATAAGTTTCGTATTAATTGTATGAAAGCAACACAATTGTATTGCACAATTCAGCACTGCTTGGACGAGAAAAAAGAGTTAAATCATCTTCATTTATATTAGAAAAATATCAATCTGGGTTATGTAAATAATATTATATTAGTATAGCTGCTTCATGTAGCCGACGTTCTGAATATCTTCTTTTTAAAGCTGTAATCATTTTTGTGTATGGATTGTATAAATTACCTTTATTTTTACGTTATCTTTTGTATCACGACGCGACATATTTTTATTTCCCAAAAGTTCAGAAAATCCCGGTTCTTTTATTTTGTTTCCCGGTTCTTTTATTTTATTTCCTGGTCTTTTATTTTGTTTCCCGGTTCTTTTACTTTATTTCCCGGTTCTTTTGAAAAGTACCGTATTCCTTTGTAAATCCCGGGATTTTCGGTTCCGGGATTTCCCGGTTCTATACCCTCCGATTGATTTGAATTTAGGTATACCTGTGTATTTCGACGCGCTGCGAATATCGCAGGCAAAATGGACGCATATTGCATTTTATAGATCACCTTGAAAAAACGTGATTTTTAATTTTTCACGTTGATTTGCCAAAATATTGATTTTTGCAATATGCATCTATTGACTTTTTATTGCAATATGCATCTATTGGACATCTTTATTGTGATGTACCTAAGTAGGTACCTAAAATGTATTATGTAAATAAGTTACCGATAATGGTACTACTACATTGTACTTTTAATTGTTATATAAACTTATATTGTCACAAACCAGATACATGTATGTGGTCACAAAGTGTATAATTAAAATTATATGTTCATAATTTTAAAATTTTTACGATTGAAAGTATCAAGGAGATTACTCGCACAGAACTGAGGTCAAGCGCGACGCGAGCCGGGCGAGGCAATATCACGTCTAGGAGCCGCTTCAAATACCTATAGTTTATCAACCGAGTTTTGCGAAATGGCTCTTAAGATGTCACCTGATGGAGAAATGCCTTGTGGCGGCTTCTCATGAATAACGGTGAGGCCAAACGAACTTATTTGAGCTGTCAGTCGCGAAAAATGAGTCACGTGCATTCGGTTTTATAATAAAGTCATGTTTGTACCACAAGTCGACTGAGTTACAAATGAGTTGAGTACCAAATGAGTTTCGACTTTAGTATGAAACCGTCTCATTTCACGCGACTGATAGCTCAAAAAATACGCGCGTTTAACCTCACCCTAATGTGCATTCAGTCATCGGACTCGTTTGTTATTGAGACAGCAGTTGTTAGACTCAGAAAACCTTTGGGCAGGATGAAAATATTTGTCCCTTAAGTTGGTCACTAATACCTGCGTTTCTTTTGGATTGAAGCAGAATGAAGAACTTTTTTATATATTTTAAATAGTCGAAAAACCAGCAGACGCACCAACTGATGGTAAGTGATTACGTCGCTCATTGAAATCAGTTACACCAAAGACATCACCAATAAATAAACTCTACACTAAGTGGTATTTTCACTCCACACTAGGATTCCCTGTGTCGTGGGTGCCATGGATAACACACACAAAGACAAAAACATACACCCAAACCAATTACAGAAATTAAAACTCGCCATTCAAATATCCGCCGCGCTGGGAATCCAACCCAAGACCCTTAACACAGCGGTCCGGTAAGCATTTCGCCATACAGGTCGTCCAATGCGTTGACCGCCAAGAAAGATAAGAGAAGAAAGAATGAACTAGTTATCAAGACTGCTTTCTGCAGGCGTTAAAGCCAATTAGAACAAAGGAAACCTTTAGTTAGTTATGAAAGGAAACAGTGACGATGCCACTGGGTGTGTCAAACAAGAGTAGGGACTTCCCCCACCTGATTACATTGTGTAGCCATCACAAACGCAGCTTTTGCATCTAGAATCGTCTTTGTAAACAAACTTGTATCGACCGCAAAAAAGATCGCTAAGAAATTGAAAACCAAATACAATATTTGCAATAAAAAGAATGAAATATTTTCTTGTAAATGGGAACGTATATATAATCTAATAAAATGAAATAATGAGCTTAAGAATTAATGAAGACTGAATACAATGTCTGGCGCTAATTAAGAGAAAATATTGAGTTTTACTCAGCCAAGCCAATATTCTAGAAAGGAACACGAATCCTATTTTGTAAGCAATGTTATAGTGAATTTTATTGCAATTTCAAAATTATGGTTCGGACAAAATGAAAAGAATATAAAGACAGTCATAAAAATCTAATCATAATATAATATGTATAATAATAACATTAACTATATACCTTATATGATCTGTGTTCTTTGTTTCATCTTGATCCGTACAACGATTAATGATTAAGTGTGTCATAGATAAAAAGGAACGTATGACAGCTATTATGAATTTCCTGAATTAGCCAGACATGTCGAACGCGGCATGTACTTGTAACGTCATAGCTAAAATTCGGAGTGCGCCAGGCCTGGTTTTAGTTTTGCTGCCACTCCATACAATGGTAGCTAAGTCTCCGCTGGCTCTTTAATGCAAGACATCAATTCTTGCAGCTCAAAGCATAGTTTGCAGACATTAAGCGACAAGGGAATGCTTTTTATTTTTGTTTGTAGTCGAGTTCTGTTGTTATTTGGTTCTTTGACTTTGATTTTTATAATATTTGTATCTTATGGTTTTACTTACTACAATTATATTTTGTCTTATAATTAAACTTAAAATTATTTTTTATAACAGGAGTAGTGTCTTAATTTAGGCAAAATAATATTTTTTTATTATTGTAAAAATGGTACCAACAAACGAACCAAATGCCTAGTGGCATGCTTTAACAGGAGGAGGTTATTAATTTGTTTGTTACTTCAGAACTTTTGGAAAATTGATTTGGAATTTTTTTTTACTTGAAATACTTCCAGATTGATCCCTCCCATATTTATCAAAATTCAGTTTTGTATATGGAACATATAAGCATTGTATAGTTGTTAAAAGTAAATCAATATACATAGTAAAAATAATAATGTTTGTTTGTCCATAACCGTGATTATACCGCATTCAGAGACAATTGCAGGCAAGGGGCTCATAGGGTTTTATAGCGGCGTCTTATAACTAGTAGATGTATACTTGAGGACATAAAAAGTAATCGTTCTTGGCTACTGGTTTTCATAAGGAAAGAAAATTAGAAAAAGCTATAATTGTCTTGTGGCAACAATACGTCTACTACCACTAGTTATACCTCCATCACACCGTAATGACACCAAATTGAATCACGCTACCGAAGTTTTCTATATTACTCGCAAATATAATACGTCTTTACCTATGAAATTTGGGATTTTATAACCAGCATTTTCAGATTTAATTATATCTGGTCCAGCTTAAGAATATTATGCAGAAAACTATAGATAGATTCGTACTTGAAAATGGATCGACATAATACAAGGTATTTTACATATTTTTTCTTTAATACCCTATTCGACAGAAGCAATCGCTAAAGCTATCAATAGAAAATGAATATTTACTTCATCGCTGAGTCCATTTGTATTGTCCGTAAGTGTACCTCAGTCAGAATAACTGCCTGTTTATTCCATCTTATAGCGTCGTTCACCTAAGTGTATAGGCCTTTCTAGAAATTCTTTTGACTCCATTTTGTTCTTGACCATCGCATTTGACTTTATAAAAGTTGCCACTTCGCCGTTCGGTCCCCTCCGCATTGAGATGAAAAGAAAGAAAATACTTAGGTTCAGATTATTGCTCAATCTTTGAAATCCTGTGCTGTAACATTAGGTATAGTTAACTTTTTAGTACCAATATTATACTTACAGACAAGGAGCAGCCTTAAATATTTTATTCTTGTCGAAGTTGATAAGGAAAGTTTGTAGCAGGTTATCCTTTAAAAAGAGTGTTGCGACCCATTTTCTTAGCCAGTACCTGGAAAGCTAAATCTTTAGTTCTCACATAATTTACTTATTCGACTCAATTAGAAATCTTATCCTTACTATATTTTCATTATGTATATTGATATGTTATATATTTGTTCTTTTTATGAATATTGTGCATTTTCATAATATATTTATAGTTTCTCCCTTTGACTGTATTTAGTATGATTTTACTGCTTTATTTATGTTCTTCATTTTTAATAGTAACTTATTCATTAAATTTTTCATATAATATTTAATACCGCCATCGTCGTTATCTGCTTTGCCCAAAGGTTGGCTGGTAGAGAATGCTCTTAGCATTAAGCTCGCCTTTTATACCAACTGTATTAGGTATAATAAAGATTAAATAAATAAATAAATAAATAAGTTTGAAGCACTTATCTAAGATAAAAAGATAACCCTATGATGACAACAATGAATTTGAAAAAAAAAGAAAAAACTAACTTAATTTGGCATAGTGCAGGAAAAAAAAGACAATTTTGTAATTTCAGTCGTTGCTGAAGTTGAGTTGATGGTACAATATGGAATTGTGGATCAAGATTTTGTACCGAATGGGGTTCGCTACAAAAAGGCCAATTGGGGATAATAATCCGCGGCAATTAAACTGTCCGCCAGCGAAAGTTAACGCGCTAACATTTCGGCAAATATTAAAGCAGTTATGAGTTGAACGCTGAATATTCATTGGGACTCTTGTTCACATTTTCGGGTTATACTAAATAGTTCGAAACCATTACATTCCAGTGAAAGTAAATCATCGAATACAGGAAACTATTTACAAAAATTTCTGAAACGAACACGATTAGTAAGGATGGATGAATTATTACCGATATTAGATAATAATCCAATAAATATAGTATAGTAAATATTTGTCAGATAGTAGCTAATAGACAATATAATTGATTTCAAATACCCATACAACTTGAAATTTAAAGATGCGTGCAGAATTAGAACTTGACCCCTCGTGACAAAGTTCATATTAGAACCACAAGCCTATTACTAGCCTGAAAAGGTAATTGTAACAAGTAGATTATGTCTGTTACATCATAAAAAGTCACGAACGAAGAAGCAAACAGATAGATGGCAGTAAGAGGATTACATGGTGACCATGAAGCCATAGGAATGAATCAGGTCAAACATGGAAAAAGAACGCACAGTTAAGGCATATCGAGTTAAGATGCCAACAATGATATTCTTAAGGGTGGATTGTATCCAAGAAGGTGGTTATTATTTAGGACAAGCTTGGAAGAGGTACAAATCACGTGACATTGTACCACCTAATCTAAATGTATAAAATACCAAAAATATTTCTACCTATAATCGTTATATTTTGGAACCATCCAACCGATATGCCTCAAATTGGTGTAATTGCTGAAAGGCATTAGGCACATTCGATCCATTCATGAAGTCGATTTTCGACTTTTTCCATACAACAATTTTCCCTAAAAAAAATGTATTTTTTTTTATAATAGCTTTGTAGCGCACGCCGGGTATCCACTATTATTTTATACTAATACGTGCTAAGTCTTATTGGTGACTCAGATTTGCTTAGAAAATGATCTGTTGAAACTCCAACACAACCAGCCTTTTAGTTCTTGATAGGTCATTATTTCGTGAATAGTGTGCTAGAATGAGTTCCCCAATGATATTATATATTAAGAAGAGGTTAAACGTCTTTGGAGTTCCCCCATTTCCTCTACTCCAACGTACGACGATGAATTAAATCTTGATCCTGATTTTGGATCATCAAAACACGGTATGCTTCGTCTTTCATTCCGCGAAATGTAATAGCTTTGCCGCATTTGCCTTACTCGCCTATAATGTGTGAATTTTCAAGAAAAGAGTAAATAAATAGGTTATTAGTAAGTTAGAACAATGTCAATATTGGAATTAATCGCCTTCTAGTCTACAAAATTATACGAAACCTTCTTTATAAAGCTATCTAACTTTGAATGTTTAAACCTCAACCGAACCAATCAATTAGCGACAAAAAATAAATCCATACTTACGAGTAAATATCTTGAATCAGACAGAAAATCGTCAATTTCCACGACAATGCCCAAATCGTCACAGATTTGCTCGAGTAAGCAAAAACATTTAAAAATTCTCTTTCCCCCAACAGATTACTTCAAACGAATCGATACTCTACCGCTTAGAGGTAAAAGCTCAGTTTCAATTGTCATTTAAAAGCATAATTAAATAATAACCGTTACCTGAACGAACTCCCTAATAATAAAAATTCGATGTTCTAAAATGGACCCTATCTCTGGGTGATTAGGTTGTTCCGTGAGGTGTTTTTATGCAAATTTCTTGTTAAAATTGAATTCAATAATCTCTTTAGCACTTGACTGATTAATGGAATGGTACATTAACTGTATCTCTCTTCGAGTACTATCAAGCAGTTCATTCATGGGAGAGAACCCTTCATTATTTAAATTTCTTTATATTAAACGTCGACAAACGAGCAAAAGTGCTGTTGATATGACTGGATATCGCCGCCCATGGAAAATGTACATTTGTAACACCTGAGGCAGCACCGATGCATTGCCGTTGAATCCTAATAATATTATTTATAAATGTGAAAGTTTGTCAGGATGTTTTAAATGCATGTTTGTTAGTACACTTACGCAAAAACTACTGCACGGATTTTCATGAAATTTAGTACACAGGTAGACCATAATTATGGAATAGGGTAGGCAGGTAGGGTAATTATTATCCCAGAAAACTCAGGCAGAACAGCACTGTTTTACTCAATAAAACGCGAATGGTAACAGAAAAGACAAATCACGCTCACACACACACGCACGCACGCACGCACGCACACACACACACGCACGCACGCACGCACGCACACACACACACACACGCACACACACACACACACACACACACACACACACACACACACACACACACATACACACACGCACGCACGCACGCACAACAACAACAACAACAACAAACAATGAGTACAAGAATATTTGTATTGTATTGTATTCTCCTCTATCGCCTATAGTTAACACAAGTGTAGGTCTCCGACCACTTCAATCAGCTGATTACTGATGATTATACTCTGTGATGTATTCTCTGCACTTAGCCTGATGTGTAAGCATCCTAAGCCAGCCACATGGGGATATAGCTGATGTGACCAAACGCTTGCTTACGAGAACCGGACGCGTTCAAATTGGTCGTGTTGAGCCACAGAAAGTTCGTTTTGGTGTTTAAAGGTTCCCGAAAATGAAATGTCAGACATTTTGATGTCTATGTAAAAAATGAACTGTTTTTATTGACAATCCTTATGTAAATTCCACAGCATATTTAAGGGTAAGATCTATACAGCACAATTAAGCTTGGACATTGCTTAGACCACAGTTAAAGGTGTTAGATGACTGATACTTTGTTATTAATACGAAAACAATGGCATGACTCTCATGCCATCAAAAACATTACTTGCAAAAACCAAGTCTCGCAACTCAGTTCTTCTACCGTAAAAAGTTGTGAGATCCATGTAATACCAAGTCGTTTAATTTATTTAGTCCCTACTTAAGGCGTATTCGCTGCGCACCCGTTCCGCTTTGAATCCGCTCGGAAACCGTCAGTGTGTTAAGGCCATAAAGGTCCTTTTGTCTTAAGTTATTACGTAATTAGCTAACCTAACAACATCTTACAGTGACCATATCAATATTAAAAATCTTTTTTTTTTATGTTTTAAATAAATAGATTTACTTGGCAATCGCACTAAACAATCTAATTTAATATAATATACTATATTAAACGGCATTAGATATAAAACGGCTAACATTAGGGTTAATTTTAATATCGTTATTTTTGTTGGGATAATTTTGTTACTCAGAAAAGCCTCAGTCCTTATAGATCTTGCTCAATGTATGGTTCATAGACCCTGATTTATTTTTCCATAAGTAACTAACATCAGATAACCATTGAACTAATATACTAACGTACAGATAACGCTGTAACGTTATACCATATTGAAGTTTACATGACACACTATGTCATTCGTCTGACATTTAATACACTAAACTTTGTTCTATTGTTCCCTTAACAAAGTTAAGCAATAACGTTATAACAATGGTGATTTTACGAATACATGTACCTATAACTTACACACTATTGTGACATGTGACATCGAAATAACATGGATTAATTTAGTACCTGGATGACCTAGCTCTGCCCGGGTGAAATAGAGAAAGCTAATAACAAGATTTGAGACCTTAATAGATCAATTCTTCGTCCCTTTAATGTAAACCCATACATTGAAAAGTTCATCAAAATCTTTGGAGCTGTTTTCGAGAACGTGGTTACGAATCATCAAATTAATACCAATATTAATACAGTATTAATACAAAAAATGCTAAAATATATTGTCAACTACCATTTTTTCTTTACTAATACCAAGTTTTAGAACTTTAAGTTCTCAAAGCATATTTTATAAAGTATTATAAGATAGTGCTATTAAGATTTACCCACTAATATTTTATGTAAGTTATGTAATGTATAATATAAAATACAATACAAGGATGTTTTTAGCAAATTGCTGTTTTCGTAGCCGCACACTACTTCGCACACATTATCGAAATGCAAGCTTCTACACTGAAAGATTGCTCTGAAAATTGCACTTTGCTGTATTGATTCTGAAGCAATTAATTCTCAAAAAGTGTATAATATTGAACAAACAGTAATTCACCCTACTAACAATATAAATGTGAAAGTTTTTATGGATGTTTGTTAGGTTTTCACGCACAAACTACTGAACGGATTAGACCATGATCTGAAATAAGACATAAGGTAGCACTGAAGTATTATTAAAAAAAAAAAAAAATCTTCTATGGATTCTTTCGATTTTGATAGGAGAACGGGGGCTCGATTTTGAAAATCGAACCTCCCAGGCGGGACACACATTTAGTTCGAGATGTCTGTGACATTTTACTTCAATGTAAGGTAGGTACTTATTATTCTATCCAGGAATATAATAATTAATAAGCACCTACCTTATGTCTTATTCCACTGGTCAAAGCAACGGGCAGTAGGCTAGTTGCATAATAATTATAGACTTTCATCATGTTGGAATTAAATATCTTAATACTCACGGTTATTTACTTTATTTCAATCGTTAGACATCACTAGTACAACCTGACTTTGCTTTGTAAAAATTATGCCTTAATTAGTATCCACATTCGAATGTTACCCAAAGTTATTTCTTGTTATCAAATATATTAGGTTATAGAAACTGTATCCAAACCGACTCAGTCATTCCCGAGAATTGCACAGACACTCGGTTTAAACGGCAAAAATTCTAAAAATCAAAGTTATGACATTGCCGCATCATTTACTATTTTATTGTATTAACGAATTGATTAAAATTATTTATTACATTCTAACTTTTTTCTCGTATCTCATCGTCATCTTAATGCGTGAGTTTGAAGTAAATTTCATTATCTAGATTTTACGTTATGAAATTCAATTTTACCACACACTTCAGCGTATTACGGACTTTATTAATTTAATTATGGCTTAATTGAGACGTGTCATT
This sequence comes from Thymelicus lineola, assembly GCA_963932265.1. NCBI lineage: Eukaryota > Metazoa > Arthropoda > Insecta > Lepidoptera > Hesperiidae > Thymelicus > Thymelicus lineola. The sequence continues at coordinate 4,708,094 of OZ010698.1, read as the reverse complement.
ATGTAATGGAACTCCTGTCACTGAGAAATATAATTGCTAAGCTTCAGACTAGTATAATTTGTGTTAACCCTATACTTGACGATGTGCACCTGAATGCACACTTTTTTTTAAAAATCCGTGAGCAAAATCCAAGGAGATTTTTTATTTTTTTTCGTTCCCGTCGCGTAGTTTATTAGTCATGTTTTAGTAGAAAAATGAATTATGGATATTGGCAACACTAAAACGCTCAGTAGAACGCAAGATGGCGGACCGTGCGCAGGCGTCTACGACATACAAGGTAAAAATCGATTGAAATCCTATAATTTATCAATAGATTCAAAAATAATTATATCTAGACTATTACCTAAGTACATAAGCTTTTGAATAAATACAGTATTTTGCCAAATTAAATCAGTTTTATCAGTAAATTTTTTGTGTAATTATGCATGTATCTAGAAATGCACATTGCCAACTTATCAACAGTATTATCTGAATATTGTCGTGTGCATTTGAAGATACATTGCTAGGTTAGTACATACTTTGTTTTTGTGAATAAATGGTATGATTTTTATGAACTTATTCTATGTATTTGTATATTTTTTAATATTTTTATATTTGTTTCAGCGTACCACAAGGGCCTCAAAAATCCTGGCTTTAGTGCCTAAGTCTGGGATTGGTTCCGACATTGATGAAAGTGATTCTTCTCAAGATGAGTTCAACTACGCCAGGAATACTGTGCTAAAACGTAACTTTGAAGACTCATATGTAAGTTCAGATCCTCCCTCACTAGACTCTTCATTCGAAAACCTGCATTTATTGTCAGATAGTGAGGAAGACATTGTTTGCATAACAAATTCCATAGCTTCTTCTGCCACTGAATTGAATGCTAACTCAAGCCATCAAGTATCTTCTCCTTATTCTCCCGGCCCAAACTCACCGTCCATACTAGCTTCTGTTGCTTTACCAATTGTACCCGATGACCAAATACAGCAAACCAAACATCAAACTCTATTAGCTCCAAACACCTTGTTGCCAGCATTCGACGTTCCGCAATTTTCACCTTTAACAGGTACAAGTAATCATACTACTGCATCTCCATCTAGTGGAACACGCTCAAAGAAAAAAACAACAGTAGTAGTTAAAAAGAAGCTTGTACGTGTCGCACGATTGGATACGACATGGACTTGTAAGAAAAGATTTTTAGGAAGAGCAGTAATTGAAGATAAAATATTCTCGACAACTCAGCAAACTAAATCTCCGTTAGAATACTTTCAAATGTTTTTTGACGACAGTCTTATAGAGTTGATTGTCCATCAAACTAATTTGTACCACACGCAAGCAAAAGGCACGTCACTCAATGTCACAACCGATGAAATTAGAGACTTTATGGCGATTCAAATATTGATGGGTATAGTAAATATGCCAGCTTATACAGATTATTGGTCTAAGAAGCTCCGCTACAATATGATTGCAGATATAATGCCCTTGAAACGATTTCAACAAATTCGAAGATATTTACACTTTGCTGATAATTTACTGGACAATGGAGACAGGTACTATAAAGTGAGACCTCTTTTAGAAAGCGTACGTCATAATTGCCTAAAAATTGAAGAGGAAACTCGATTTAGCATAGACGAAATGATGGTGCCTTATAAAGGTACACGAGCTGGATCACGAAAGCAATACATTAAAAATAAACCCCGGAAATGGGGATTCAAAATCTTCGTTCGTGCAGGGGTGTCCGGAATTGTTTACGATTTCTTGACTTACGGTGGTGAAGATACATTCCGTTACAATGAGTTTACTGAATACGAGTTGGGCATGGGTTTGGGTGCAAAAGTGGTATTGGCTTTAGCTAAGACAATTAAACAAAAACAATGTTCAGTGCTGTACTTTGACAATTTTTTCACTTCTCTGGAATTGTTAAATCACTTGAGAAATGAATATGGTATCTTTTCATTGGGGACCATCAGGCAAAACAGACTTCGAGGAGCTGCAGCTAAACTGCCATCTGATAAAAATTTAAAGAAAAGAGGTCGTGGATCTTTCGCTCAAGTCATTTCTAATGAAACCAAAATCGCAATCGTAAAATGGTTCGACAATAAATGTGTTACTGCAGCAAGTACGTACACCGACTCTCAACCAGTGCAAGAAGTGATGCGATATTGCAAGGAGACAAAAAATAGAGCACCCGTATCATGTCCCAACATTATAAAACACTATAACGGTAGCATGGGAGGAGTAGATCTAGCAGACATGCTGGTTGCTCTGTACCGAACGGAGATGCGAGCACACCGATGGTATATACCTTTATATTCACAAATATTAGATATATGTGTCAACAATTCTTGGCTAATCTATCGTCGTGAAGCAGAAGGTTCTAAGCATATGAAACTGAAAGATTTTAGATTCGCCATAAGCAATGATCTTGCCACATTCCAAAGGACAAAACTAATTGCTAGGTCCTCTAGAGGTGCACATTTTGTCACACCTCAAACATCTGACTATGGCCGATATGACCAAATTGGGCACTTGCCATCTTTTACTAGCAAAGGCAGATGCAAGAATTGTATAAAGGGTCAGACCAAATTTGTTTGTGTTAAATGTAATGTACGCCTCTGTTTGGTTGAGGATCGTAATTGTTTTTATGATTACCACATGAAACCATAACTAAGTTTCTTGATTCAAAGTCTTTTCTTTTCGATTTTTGTCATTTTGTACAATAATTCGGGATAAGTGACTGTTTATTTTTTGTCTTTTTTGATATTTATCTTGATCTGAAAGATCAAATTTTGTTTTTGGATCTCTTTAATACCTAAGTCTGATTGTAGATCTCATATTTCTAATGTTAATAAGTAGTGTAGTATTTAAAAAAATATATGTGTATAAACGGTGCTCCGTTTAAATGCTTTTTTGTGATAGAATAATAAATAAATAGTATATAAGTAGAATTATCTTTGTAAAAGATACTGATTTTTGATCTCTTAGATCTTACAAGGAAAAATAAAAGATTTTTTAATTAGTTTTTAATAAATAAAGATTTCTTTATAAAAAACATAGCATGTTTTAATTTATCCCGGCATATGGCAATGTGCATAATAGTGCACACGATTTTTGGATAGTGTTACTCTACAAAGCTGGCAATGTGCACAGAAAGATACATGCTATATTTCCAAATCTACATATATATAATTTTTTTTTGTATTTTTTGTATGATTTTGACTCATCCTTAATCCAATATTTATGGTGTAAATTACAAATATTTACCAAAAAAATCTTTGCCAAGTATAGGGTTAAAATTAATTTTAATATTTCTTATAAATTGAATTACCTGTGAATATAATATGATATGTAATTGTGATATGATTGATATGAGGATAATTTTTTAAGAATATTGTATAACTAGCAGTTGCCCGCAGCTTCGCACGCGGAAATTATGCTTATCATATTTGTAATTTTATACCCCTCACAGAAGAAAATTTAATAACAGGTTAGTTTATATTGAATTTAGGAATTTATAAAGTAAAAGAGCGGGTTCTGAAAAATAAACAATATTCACATTAATTTGTTTTTTCCTTTTCATGAAAAATTTTGAAAAATTCGAAAACATGTATTTCATCAATTATAGGCGAAACGTTTGTTGCAAATTTAAAGCAAATTGTTGATATTTTAAAAATAATCCATACAAAGTTTCATGTTGTTTCCGGGAAAATCTTTTAATTTTTCTGGATGAAAAGTTTTCTAAAACATGACCAAAAGTATAAGAAACATCGAGCACATATAAGAAACAACTCAACTAATTTAAGTCGAAATCAGTTCAAGGGTTTTGATGTTATCCAGACAGACAAACAGCAGACAATAATTTTAAAAAAATTGTTGTCTGTAAAGTCGGTTTACGGACAATGGTTTTACGTGATAACGTCTATTTCGTAGAAGAATAATTTATGATATAAATAATGTAATGTAAGAACGTAATGGAAGCCCTACGCACGGAGCCGCGGTGCTACTCGCCAGTTGTGTCAGCTTGAACATGGCTTGACGCGCCACCGCGACCCGCGTATCTAGCTAGATTATAATATTAAATTTCATACTAACTATACGATTTTAAACATATTTGAGTTGAAAATTTGGTTTAAATCGTTTTAAATATCAGGAGCTGCGCGACATCTGTGATTTTCTTGACTACAACTAAAGTCCGAGTCGATGTACTGTGTAAAGTTCTTTCAAGTAGTTCATACCTATAAACAGAGATGACGCTATTGTAGATTTTCTTCCAAGCGGACCGATTACGCTTGAGTGGGAGAGAGACGGCCGGTCTAGCGTGCCTCTCTCTCTAACAGCCTGGCCACGGGACATTCGCCGATGCGAATATTCGCGCGATGCGAACGGCGAAGCGTCTAGCGACTGAAATAAACACATAGCAATGTACGTATCAAGCCACGCGCAATGGCGACCGGCGAAGCGACCGGCGAAAAGTACCGGGCGAATCGCACGGGCGACTTGCGGCGCGACCGGCGACCAAAACAAACCCATGAATTAGTACGCCGCAGGCCACGGAGTCGAGCGGCAGTCGCGGCGAATAGTGCAGAGATCAAATCAGTTTAGTTGTTTTCGCCGCGAAAAATGAACACCGAGACTTTTATTACTGAAATAATAGCTAGACCAATTCTGTTTGAATATTCATAAGAATATAATCGAATGTTTCAATACTCATTCTGGTATATTCGAAAAATTTTTCTGGATATATTCTGTATTTCTCGTATTTTTTGTGGAATTCTCCATCTATACCCCGATTCTTATTCAAATAATGTACTCCACAATTTCTTCCAAATATTAGGTCTTGAACCAAAAAAATATTGCTTTCTAAGCAATATCGAGATAATTTCGATAAAGACATTTCGCTGTCGGACTTCCTTACTGGTCGCAGCGGCGAACGTGACTGCCCGTGGCATGCAAACGGTCGGTCGCGTCGCCTCCCGCTTCGTCGTTCGCACCGCCGATCCCCGTGGCCAGGCCGTAATGCTGCGCGCGCTTCCGTAACGTTACTCCGGCCGTTACTCGGTTTTCGTGAATGCCTCTCAGGCTCATCGTCTTTATAAACGTTATCACGTTAAAACAAATTTTTGGTGCTCTAACACGTTATTGAAGTGTTATTTATTGATTATAAATTTCAATATTAATTCTTTCCCTCTTTCTCTCTTCCTCTTCCACTCCCAGTCTCTCTCCAGCTTCCTGTCCCTCTCCCTCTCCTGCACTCGATCCCTCGCCCGCTTCCTGTCCCGCTTCCTCTCCCTCTCCAGTTCTCTATCCCTCTCCCTCTCCCGCTCCCGGTCCCTCTCCCGCTTCCTGTTCCCCTCCCTCTCCCGTTCCCTGTCTCTCTTCCTCTAACGCTCCCGGTCCCTCTCCCACTGCCTGTCCCTCTCCCGCTCCCTGTCCCTCTCCCTCCCCCGCTCCCGGTCTCTCTCCAGCTTCTTTTCCCTCTCCCCTCCCATTCGTAAAGTCCCTTATGCAAAATTTTTCTTTCTCACTATAAGCTTGCATATCTATATCTATCTATCTTTCATAATGACGAAGTTCATGAAAACTTGCAACCCCTTTATTTACCTCTTAGGGGATGAAATTCCAAAAAAACTTGTTACAATTTTTTTTTCTTAATTATAAGCTTACAATATATCAAGTATTACTTCAGTGTTCAAAAATGACGAAGTTTCCATTGAAGTACTATTACTTCGTATAGAACAGACACCCCGAACATTGAGTCGGGTGCATTCATTGTGGCCAGGGTGGCTCACTTCATTCACTCACTCGCTTGTCACTTACCTGCGCTCATGGCGGCCGCATGCCAAAATTGTTTAATAACAAACTGAAAAAATGCCGTCTTGCGTGATAAGAACCTGTCACAATTGCACGTAAAAAAACAAAAAATAAAATGGTATTACTTATCATCAGTAACAAAACAAAATATTAACTTCTAACAACTAAAACGAATTTATTTCAATTATTGTGCAATGTTCCCGCCATTTTGAATGAAAAAATTATGAAGCGGATTTACACACTTGGCAAGCCGTAAGCGTGTTAATGGACTAAATAGACTTGCTTAGGCTTGCCGACGCTTGTGATGTGACCAATATATTGTGATGTTGGTTTTTCGACACGAATCAATGGTAAACGATTTAAAATTGTTTAAACGCTTTTGCACGCTTTTATTTTTAATTTTGTTTTGCACGTTAAATATGCGTAGTAATTATGGCAATAAGACGTATGTGTCGATTTGTGTTAAATGTTTTGTGATAAATTAGATTGCTTTTGGGTTGGCTTTAGTATCCTGCGGCATGAGTATCTGGGTGATTTTATGTTTAATCGATAGGCAGTGATATCTTAAATCATAATCTAGTTGCTTTTTGTGAGGTAATGCGTCGTTTTTGAAAAATCTATATTTTAATTTTTGAGGTTATTTCCAAAAAATACAACACGAATTATATTACTTATTTATAAAATTTATGTTATTAGGTATATTTTATTGTATTATATGTATATTATAATTATAATAATTAGATAAACAAGAGTTCATTGGAAAGATTTGTGGCCCGAGGAATTTGGTCGAGCTAGACGAAATTTAGAAAATAATGAAATACAAGAAAGGTTTAAAGGGTAAGGGGCCAGAGTTCAAATCCTGGCACGCACCTCTAATTTTCAAATATTATGTGCGTATTAGAAGTTAATTATCACTTGCTTCGGCGAAGGAAAACATCGTGAGGAAACCTGCACACTGGAGAGTTCTCCATAAAGTTCTCGAAGGTGTGTGAAGTCTACCAATCCGCACTTGGCCAGCGTGGTAGACTATGGCTTATACCCCTCACATTGTGAGAGGAGACCCCGAGCCCAGCAGTGGGACAATTATGGGTTGTTGCTTCGCTTTTTTTGCTCTTTTAAAAGGGTATATATATATATATATAATATATATATATATATATATATATATATATATATATATATAATATATATATATAATTTTACTGTTTATGTCATACTCTATTAAATTTATTTATTACATTCTAGTAAAATTTTTCAAAATTGGTGACAGAACCAACTTAGTCAACCCCGACCCCACGTGGTACTAGTCTGCCCTACCCCTAGAGTGAATGTAAACCCCGGAGGCGCGGAGGGAGAGCAGCCCCCGCCCGCTGTAACAAACTGCAGGCACCATGTGAGCCGAAGCGAATGAAGCTGGTCGCCAGAGGCACAGTATTAATATCTATACAGTATTTGCTCTTCATACAAACGGTCGGAACGCGCGTTATACCTACGCACATTCGGAATAAGGTTTTTTTAAGCCCGCAACGAACGGACTTGGATAGTCCTAGCGCACGTTTACGTACCTCGCGACCGTAGGTAAGTTTTTCAAGGATAGGGCCGAGATCCATTACTGTAATATTATTATACTGTGCCAGAGGCGACCAAAAAGCCGAAGCTGCGTAGGCGAGCATGGAGTGCCTGCAGTTTGTTACGCAAGGGCGGAGGGGCTGCACTTCCCGCAGCGCCGGAGACGTTTGGAAGCCTGTTTGTGTATCAAAAACCCCTAAACTCTCCCTAAAAGTGCAGATAATGCAACTTTGTAATTATAATGATTTGTCACAAAATTCGTGCGTTTTGTGTGTCTCCCCATAAGGAGGTCGAAATTTTATTTCTTCCTCCATCACCTGACATTAATTTAGATTACATAGTTTAAGACAAATATTGAGCAGTTTTCACAGATTTAACTTCAAAATAAAAATAAAAAAAACTCGAAAACTGTGTGTTTCCTCACTTAGCCCCTTTATGGGGGGGTTGCTTACCCCACCCCCTACTCTCCCCCCCTAACTCCACCCCCCTCCCGATGCCGCAGGATACTAAAGAAATACCTTGCTTTTAATAAATTTTCCTTAAATTTTTACCATGTAAAAGTAATCCAAATATTATAGAAATACCGGTATTAATTAAATTGATATTTAAAGAAAATCTGGTTTGTAAAAGGTTCCAATACTTCTTATTGTCTCTTTTGTGTTGAATGTTTTGTGATAAATTGCTTTTAATAAATTTTCCTTCAATTTTTACCATGTAAAAGTAATCAAAATATTATATAAATACCGGTATTAATTAAATTGATATTTAAGGAATTTAAAATACAAACTATTAAAATACTCAGTGTCGGCCTTACTCAAATAATAAGCCCGATAAGAATGACTAATGTACCTACTCTGTGGTAAATAATAAATTAAGTATATTACTTTAATCAGTAAATTCAATTAAACATTAAATCAAACATTTGGAAGAGCTTGTAAAAGTTTGGAGTCGTTGACTGTTTGTCGTGGTTCGGCAAGTGTCGTATACAAAGTTACTCTATGGCAAGTGTGTAAATCGGCTTCTAGAGTTTGAAAAAAGAACGCGTCATCGCGGTTTCGGGACACACATTTTGTTCGGGGTGTCTGTTCTATACGAAGTAATAGTACTTCAATGGAAGTTTCTTAAATATTTACATCCCCTTAGTTTTGCCCCATAGGGGATGAATTTCGAGAAAACCATGACTGTTATTTTTTGTGTCTGACTATAAGCTTATATACAAATTTTCACCCCTCTTATTTCAAAACTGACGAAGTTGCCATACTAAACTGCACACTCTTATTTAACTTTTTAGGGGTCGATTTTCCAAAAAAACGTAATACTTAAAATTTAGTTTCTAATTTTGACCTAATATGTAAATTTTCATGTTTTTAACTTCAAAAATGACGTAGTTGAGTACTGACTGTTGTCCTCTAAATTAACCCTTTAAGGGATGATTTTCCAAAAAAATGTACTACATTTAATTTTTGTTTATTACTATAAACTTATATAAAAAAATTCATACTTATAACTCTAAAACTGACGAAGTTGGTTTGTATGAAAATGACTTCGCACCCCTATTTTTGCTAGTTAGGGGATGAATTTCCAAAAATCCGTTCTTAGCTGACGTCTCCTTAGCATAATCTATCTCCCTGCCAAATTTTATCATAATCGGTACGGTAGTTTCTGAGATTTTTTGTTTAATCAGTGGTGTGTCTCTTTTCAATTTTATATATATAGATTTAATTTGCTATAAGAATTTGTAATTCATGCTTCTAGGTCCTCTAATTAAGGCTTAGTCTATCAGAAGTTAACCTTCATTTACAGGTGTGATTTGGGTTTAAAGTTCGTTTCCACAGAAGACCTACAGAAACCTATCCTAAACTCCTTACTGCTGACCTTACCAAAACAAATAAATACAACGATGAGGATAAAAGCGATCTACTTAATACCCGTAATAAAATATTAATGCCATCATTGGGAATAAACAATATCGTGTATTACCATCGTATATCCAAACGCGGATGGTCGTAATAAGTCTCAAGTGATGTACAATCAATAGTCTCACAATAAGACTTGGAAGCGGTACGCAACTATTGGCGATTGTAACTGGGCCTATGAGATTATTACCAAGTTTAATCGGATGGTACAAGTCACTGGTTTTAGCGATCCAAATAATATGTTAATTTGTTTACTTTGTTAGTTGTTTGGTAGTAATACATTTGGTTATTTTTACATTTTATTTCGGGCAGTAGGACCATTTTATTCTCTCATTTGCTCATCAAGAAGAGACTGGAAGAAAGAGAGAAAATGACAACAGAAATTTGCATTCGTGAAGAGTCCAGAAAGATAGAACCGAATAGAAAACTTGAGCCCGCTTTTCAACGCACTTTTACCTGCAATCAAAACTCATTAGTTACATAAAAAATATCCAGAGCCCATTTTTAACAACCACTCCAAGGTTTAGTGTAAGCGATTAAACGTTGCAATAAACGTTTTTTTATTTGTTAACTTAATAACCTCAGAACGTTCGTTTGGCAATATTGAACAACCTAACCCAAATACATAATATTCCACTGGATCGGTGAAGTCTGCCGACACTCCGTTCCGCATACCTTCGCTGAATTGGCATGTTCGAATCGGCTCGGTAATTCTGTTTTGGTTCGGAATGCTATGCCGGTAATTTTATTTGTTATTTTAACATCTTTCACGCTAATAAAGCAATGTTACTTGATTGACAAGCGCCTACAGATTACTTTTGCCACCCTGCTGCAAATTAGCATGCTATTTTAAACTAAGATATAATATCCTTTTTCTCAAACGTAATAATATATCAGCATATATTTTTGATTTTAACGTCCAGCTGTTAGTGCCAACCCAAACATAATAATTATGTAGATGTAACGTATCGTACAGTAATTTTTTTAGAAAAGTCTTATTTGATTAAATACCTTTCTAAAAAAATTACTATACGATACGATACATTATTATACTTTGCAGTGTCTTACTTAATTTTACAGTTTCTTTTTATCTTAATCTGCTTCAGCGTATAACTTGGCCCGTAATAAATTTCGATTACAATCGTATTGTTAGTTCACATATTGGCCGGATATCGTCAGCCAGCCTCCAGGATTACTGACCTCACTCACCAATTACTTTGTCTAACAAAATTGAGGCCTGTTATTATAGAAATTGATACCTGCAGAGTTGAAGTAAATTTTGATGTTTTGAAACTTGTTTTTAACGATATTCTACTTAATTATGATGCAATTTAACGTGAGCATGTATCGATTTCGTAATCATAATTGAATACATGCGTTACTTACAAACGTAATTGGTTTGGAATCAGTGATAATCAAAATTCCACGAAGTAGCATTCGGTAAGGACCACTAAAATTATTGCTATTATTACCTATTACATTTGAGGAGTTCCCACAATTCCTCACAGATCCCATCATAGGGGATATATGGGAACAATCTGAAAGAATCCTTACAAAATAATTGGTTGTCTGTAAAGTCGGTTTACGGACAATGGTTTTACGTGATAACGTCTATTTCGTAGAAGAATAATTTATGATATAAATAATGTAATGTAAGAACGTAATGGAAGCCCTACGCACGGAGCCGCGGTGCTACTCGCCAGTTGTGTCAGCTTGAACATGGCTTGACGCGCCACCGCGACCCGCGTATCTAGCTAGATTATAATATTAAATTTCATACTAACTATACGATTTTAAACATATTTGAGTTGAAAATTTGGTTTAAATCGTTTTAAATATCAGGAGCTGCGCGACATCTGTGATTTTCTTGACTACAACTAAAGTCCGAGTCGATGTACTGTGTAAAGTTCTTTCAAGTAGTTCATACCTATAAACAGAGATGACGCTATTGTAGATTTTCGTTTTCATATAATAATAATTCGTACGAGCTACGAGAAATCATTTCTTTTCAAAAGATTGTAAAATAAAATAAAAATGAAATGAAAAATGCCTTCCAAGCGGACCGATTACGCTTGAGTGGGAGAGAGACGGCCGGTCTAGCGTGCCTCTCTCTCTAATGCTGCGCGCGCTTCCGTAACGTTACTCCGGCCGTTACTCGGTTTTCGTGAATGCCTCTCAGGCTCATCGTCTTTATAAACGTTATCACGTTAAAAAAGGATTTGGAGTTCTGAGGTAACAAACATTTAAAAAATACAACCTAATTGAGAATCTCCTCCTTTTGAGAAAAGGTTCCTTTATTTTATATCAGTTCTACAAACTTAAGTAAGTTTAAGTAACGCCAAGTTTTAGGCGAATACGAAAGTGTGACTTAGCAAGGCAAAGTAAGCAAATAAAAAAGTATAGGTATACATACCAAAGTGTGACCTAAACCTAGACCTGAAACACACGCCCACCCGGTGTCACAATGAGCTATACATATACTTTACCTCACGGCCTATTTCTATCTTCGGAAACCTATGTATTATTAAAAACTTCACATATCCTCAAAACATACCTTAAAACAAAACAAACTTTATCTGACCAGGTACGTAAAATTTTTATTTACCTTAGTTAACGCACAAACTTACTAATTTTATGCAAATCAAATCGTTGGCAAAATGTATCCTGAATAATGTTTGATCAAAAGCTAATATTTACCCTACTGTTTATCGATAAATGACCTCTTGCCCCTTATCAGTAAATTGAATTGGTGAGGGACAAAGGGCCTATATGGGACGGACGGAAATTCCAGGGTTTTGCAAAAATGACGCGATAAGGACGTAAGTTATGTACGCAATTATTGGTCCCTTCGGTACCGAAAAACCTCTTCTGGTTCATTATTGTTTAGTGAAAAAACTCGGCTAGGATTTACGACATTCCAAAGGATATCTTTCCGTTATCGAAGCGCTCATAGCCAATGTGGAGGACTTAAGATTGACAAAGTTGGGAACGATGGACGCACTCGGGAAATTTATGACTGTTACTTCTGGTAATAGAGTCCTATTAAAAACATTCCCATTTGACTTTAGTTAATACTATTGTATTTATTACAATAACAACGAATTTCTGAATACAATATAAAGATATGCGAAAAAAAATCAAAGATTTAGAACGTGAAAGTATCTGTTTTGGAAAATAAACTTGAAAATCTTAAAAAGATGCAACAAAAAAGTTAATTCCTGAATGACGAAACGAAAGCTCTTGTAAATATGGTCTGTCACTTATCTACAACGCTCAAGCAATACAGCTCCAGTAAGGGCGAAAACAAGCCGTTATTGTAGAAATGTTATCTTATATTCAGTTATTCTTCGAGCTTCGTTCTCGATATAAGCATGGCAACACTAGTAGTAACACATACAGACCCGCCATTCCACACTGTATTTTGAAGGTAGATAAAAAAATAACATAAAATTATGATGTTTTGTTGGGTATATTTATAAAACTCAGTTGGAGCGCTCTCTTTCAGGACAGTAAGCATCTACACTGTACCCTGCGATGCAGCCGGTGAGACCGATGCATAAAATTTTGATAGGTTGTATAATAGATATTCAGGTTGCCGTGATGTCACCGTGTCACGTGTGCGCGTCGTCGCCACAAACTTAGTAAATAGAATTTCCACGGCTTTGAAAAATAACGAATTAACAACAAAGCTTCCATCCAGAAAACACTGTGTCCAATCGTGGATAACATCTGGAGTACTACGATGTTTTCGTAACCGTGACAAATTGCAACTTAAAGTGAAAAAACACCCGGATAATTAAATTCTATGATAAAAAGAACCTACAAAAACTGGTACAAAATCTTGAAAATTTTATCAACGCTCATTTTGAGCTTTTGAATTTTTTAGTCTTTTAAATATTGTGAATGTTAAGAATTAATCACAAATAAGATCCAGCAGCGTATGTAAATAATTAAGTATGTATCTACTAATATTAAAAGTCTTACTGCCGCACTCAAAGTTCGAGAGCGATTTAAGTAACTTTTAACTTTTCAAGTGACTCTGAGTACGGCTGTTAATTATTTTAAAAGTGATTTAAATAATAACTATTTTTAAACAGCATTCCTATATAATAACTATTTTTAAACAGCATTTCTATATAATAACTATTTTTAAACAGCATTCCTATACGCAATGCATTATTGCAATAAGAATGTTGTTCAAATTTACCAAATATAATTTCACTAAATTGCCTAAATGAGTTCCAAATTTAAATTACATTTAACATGTTTCCATATGTTATTATTCAAATTGGTCTGATTAACTAGATCACTGGAAATTATAATATTGAATTAGTAGCCAGATTTAAAATAAATTGCTATGCATATTGCTGAATGAATTATGATTTTCATGCAACCTAATGCATGTTTCATGCGAAGTATATACAGTATTATCAGTATATGGGAAGTGAGATGATGGTGATGTAATTTTTTATGGAAATAGCCGACAAAAGAGCTGACGATCCACGTGATGGTTAGTGGTATATAGTCGCCCATGGACATCAGCTACACCAAAGGCATCGATGATGCGTAGCCAGCCAAAAACAGAGAGGAAAAAGAACGAAAGATTGATATGAAATGAGCTGGTTACTTGTCCTATAGAGTCGGATTCGGTTAAGGGTGTGAAACTTAATGTTATAAATAGCTTTATAAAAAATTTTCACCTAATCTACATTGCAAGACAAGACTCTTTCTAAATTCACGAAAATTAAGTCATTTTCCATGCTGCTGCAGTATTGATTTATTAATATAAAAAAACACATAAAATTAGTGCAACTAAAAATATTACTAACTGTACTAAGTGTAATAACAAAGTCCCAATCAATAAGCAGTCCTAAAAACCAAGATATATACATCCAACCTTACGTCAATTGTATTACTTACTATACAATAAATTATACTGTTTACTATACGATATCATTGTTGATTACACCCATTACGGGTATAGAATCGTACTAGTGGCTAATAACAGTAACAGCCAATCGTATCGTATACCAGGCCACGCTATTATAAGGCGCGTTTAAGCATTAGCCTCCACTTACCCTACCTGTTCGCTTCCCATCCTTATTGTATTCCTCTCGCCTCTAAATCGCTTCATCTAGACCCCACGTACGTACTTTTACGATTTTAATCTTGCGCTGCGAGTAGCCGTAAGTATTGATATTCGCCCCGCAACGCTCACTTCATTTCGACGTACATCAAAATTTACGAGTCAGTCTCTACATATTAGTTCTTGTTCCCACACGGCGGCTGCTTCCATGGATAAGTTAATCTTGGATAGGTTAAAGGAAATCTCACAGTTTGAAGTTAAACTAAAGACTACGCAAGGGTAGTTTGATTTGGACGTGAACGTGGATAGTTGACTTTAGTTTGAAACTTGTGTTACGCTCTACTACTAGGTGCGTATTAAAAACTAGCGCTCTTCCTGCGACTCTGACTACGTTTTAGGGGTCAATAAGTACCCTTTCCCTTATTCCAGTTCAAGCTCTATGTTGTAGCGTGTAAATAGCTACACTACCGCGTATTTGCGTACAATTAAAATTATTTCGTCAGACCTGTAAGTAATGGCTGAAACACAGCTGTACCATTGTGCAGCCAAATAGCTCACTCACCCTGTTCCGGTTGGTATGAATCATAAACAATCCAACGTAGTAGACGATGGATGATGCTGGATGAAAGTTCCGATTCACACTTTGCCAGCATGGTGGACTGAGGCCTGTAACCACTCAATGTGTACTCATACAATGTACTCATACAAGCCCAACAATACATTTATGGATTGCGATAAATAATACGATAATGAGTAGCAATCCGACAATCAATAAAATATTACGAGAGATAAAGGTAGCTTAAAATGTTTTCATCACCTTTATGATCAAAATTCAAAAATTCTAAATTCAATTTTTTTCATAAAGGTATCACTGATAAACTTATGTACGTCATTTTTTTAATTTACCAGCTTTTCGGAAAGGTGCTTTGTCATGTCGGAGAAGAAAAGCCGTATCAGCTTAGGTTATAATAGTTTATTCTTAAAGTAAGTGGTCCATATCGCTCCTTTCTTCTTTAGTTTTGTAAGATTTCACCTACAAAAAAAAGCGAATTTTACGTCTGGATTTTTTATTGCATTTGAAAATTTTATTCACAAAACACCTAACATCTCAATCAAATAAATCGCACAAAAAGCGTTAGTTTTAATTCGTTGAAACCTGTAAAAAGTAACAGCCTTCACTAAACTCACGTTTGCAATTCCTAGTAAAAATGAATGCGGAATAAAATTTCCGAGCCACTAGCTCCACGACCCCTTCAAATATGTACTTGAAGTTTACTATCGGTTGCAATTTCAATTCACACTAAAAATAGGCAGATATTTCGAGCGGCGTGGAGTCCCGCATTGAGAACAGAGAGGGTGTGGAAATACGGAGGCCAGTTAAAAGTGGGAACAAATATTGTTCTGCGCTCACACAAACACTCCATGCGTGTGTGCTCCTGTAATATTAAAGTGTAGTTGGATTTAATATTCTAAAATAAAATTGTGTATCTATTTTGTATTCATTAACTAGCTTCTACCTGCGACTTCGTCTGCGTGGATTTCAGAATGGAATGGTTTCACAATGTCGTCATTAACAATAGCAATTATCTAGATTACAGGAACGATTAGGTAGGTACATTATTTCCGTCCGATCAGCAGTTAAGCTCCAAGATACACCATCAGAGTCTACTGCACAACCTTACTGATCATCTTGATTATTAATTTTACCTTATTTTTTTATACTCTCGAATGAATAATTTATAAAATTATGAAACTCGGAAAACTTAAAAGACAAAAACTACTTTTTAAGATAGTTTGGGTAAAAAATACCAGTGAGATATTTTTTCTACAGCCTCTGAAAGTTAATATAAACATTTACTTAATTTTCTAAAAAATAAATATTGTATTATGTATTTTGATTTTTTATAAACCAACGATTTACAGAAGTTATATGGTACAAAAAGTCTAGAACTCTAGAGGTTGTATTTTCAAGTTTTCTCAAAGAATCGGATTTCTTCAAAAAAATCACTAATCTCCAAATATCTGCTGAAATACTGAATATTACTGAACATACATGGGGATTCAAATGGTAGGTATTGAGGTTCCCACCCCTGGGCCATCGTTGATCCACCACCGCTGTTACACCCTGTATAAATATAGAATATAGATATTATATAGAGAAAATGTGGAAAAAAAATTGGTTGTCTGTAAAGTCGGTTTACGGACAATGGTTTTACGTGATAACGTCTATTTCGTAGAAGAATAATTTATGATATAAATATTGTCAATTCGCACATTAGGAACGGGAAATAGAATGAAAATTACAATTTTACATATTAAATTACAGATATATATTTCGTTTTATTAATATTCAGCGTATCTCTTTCTCGATACTTTGCGCGCGTTGTGGCTCGTGACGTGAGCAGGCTCGTTACCACGTTTTCGAGAATGCCTTCCAAGCGGACCGATTACGCTTGAGTGGGAGAGAGACGGCCGGTCTAGCGTGCCTCTCTCTCTAATGCTGCGCGCGCTTCCGTGACGTGAGCGGCCGTTACTCGGTTTTCGTGAATGCCTTTCAGGCTCATCGTCTTTATAAACGTTATCACGTCAAAAATAAGTTTTTAATTATTCTAACATAATATAAGGCGCCGGCCACACAGAAAAGACGCAAGACACGGACCCGTCGCAGTCGCGGCGCCCGTTTAATCTACTTTCATACAAAATGTATGCAGCCGTCGCGACGTAAAACATACAGAAAAGACGGGACGCCCGTCGTTTCTGTATGCGCGCGACCGCGACTGCGACGGGTCCGTGTCTTGCGTCTGTTCTGTGTGGCCGGCGCCTTAGACACTGTCACAGAATCATGTCAATTAAATTTGTACATAAATTTGTACATAAAATTTGTACCTACCAAAAAATTGTTTTTGTTCTGATTTATACTTTAATATCTTCCCTTTCCCTGCAACTGCCCTGAACTGACATAACAGTAGCAAAAATACGCATTGAGTCGACGTACATAAAACAGTGGAATGATTTGTCATCGTGCATATCAATAGCATGTGAATCTAATATTGGTTAGTTCGGAAAATCATTGTATTAAATTAGGTACAGCGATTTAATTTCCACATTGGCATACAAGCACGCGTTCGGCAGCATTTAGAATTCAGAAACCCAATAGCGGTTTGCATTCGATTAATACTTGCCATCAGTCGCATAGAAAATGCATTGGCGCCGCTCCTACGGACTCGGTCGGCAGTAATAGGATTTTCCTGTTATGCTCACCAAACTATGCCGCTGTTGTTGGTGAAATAATGCAGAGATTTATCAATTACGTGTGTACGCTGTGATTTAGGCGAGTTCGGAGGGTATTGTGGATCGTTACATTTACAGAGACGGTTTATTGTTTGTCTGAATTGTAACACAATGCTATTGTGTCACTCAAGCTTAACACACTGTGTTGTTTTCTTATCATCAGGGGAACTTTGGTCTCCACGGATGGCTGATACTCACCAGTGGTTGTGTGTAATATGTTGAATTACATCTAATATCAGAAAGATATAACTAAATACAACAACTAAAAGTCTGTAAAAATCGCGTTCAAAAATCGTGTTACATGTATATTATGTTCATACAGTTCATAGTACATATTGCTCATCTATGTATTGTATACCTATATAGATGACAAATCAAAGAAAAGTCTCTGTTTCTTCTGCTTTTAATTTAAATTTAACGAGGTTTAGGACACGCTTTAAGCCTCCTGTAAAATTTCGATTTCGACACCTACGAAGATCTCACTCATCGCCGACAATAAGTAGATCGCGGATGCAGATTGTGGTAGGTATGTCTGTGTGTATGCAATAATTGCTGGGTGCGGGTGAGGTGTAACCCAGATGGGTGTAATCACCGGATGCTGCGCCGAATCTTGCGTCGTTAGTGAGATGAGGCTAAAAAGTATGGATTTAGTTATGTAGTTAAAATTTTATAGTCAGAAAACAGATGAATTCTCGAGGAATCTTACTTACCACAAGTTATGTTAGAATATCGTCACAGAAGTCATCAGACTTATGGTTATATGGTTACTAAAGATTTAATTAGGCAATCAAAATTTTGACCACATACCAATCTCAACCACAGAATAAATAATAGTTCTGTGCTCAAGAGTCTAAACATAAAAATATACGTACATATAGGATGCGTATCCTACGCACCCAATATTTTTTATGTCAATGACTAAACTGATTTGCTGTACCATTTTATATATGAACTGAATGTTATTACTGTACAATAAAAAAAACATAAACGTGTACCTACTTATGTACGCACGTGAGAAGTTATACTTCTTTGGCATGAAAAAGAAAAACAATAAAAAAAAAACCATTGCAGAAAAAAAATTCAAAAACAATATTCAAAAAAAATAAAGAAAATCAAAATATTTTTTACAAGAAAATTAAAAAAAAACAAAAAATATTAAAAAAAACAATATTAAAAAACAACATAATTTAAAAAAAAAAACAATAAAATAAAAATAAGAATTATTTTTAAAAAAGTGCGTGACGTTTTTCGTCACCGTCGTTTTTGTGTCACCATCCGTGTTACAAATCTTTTTCACTCTCATCATTTTTTCCATTTATTTCATAACGCGCCTAAACAAGTATCATTTCAAAAATTGTTGTTGTTGTAGGATTGATTCAATGAATGAATTTCCAAAAGTCCTTTGCCATACTATCATCCACTTTTGAGGGTTATCTTAGTGAACACGTAATCACGCATTACTCCAAAAACAGTAGAGAAGCAAAAACTAAATTCATACAAATTAGAGATGCCGTGAGTCCCCGGCGTCCGGTTGTTATATTTGAATTATTTCCACCGAAGAGATACGGTTATCATCGTTTGGAGTAGATACTTATTACTAGACATACATTCCTTAGAAGAACAAAGAATCTTAAGAACAGGAAATAATTACATAAGTATGTGGTGGTATGGTCCAGTCAATCATGCAAGGCCAGGTTCCTCGTTGAGGCGTTGAATGGTACCTACCCATTTATAATGAGATTACTGGTGTCGCCAATTACCTAAAGTTAGAAGATACACGGCCAAAGTCTGAGCTGAATACAATATCTACAGACATAAATATACTTAAGTATACCCATGACAAAACATGGAAGACATAACGTATACTGACATTCTGATACTGATTCACTGATACCATGCTGACAAATGACACGCTAATACATGAGAGTTGATCCCCCAGAGTGGCCACTCATATATAGGTATATCTCGTATGAGGGCTTTTCCCCCTGAATGGCTACTGGTAGGTCTACTGATACATGAGGGCTTTTCTCCCGGAATGGCCACTGGTAGATTTACTGATACTTGAGGCCTTTTCCCCGGAATAGCCACTGATACATTGGCAAGTGAGTGCTTTTTCAGAGTGGCCTCTCCTCCACTTATAGCCACCCCAAGCCTCGCATAACTGGTCTGATTCTGTTACTGGTCAATCTGTTATCTGATTCTGAATACTGCTTGCAAAGAGGCCGCCCGACTCATCGATAACTGAATCTTAATACTACTTACAAACAAGCTGTCCGACAAAGTACACAGAGTATGTAAAAACTCTATATATGTCTATTCTTAGTTATTTGTAAAGTCTACCAACCGTCTAATTTCCATCCAAATTGAATAAAAATAAAGTTTTATAGTTAAGTAATTTACTGCACTGCTTATTCTCAATAGCATTATACTTAGGTACCTACTATTTTTAAAAGCGAAAGCCAGAAAATACCTACCAAAAATTTCTTAACTATTAAAAAACAAAATGGCAATTTCATAATTCAAAACAAGTTTGTTTGATATTAGGCGAAGTTCGGATAGTTAATCAATTAATTTAAATCAAATTCAATGCAATATGACCAAAACGGGCTATTCAATAAATCAAATCAGTAAGCATAGTTTATTAATGTTGTAACCAATCCACGAGGTCATAATTATTATTCACCTATTAGAGGCATAAATAACTGTACTCGAGATTCAAATTATCGTACTGAATACACGTTAGGGTTGTTACAAAATTATATAGCACAAACTAGTTTCAGCGTTGATTAGCAAAAATAATTAATTATCTACAGTCTGTCCTGGATTTGTCAATAGGCCGTAAAGGCCGCGGCCTAGGCGCGGCAGCGTCCTAGGGGCGGCAGATTTCAGAAGATGATAATAATATATTATAGATGATTTTACTTTCTTAGTAACTTTCTTAGTGAATTCAGTGCCTTCCTTACTATGAATGGAAAATTATTATTTTGGAAAGGTACATGGGGCGGCGGAAATAAATTGGACTACACTCATAAAAAATATAAATCTGGCACTGTCTACAGTAGTAGTATAAGCTACGGATATATAAAGTATTACAATTAAAAACAGTACTTAAAAATGGTTACTGACTCTGAAAAAGTACAGACCTCATGATAAGCTGCTATCATCGATCAATGAATAGGACTTTAAAAAGTGGTTTCGTTTGGTTGCCGGTCACGGCAACAACCTAACAAAAATTGCCTGTTCTTAGACAATTTGTATTATAATTGTACATTACTTCAACGATATCAATTTTGAGTTGAGCAACATTGAATTTGAATACTTATAATTTAAATTTCAAAATTTCAAAAAAAAACCCCTTGCAGTTGCATCTGATGAAATATAAACACCTGAACAGATATCCATAAATTGTTGCTAAGAACCATCTCGATCATGTCAGCTTTTGAACAAAAAAACCACATCAAAATCAGTCCATTAATTTAGTAGCTACGATGCCACAAACAAACAGACACGTCAAACTCTTTTTGTGTCGAGGGTTAAAAAGCTATTATTTGTGAGTTGACATTAAGACGTGACTTCATTGTGTGTTCGTACACTAAAAAAACAAAGAGTCTAAGCAGTATTGTTAAGAACAAATGCGTAATTAAGAAGTATACTGACAACTATTGTATTAATTGAACAGATTAAGTGATCGTTATCATTAGTAATAATATTTAGCAGACACTCAGTACGCACAAATACAATACAATAGGTTAGGTACTCAGTAAAAGGTCATGTCTGGTTAAAATGTAA
This sequence comes from Thymelicus lineola, assembly GCA_963932265.1. NCBI lineage: Eukaryota > Metazoa > Arthropoda > Insecta > Lepidoptera > Hesperiidae > Thymelicus > Thymelicus lineola. The sequence goes on along the minus strand of OZ010698.1, from coordinate 4,686,650 downwards.
TAGCCTTTGTACCTTTTCGCCCACATCATCTAACCAAGTTTACATTCGGTTTACATTCAGTCAGTGCCGGTTTTACCACTACCAGCGGGCGAGATGTCTACGGTGCCCATATCTGGCATTGAAAACCATACAAAAATAAGAGAGAGCATGCATAATAACATCCATATTTATTTATTTATTTATTTATTTAACACTTTATTGTTTGTACACCATACAATAATATACATAAGGGCACAAGAAAAAAAGAATACAAAACAATGGGCGACCTTATCGCTATGTAGCGATTTCTTCCAGGCAACCCAGCAGTAGCAAGAAAACAGCAAGAATATAAATTGGGTATAGGCGTACCTACATAAGGTATTACAGTGTGAAAAGGTGAAGAAGAGAGAAGAAAAAAAAAGTGTATATATCAAAATGACAAACAAAACATACTAATAATAATAAAAAAAAGCAGTGAATGAAGGTTAATGAAAGCCAAGAAAAAGGAAAAAAGAAAGGATGATGACAGGTTAGGAAAGAAGGTAATATTCTTTAAGTAGCTTTTTAAAAGAAAACACAGTTTCAGCTTTTCTTATCGGTAGGGGTAGTGAATTCCAGAGACGTATAGATGTGAGAGTGAAAGATTTATGATAGAATGAAGAGGTGTGTGAAGGGACTTGTAAAGTAAGATTGTTGGAAGAACGAAGTAAGTGATTGTGGGACAGATGAAGATATTCAAAGTTATCACGGAGATATGAAGGAGCTAACGGGTTAAATAACACAGAGTACAGAGTAGAAAGTATATGAGCATTCCGGCGAAGGCGGATAGGGAGCCACTTGAGTTTAGCGCGAAATTCGGAGACATAATCATATTTACGTAAACCAAATATGAATCTAATACATACATTTTGGAGACGCTCAAGCTTATCTAGTTGCTCCTCAGTAATGTCAAGATAACAGGAATCGGCATAGTCAAGAATGGGTAAAAGCAAGGAAGTAGCCTTACAAACAAACATCCTTACAAACAAACTTTCGCATTTATAATAGTACCCGGATGACCAAGCCTTGCTTGGACGCCATCTACTGAAGTAGCTTTAGTGTTGCTAGTTACCAATAGATGTCAGGAAGAGTCTATTGTAGCAGTTTTTCATTGCCTGAAAACACGAATAAAACGATATTTTCTAACAGTGAATCTTAGCTCGATCGATGCTTCCTTAACTTCCTTGACTGGCTTCCTCGAGCGATCCTTAGCTTAATCGATGTATCGCCCCCGAAACCCCCTGCATACTAAATTTCATGAAAATCGTTTGCACCGTTTCCGAGATTCCGAGAATATATCTATTTATATACAAGAATTGCTCTTTTAAAGGTATTATTGTAGATTAGCAGGATACGATGTATTACTTGCTGGTAAGGAGAATTTCTCCACCAATCCGCGCTGGAGCAGCGTTGTGAAATATGCTCTAGGCCTTCTCAAGAGTAGAGACACGTACCCAGTAGTGGGCCATTAATGGGTTGAATCCAAGGAGAATTTCGTTACCTTAAAGAGCATTAGTAATGTTTAGTCAACCGCATGTAAACCTGGGCCAATCCCTGGCGTTTTGTTTTGTAACAGTTCAGCCGTAGTAACATTACTTATGCTGCAACAGATACAATTGAAGTTACGCCTACGTAAGGTGTGACTGCGTCGGGCGCCAGGCTATGATAATTGTCGGAATATTATAATAATATATTTGCATATAATAAAAAGACTATTAAGATCACAGATATTATTAAAATAGATTTATTTATTTAACTCTTTTATTTATTGTACATCAAAAATAAGACAACAACAATGTAAAGTAGGCAAGTCTTACAGACAACCTTAAGAACCTTAAAATGCGGAATGCTGTATATAGTTAGATAAAATAAGGTAAGGTGCACGAGTAGGAAAGTATAATTAAACATCAAAACACAAATTTGAAAGTATTAATGACAAAAATACGGAAGAAGGGAAAAGGATATATTCTCTCCTTAAAAATCTTTTGATACATTGCATTCATCGTTGTTCAAGATAATGTTCTAGTTCGCAAAGTTTTCAAAGGATGGTACGATTTCACCAGATGGTATGCACCACAGAACATCTAATAATTAGTTAGAAAGGGCATAGCACGTAATTTGTATGGGAACCGCTGTCGCCGTTTCAGTAACCACTACTAACGAAAATGAACAAATTAGCACGAGGATTGCTATGAGTGCGTGAAGTAGGCGTGACTCTGTAGCTAGGGATTGATTGTAGATAAATTTTTATCAGTATTTATTTTCGCAAGGTATACTTATTCACTATATACTTTTATACTTTTTGATTGTAATTACTTACTCCGTCGACAGACTTATATTTCATCATGGCCTCCGAAACAAAGTCTTTTCCAATTACCGCACATGAAGGCATTTTTGCGTAATTAAGTCGCAGTATTTCGCAGTACTTTTCTCCGTTGGAGTTTGCGAGTCACTAAACAGCGCAATTGCGTGTTTTTGTGCGATGTGCGCATTTGATCACAGTATTGGCGCGCCTGCCTTGCCCACAATTCCTTTCTAACTAATTATTAGATGTTCTGTGGTATGCACCATCACCGTTATTCTTACACATCAGTTACACCAAAAGCATCACTTTCTTTGGTAACCAAGAAAGAAAAGATAAGAAAGAGAATTAATTTATTTATGGAAATAGCCGACCAACTAGCTGACCATCCACATGATAGTAAGTGACTATCATACGCCAAAGTTCTCACTGATACGTTGCCGGCCAAGAAAGAGAGAAGAAAAAGAAAGAATTGGCTCTCAAGCCCCCAGCTGGAACCTGACGAGTCTTTTGACGGCTAGCTCAAGCATGAGGGTAGTAGCTATCCAAACGGACCCCACGGAGAAATAATAGTCGTAATAATGGTATTAATAAACTCCTAAACGAAATTTTAAGTCCATTACCAAATTTCAAATAAAATAATGCTAACATCAAGCTCGCTTATGAAGTAGGTTAAAAATAGGAAAAGTACGTGTCAGCAACTACTTATCATTGATCATAATTGATATATCAGACCCGTTATTTGTCTATTCGAGTGTTGAGTTCGAGAAGACTTCAACTAGTCTCACAGACACACACATACGCGCGATACAAATGACCTTATTTTGTCAACACCTACGCAAATTCTACAAGCTTTTGGACTTATCACATTACAATACTTGAATTAACTTTGATCAGTCTGTTTGTAATCAAAAAAATTCTGGCATGATTCCAGTTAGAATTGACTTCATAAAATTACCAAAATTATTAATTACCAACGCTTGAATGGTTTGTTTTAAATTCTCGAAGATCCTACTCTTATTAAAAACGTGAACATTAATGTTTGTGATAATATGTATTGTAGTAGTTTTTAACCGACTTCAAAAAAAGGAGGAGGTTCTCAATTCGACTGTATTTTCTTTTTTTTATGTTTGTTACCTCAGAACTTTGGACTGGGTGAACCGATTTTGATGATTCTTTTTTTAATCGAAAGCTGGTGCTTGTCGTGTGTTTCTACATAAAGAGTGCGATCTAACAATGGCATCCATGTCAAAAGCATATAAGTCTTAAATTTGCATTAAGTATGTGCGCGATAAATTCATTTGAAGTCGGTTATCTTTTTTTTGTTAAAATTTTTGATTATTACGTAGTTAAAAGTAACTGAAAGGATTTTATGAAATTTAGCACACAGGCCGTAGTGTACCTGGTAGACTACATATCGCACCCTCAGTGGGAAATACGCTGCATATGCTCAATTTTTTCAAATTTTTATCATTAATCTTGACGGTTTTGTGCAAGAAATCGTAATGTAAATTCCTTTGACTACTTACCTACTGACATTCCAATAGTTTTTATGCTTTCCTGTAAAATTGCAATTTTCATCTTATGTCTTCATATTATTATCCCGGAAAATGTGGGCAAACCCACTTGTTGACAATAATTATTGCCAATACTCGGTAGGTGTGTAGGATCGCTGCATACGTAACGTGGACGGGACGTGGACGGAACGTGGACGGGACGGGAACGGGGCATAAATATACGTGCGTGCACCGTTCCCGTCCCGTACGAGCCTCCATAGCATATGCGCTATCGTTTACATTTTCTATGACACGATGTTTCCAAAATTTCACGTCCCGTCCCGTACGGGGTAAAAACCCGTTACGTATGCATTGTGCTTAAGAGTATACTGTCCGCACGGTGGTGTGATCCGTGTGACGATGGCTCTGCTATTCCATAGTTTTACATACAAATATCAACTGTCCATCCATCTTAAATCTAAGCCCACCTTCGCAATTCGTGCAGACCTCTTCTGAAGAACGGTCGAAGCTATGGCATCAGATTGTCTGACTCTGGCGTGGTCAGTGTGGCCACCTGTCAACATGCCATCATCATTAATGTTATACCATGAATATTATTCGCAAGTAAATTTAGCGTGTGCCAAACCGAAGTCGAGTACTAAGCATAGCTAGGAAGTCTGCACTGCATATTCACGACAGCGTTATATGGATAATACAAACTATTTATATCACAACGTATTAGAAATATTTTTTATTTATTTAATAATAATTTATTTCTTTAATCAAAACTACTGAAAAAAGGGCGATAGAAATTGGTGGCATACGTTTTTTGACAACAGAGCTACATTATGCCGTGTTTTAAAGTGGATTGAACTTAGTACCTACGTTGAATGCAACTAGTAGAAGTTATATTTATATTAAAAAAATAAGAAGAAGAAGAAAGAAGAAGAAGAAGAAGAAGAAGTAAGAAGTTATATTTATATAAATAAATAAATAAATAAATATCGTCATAAAGTTTCAGAAGTAAATCTGTAATTGTTAGGGAATTCGCAATATGCATATTGTTATAAACTTACACTGCACCCTCTGCAGATGAAATTTGACATTTATTCCTATTAAAAAACGGCCACATCCTAAAATAGATATAAAATTTATGTGTCTGCACTTCTTTCTACGCATGAACTACATCTTACCAAATCTCAAACCCAGTGCGTGCATGAGTTAAAAAAGGGGTACCTACAAATGTTTTCCTTTCACGACATAGGGTAGGTACTTATTACCTTGGTAAACGCGGGTAAATCCGCAGGAGAGTGCTAGACTAGTGACATAAAGATATTGCGATTTTTATTAATTTTACTAGCGTATCCACGTTACATGCCGATGTCATTCGTCTGCGCTTGCGACGCATTTTGGCGCCAGCTAGACGCCGTCACAGAATAAATTACAGCACCTAAATAAATACTCCAATAATGGTGCTAATAGTTTTGTGCAACTAGCAATTTGTAGGCAATTTTCTGCAAGTAATTATTTGACCTATTTATACATTTGTGATACATTATTATGGTAGTGGCTAAAGGGCGTACGAATTATTAGTGTTATGGTGCTAGGGTTGCCCGATCAGAGGATCTGGACAAAATATCTGGACAATTCTAGGAATGTTGTCGTCAGAACTAAAATCAAAAGCTTGAAAACAATTATAATTTTCATACTTATAATTAGTTATTTATACAGGAGTGTAGTGGAATAGAATTACTTGCCGGAGTGACAAACAGAAAACAATACAATACAATACAATACAAATATTCTTTATTGTTCACCAATTTCAACACAATAAAAAGATATAAAAATAAGAAAACAATCGGCGGTCTTATTGCTAATCAGCAATTTCTTCCAGACAACCTAAATAGCGGAAAATTACATAGGACAAAGATTTTTTAGGTAGGGTGGACTAATTAATGAATTTACTAATTAATTTGTGACAATATCAAGGAATGGACTTATAGTATTACTCATTAATATATATATATCATAGGTGATTAAGCGACAAGTAATAATCTTTAAGTTGTCGTTTAAAGGATACTATGGAAGGAGCACGCCTGATATGAAGAGGTAAGGAGTTCCACAGTTTCACAGCACTAACAGAGAAGGATTTACTATAGAAATTGGAAGAATGGGCAGGAGTAAATAATAATAGGTTTGATGAGGATCGAAGGGAGCGGTCATGTGTGAGATACATGAAGCAAAATCGCTCTTTTAAGTAAGATGGACTAGATGTATTGAATAGGACGCAGTATAGAGCGGAAAGAATATGAGTATTCCGGCGAAAACGAATTGGGAGCCACCTGAGCTTGTTGCGGAATTCAGAAACATGGTCATATTTACGAAGACCGTATATGAACCGAAAACATAAATTTTGAAGGCGCTCAAGCTTATTGAGTTGCTCCTCAGTGATATCAAGATAACATATGTCAGCATAATCGAGAATGGGCAATAAAAGGGATTCATGAATGAAGTTCACTTTCGGGACCACTTGGTTAGTAAGGCCAAACTAGTCGCAAAGAAATTGGGAGTGCTCAATAGAGCTAAGCAGTACTTCACGCCTAAGCACAGGTTGATGCTCTATAAGGCGCAAATTCGACCACACATGTAGTACTGCTCCCACCTTTGGGCCGGAGCCCCAGCTGGCCAAGTGGATCCGTTCAACCGAATTCAACGGCGAGCTATTCGTCTTGTCGACGATCCCAAGCTTACGGACGGATTAGAATCGCTTGAGTTGAGGAGAGATGTAGGCTCTCTCTGCGTATTCTACCGTCTGTATAATGGGGAATGTTCTGAAGAACTGTTTGGCTTAATACCTGCAGTTAATTTTCGTCACCGCCCATCACGTACCAGGTTCCACCAACACTACCTGGATACATGGCATTCGTCCACAGTTCGGTTCTCACGTCATTTTCTGCCTCGCACGTGTAAACTGTGGAACAAACTGCCTGCATCGGTGTTCCCTCTAAGCTATGACATGGGGTCCTTCAAGAAGCGGGTCTATCGTCATTTTCGTGGCCGGCAACGCGTTGGTGACGCCCCTGGTGTTGCTAATGTCCATGGGCGGCGGTGATCACTTACCATCAGGTGACCCGTCTGCTCGTTTGCCTGCTCTAAGCATAAAAAAAAAAAAAAGGGATTGTGCAAGCCTGCGGAGTGATCCATTAGATGCGTACATTTTACGGCACACAGCGTTAATTTGAGGCGACCAAGATAATGTTGAATGCGTATATATTGTTTCTAGAGTGTTTGAGATTAAAGAAATCAATTTTTTCGGACTCTAAAAGAATCCTAATAACGTGGCGCAGTTGTCAAATTGCAGCGTCTTAAACTTTATTTTATTTTCACAAAAGAAGACAGAAACGAGACAATTAGGAACAAATGAACAGAACTGCGCAAAACGCCGAAAGGATAATGCAGTGAAAAACAGACGTCGCTGAAAGAAAAAGTAGAACGAACCCTCTGCGAGCGCTAAATTGTTCGCAACCACTATCTCCCTTTCCTGGCCGTTCATTCCTCGCGTTACCTTTAAAAAATTTCCATAATACTCAAATTAAGGTGACCATTCTAACTTGGACCGTCTCCCCTCTCAACCCCTTCACGAAACTTCGCTATCGAAGCTCAAATTAAAGCAGCCGTCTTACGCTACGCATGCAAAATGTTATTGCGGATGGCGAAATGCTAATTGAGCCGTATTCTCATGGTGTAAGAGGGAGAATTGTTTTACGAAACTGTGTTTGTAAGTTTGGAAAGAAAAGGAGTTTCATTCATTACCGCCCATGACGCGGGGCTGTGAAAAATGATGTCTCTCAAACTCTCGAACTAGGAAAATCGGCAGCGGCTATGTAAACGACAAGGGTCCCGGACTCACAGGTCTCAAAGGTACCGACAGGGCACATACAACGTACCTTCTTAAGTAACTAGGGCAAAAAACGCCAAATGTAAGGATTTGTTACAGTAGATATTTATCCCTTTCGAATTAATATAGGTACATTTACTGAGAAGTCACCTGTCTGATTCCTATCAAGATCGAACTATAATGAAAGCGAGACACTGAAGAGAATGGCTTTTATAGTTTGAACTGGAAGAGTAAAGTAATAAACAACACTATAAGATTTCTTCTTTTTGAGACAGAAGCGCCCAAGAAGAAATCTTCGGCGCTTCATAATAATCACACACCATGGGATAAATGAAAAAAAGGAAGACTACGGTATGGTACGGTACAGTAAGTACGGTACGGGACTGAGGTATGTAGAGGTTTCCAACCAATCAAATGTTTGTAAAGATAATAATTGTAAGATGTGCTGAGGAGTTTCTTTACGGCTTTTCTTCTCCTCCATGACAAAGCACCTTTCCGAAAAGCAGATTTAAAAAATGACGTGCATAAGAGTATCAGTGATACCTACATGATTAAAAGATTGTTTCATTTCATTTCATTTCATATTTCACCATTTGGTCGAAGTGAAACCCATGCCATATTACAATACAGACAATACAGTACAGCTTGTTGCAGACGGATGGACATGGCAAAAATATAAGGGTATCAATAATTTGATTCTACCGGTGACGTTACGCTACTAAAATGTTTAGGAGAATGGATGTATGTAAGCACTAGGCTCACCTAGGTGCTCTAAGCGTCTAAATAAAACTCTTCTGTAAGAGTCCCCGCAGACTGGAGATTTTAAATCGGCCGATAGTTTGATCGGGTTCGTAATCAGTATAGGGAGGTGTGTAACTGCACACATTGCTACGATTCGCTCCTTATACTGTAATAACCCGATTAAACTATAGGCAGATTTAAAGTCTGCAGTCTGCGGGGACTCTAAGCCTTCACGACAATCGTCACTTTCAATATTCAGAAAAGTTTTGTCTATAGCCTGAAGACTATTAAATAGAAATCGTCACTGGAGTGCTCCCAAGATACGAAAGATTAGGTATAATAACTAAGACTATGATTAGTAAGATCTTTTTATTGACATTATTTACGAGTATATTACTTTTTCAATATACAATCTTCTTATTAATGTCATCTAAAATCGGGCATAGGTTGGATGCTTGTTCCCACTAGTTGTTCGATTCGTTAGTTCAATCGTCAAAGCAGTGGGATTTTTTTTCATGAATTCGCTTTTTCAGTAGCTAAATTATTGACATTGCCTAAACGAAGGGTACAACTCAGATTTAATTGGATGTACGGAACCCCACTTATCCGTCCCGAACCGATTAATCACTTAAATACTTTCATTGTTTACTAGAACAGAAACAAATGCTAACAAAAGCAATAACAGATTTGTTTATGTTTATATTGCCGGTTCTCGGTACTAGCGAATTGTATGCGTGCATTCGAGATAAATCATTATTAATTATATAAATTGATAAGAACGTCGAACTCTTTCAGTCTTGTTGTTATTGCGTGGTGGAAAGTCGCATTGTGACGGATTTAATACATACTTTAACAAAACTCTAAGAGAACGGGAGCAAGGTATGTTTTTCTTGTCTTTTGGTTTAATATCTTCTTTGCAGTAATCTGCGAGCATAATACGAGTATTTAATGGTCTAGACATGTTGCATTTCCTTCGCCTCCATAAAGGAAATATGCATTTTTTTATAAGAATAAAAATAGATGAAGATAGTAAGATGAACGCCATGGGCAATTCTATGGATATACATCCAAAAATTTCCATAATACCAAAATGATATATGCATACCTACAGTTATTCTGAAATGAAAAATGAAAATATTTTACGAATTTGTGTCTCATTTTTATTGGACTGGTTTCATTCATATGAGCCTACCTGTTTAAAAAAATATAATTTACAAACAGTGAACGAATATACTACAAAATAGTTCATTGCTTACAATAATATTTCGTACAATATTACAATAATATGACAATACAGACCTATATTGCAGCGAAACCGATTTTTTAAATGTATTTTTATTATGTGGTGGGGAGATTGCGATATCTCTAGCGCCTCAATTTGACCATTGGATTGCGATATATGACCAAAAAAAATGCGAAAAACAAGAATAACTTTTTTCGTTTTGAGCCTTAGTTTTGGATTAACAGCGATTCGAAGAGCAAAACATGTATTTTTCCGATGTACGATGTGAATCGAATTTTCCGCGTGTTTTACATTCCTTCGTCATAACGACATACATCCAACGACAAAGCGTTGATTGAAGCCTGTTTGTGAATTAAAAACCTTTAAATTCTCCCTAAAAGTGCATACCCATCCCCCACCTCTCCTCCTATCCCCTCCCATGTATAATCCACGATAAAACTAAGGCGCCAGAGATATCGTAATCGTGCCAATATGGCTGTCTGTATTTTAGCTGTTATTTCGGGGCAGTTAAATGAGACAAGGATTACATCTTTAAGCAAATTAACTGAAGTGTCTTGTTTCAGATGGAGGTAAAAACAGTTGTAATACTCCTGTATCTTCTTTCAACAACGACTGGTAGTCCGGTGATGACGCGGCAGAGTCTAATGAAACAGAAGAACAAAGAGCAATTCTGCTCAACTTTGTTCAACTTCAACAACTTTTTCTACTCACTCGAAAACCAGAGGAACATCAGCGGTATACCTGCTGACATGAGCATCAACTGGAAAACAGGCAACATCTTCTATACCCTGATCAGTGAGGAAATGAAAATGAGTTTACAAATTTTGCGGCCCAGCGGAGAGGCAGAAACGATCAAAGTAGCCGGCTTGGGTCAGTCAACTTCAGTTGATAACCTCAACGATATTGTCTATTTGGCTACCGATAACGGCGTTTATAAGTACAAAGATGACGGCTCGATAGAACTATACACCGCTTTGGGTGAGGACGTCATGTACATAGCCGTGAGTAGCGATGGCGCGACAATGTATATTGCAACATGGCCGCAAAATCGAGTTCATAAGATCACCAATGATGGACAGAAACAGGAAACGTTCTCAGCTATCCCAAACGGACATGGTTTGACAATTGATACAAGAAACAATATATTCTTCGTAGCAACAAAAACATCTTACGTTCTGAAGAGCGGACAGAGCGTACCCATCAAAATCAAAGGTTTACCAAGCGATAGAATGACTGGTGTTTTCGTCACCCGATCGGATGAAATATTTGCTATGGATGAGAACAGCAACTTGTATATCATTGATTCTGAAAACGCCAGCGCGATACATTTGGGTACATTCAATGTGACGGGCGTTAACACGTTTGCTATGGATTCTGCTGACAATGTTCTTATTGGGGTGAAAGGAGCCATTCTGAAGTTCAACGCTTATGAAACTAATCCTTGCAGTGATTTTGAAAAGTAAAGTGTCGATTTGACTCTGTCTGTGTTCTACGTGTAGGTACTTTATTAACATTCAATTAACTTATTAAACTTCTAATTTAGGTCCTAATTTTTGTTTGTTGTTTTGTATTCTATTTGTATTCTAATTGTTTGAATGTAGAGCCTAAATAACTGACTCCTCTGCTCATGTGTCGTAATGCATCCCATCACACAAAGCAGAACTATGCACAAACGCCATTTTTTTGCACACTTTATGTAAGTAGCCGACAAATTATACTTACTTACTATCTTGCTTACTCTTTTTATGAATAACATAAGAGCGAGCAGTAACCAAATTGCTGACAGACATCATGCTTCTGCGCTATGCCACACTTTTAACTCAGAATATCTTGTCTATAATTCAACGTAGAATCCATAATTCAACGGACCACTTTGACAAATAGAGTGTTGCTATCTATTCCAGAATATTAATTTCGAGGGATGTGTCGATATTTCAGTGTCGTAACACTTGATTCACAGTGAAAATGAGCGTTAAAATCATTAAAGTATAATGTCATAGAACAGACATTTCGAACAAAATGTGTGTCCCGCCCGGGAGGTTCGATTTTCAAAATTGAGCCTCCGTTCTACTTTCAAAATCGAACGAATCCATTGAAGATTGAAGCCACGTGGCGCCAATGCATTGGGATATACATGGTGTTCGCGGTGTCGGTTCTATACGCTAGGCTAGTAATACTTCAATGGGTTTACCTACAAAATTATTGTTGTATACTAAGACACAAAATCCATAATAATTTAAGGTGTCCGGCCTTTTTACCGAAATCGAAGTGCTTCTGCCAATAGCGGTTACTCAGCCATTTCCCACTTCTCCATCCATCCATCCATCAGCCCTTGGAGATCCACAGCTGGACAATAGGCCTCCTCTAACTTGCGCCACTCTAACCGGTCCATAGCCTTCCGAATCCCATTCCTCAAGATGCCCGAATTTGTAATGGCAAAAGTCATTCGGTTTATGGCTTTGGCTTTGCTTTATTTTACTTTTTAATTAGCTCAGATAGTCAAATCAATTCTTTGAATCAATATTTTATGCCTAATCCAATTATATTAATTTGTAAGAAAGAAAGAAAGAAAAGCATTTATTCGAAGGAGTAAAGCACAAACTACACTAGACTAAAATCTGAGTCACCCCCTAATTTATAAAAATAAGCTACTTTATAGAAGGCTTATAAAATGTTCTATTTTTAATGTAAGTACTTTTCTTTCTGACTTAATATGTAAAACGATAAAATTTATACATATTGCAACAGTGATTAAAATAGGTTTATTACGCTTTTATGAATAATTTAACATGATAATAAAACAGAATTTCCAACTTTCAGAAATAACAAAAAGGGAAAAAGGCACAGTAGAAGACGCAAGCAAAAGAAAATTACGACCACCACTACTGAAGCCAACGAAGAAGATGAGGAAGAATAAAGGAAATATAAGATAAATAAATATACTATTAAATTAGATTTTAATGCAAAATTATTTTGGTGATGACAGATGTAAAATAAATGTTAATTGTTAATAAAAACCTCCCAAGAAACTATTATTTTGTATAATTATTTACGTTATTAACATTACAACGCCATCTTTTGTATAACACCAAAAGTAAAACCAGCCAGGCGAAGGTTACGCCGATTTGTTATTTTGTCAAAAACAAATTAAGATGATTATCATATTTATAATCCGCGCCATTAAACAAACGAATCTAAAAAGGCGGTTCGTACTTATAATGATAGGTAGGACCGTCAGCAAAACGGAGTAGCTAGATAGGTAATATTTTTAATAGATCTTTGTTATTTGAAAATACATAATTATAGCAACTAATTTTTAAAAACCCCACTATGTAATAATTGGAATCGCAAACCCCGGGTTCCATATTTTCGTATAACCTATAAAACCTAATGCGTAATTAGGTTGAGTACGTAATTATAAAGAATAATATTATATTGAATACTGGTTAAAATCCAGTTTAGATTCGTTTCCTTAATGGCGCGAGTAATACAAATTTTTGACTTTATAGTTTACAGTGACATCTGTAAATATATTCAAAACCATGTTCAAAACAAGCTTCATCAAATAGTTGAAACAGTAAGTAATAGATGGCTCTTATTAGGAAACATAATTATTGCCATTGCTTAAAAAGACTTAAATTATTGAAGTCGGACTCCGGTACTACAGACTGTGATAACTGTTTTATTTTACCGGTATGCTATTGGTACCGGTATAATAAGGAATATTTTTTAAATATAATTTAATTCTACAGAATCGCATAGGATATTTCAAAATATCTTTTCGCTGCAATTACAAACTTCATACTAAGGATGACTCAAATAATTGTGCCATCCAATCAGATAACTTTAATATAATGTTGGAAGTCAATTCAAGATAGCGCTGTTCAAATTAGATTTGAATCCACGTGAATTATGTAGTAATACGCTTGGCCTTGGTCTACGATACCATCAGCTGTGTTTGTTAGTTTCTCAATTCACTGTGTGTTTTTAAATTATATTTTGTTCTATTAATAGTATAAAAGTTATAATGTTTTTATGAGAGTTATACCTAGTTAAGAAACTTTGGAACTAGTGCGTTAAGAAACCCAAACATGTTATTCTTTGGAACTGTGAGAACCACTTATACCAAAATTTGTTATGTTAATATGAATGTTGAGTTTTAACGATTTATTTTTGCATTGGACCTTTTCATGTTTTGTTATTTTGTGGGGTTCAACTTGTGACTTGGTGGTTCCCGTATTATTTTGTTCAATGTTTTGTTTGTACATATTTGGAAAGAAAATTGTAGACACCTAAGTATCTGATTACGTTATTTTTTATAACGGGGAATATTGTGGTAACAATAAATTACAATGTAATTTATTAGGACGTGCCGACTGAAATCATTTTCCATACACCCGCAATAGAACACGCAACACGCAACAGTAATTATTTCTCTATATGAAAACCAAAACTTCTATAGGTAAATCTTTAATTAAAGCGAAAATGCGGAGTATTAATTATAATATTTAAGCGCATCACTATAATAACCACGCAATTTTCCTATCAAACTAATCAGTCAGATGTAGGCATGGCACATTTCATGGCACACGCATCACTGCTTATATCACTCGTTACAAAATAATTCACGTGGCATGCCAGTTACATGGAATGGAACGCCCTGTTACATATCACGAGTGTGATTTAATTTCTCGAAATTTTACCGTACCTGTAGAGCGTCTGACAACGCCTCACGTCTGGCAACACTGTGAATAAGTGAATCAAGTCACTATCACTGCGACATGTCACTGACGGAACAACATGGGAAATAATCGTCACTAATAAATATAACGGTTGTGTGATTTACCACGCGTGATTTATCAGTGACAAAAATAAATTATTTTATGACGTGACCGTGAAATAAAAGAAGCAATAATTCCCATCACTAGTCAGATATCATGTCAGTGGCAACCACCCAAGGCAAAAATACCTATAGTTAGGGTTCGAAGTATCAGCCTCTGGTATCGATACCGAGTACTCATGTGATATCGATGGGTATGGTATCGATACCAAAAAAGTATCGGGTCTGAAGTATCGATACTACTCAGTATCGAGTACTCGCGAGGATCATATTCAGAGCTTAAAAAAAGGTTGTCGACAGTGAATTTCATGTCCTGATGACACTTTCTGTTAAGTCCGAGTGCTAAAACGGGCTACAGTTGATCTTTTTCCATATGAAAAGTACTCAGTATTTTAAAAGTACTCGATACCGACGTTTCATATGAGTACTTCCGAGTAACTACCAGGTACGAATATCGAGTACTCAGTATCGAGTATCGTTAACAAAAGTATCGATACCTACTCAGTATCGAAAGTATCGTTCGATCCCTGCCTATAGTGAAGTATAGTGTGACAGGCTGGCAGCACTGAACCTGGTGCGCACCAATTCATAGATAAATTAATTAATTTTATTGAGCAGCCAGCAAAGCTACCTTTTAAAAAATAACTGAAAATAACAGTTATTTTATGGTTATTTTCAGCTATATTGCAACACTAAAAAATCCTAGCAACCTCCAAACCTCCAAACTAAAACGTAGTGATTAAGTACTCTGTGCTTCAAACCTCCTTTTGTGGCCTTCCTGGGTCCGAGAGGACCGAATCTTTATCTATGAACCGACAACCTATATGTCAGTGTTTGTCAAAAACAAAATTGTCATACGCGTCGAAGAAGTGTCAGTGAGTAAGCGCTTGTCGCTTGGTGTGTAAAATCGCGTCGTAAATGTGGCCCATTCATGTAATAATGAGAAAACACGCGTTAGACTACCTAATTATTAAGTGATGAAAGTGCTTTAAATTGAGTGTGCTAATATAAATACTTAATTTCATTTGTATGTCATTGGACCGTTCAAAATGGCCGCCTCTCGACACAAATCACAACAGAAAAATATATCTTCTATATTTTCCAAGTTACATGGTGCTTTCTCGGACGCGGTGTGTCCGACCAAGTTGGCGACGGATAAGAGGACACTGGACAAGACATGGAAGCTGATGGATAAAGTGGTTAAACTATGTCAACATCACAAAATGAATTTGAAGAACAGCCCGCCGTTCATTTTAGATATTTTGCCCGACACCTACCAGCGACTGCGGGTTATTTACTCGAAGTACGAGGATAACATGCAGGAGTTGAATAATAATGAACATTTTAACATGTTTATAATCAATCTGATACGAAAATGTAAGCAAGCAATCAAGTTGTTCAAGGAGGGCAAGGAAAAGATGTTTGACGAGAACTCTCATTATAGACGTAACCTAACGAAGCTCAGTTTGGTGTTCAGTCATATGCTAAGTGAGCTGAAAGCCATGTTCCCTAATGGAACCTTCGCCGGTGACCAGTTCCGCATCACGAAGAGTGACGCTGCAGAGTTCTGGAGGGCAAACTTCGGAAACAGGTAAGTTCAAGCTTACATGTACATAAAGGTTAACTACATTTCATCTTATATGTTAACAATTTATAAGCAAACCTTAACCTTCAAGAATTATTGATATGATTTTTAAACCTAACTTATTCAAATTACATGTTATAAAACTTTTGAGTTTATGAAAAAATGGATGTTATTTACATAGTTCATTGGTACTTGCAACCTTTAAATCACTAAAAAATGCAAGAACTTTAAGTTTACAAGCAAAAATAAAAAAACCTCAGTATTGAAATATGACTCTATATTCAAAATTAAACACCAGAAATGACAAAAAGGTACATTAAACCTGTTGTATCTGTCACAAATATGTGACTTAATCTACTCTAGTAACGCCGTAATAAGACTACGTCACAGATGTCGATGGAACCCTTTTTTTCTCTTAATTAAAATCAGACAACCATAACCTAACCTATCCTTCTTTCGATTTGAGTTCAGTTGTTTTTTCATGTCGGGGGGGCTTCGTCATAGATGTCGACGGAAGCTCTGAATTGTCAAAAAGATGTAATCGGCTAATGAATCTACAAGCTCCAACCATTCTCATGTCTGTACTCCTGCTACTGGATTCTAAATCCAACCCCTTTTATACTTTCCTAACTTCAATATTCAAAAGTAATGGATACCTGGCGTGTGCTACTACGCTAAAAAAAATTGATTGGAAAAAGTCGAAAATAAAAAATGTGCTTAATGCATTGTTTTAGTAGTCAAACCATCTTCACATTATTGCCTTTGAAATGAAACCATTTTGGGACATATTGCTTGGATGGTTTCAGTCTATAAAGGACAACCAGTTCAACAGTTTTTGTGTTTTATATTTTTCAAAATAGGTAAAATTATTTTATGCTTTATATAGTATCTGAAATTAGGGATATATGACCTTAAACCATACAAAAGTGGCCTTTGAATATTGACTTGCAGATAAAGATAATAAATCATACCTAACTTTATTCTTTAAATAAATAAATAACGCAACACACCAGGATTCCCTGTGTTGTGGGTACCATGGATAACACATAAAGACAAGCACAACACACCCAGACCGATAACAGAAATTCAAACTCATTTAAAAATTTCCGCCTCGCTGGGAATTGTACCCAGGACCCTCAGTGCGACAGTCGGGCATGGTAACCATTGTGCCACATATGTTGTCATATTGTCATGTCAGGTTAAGTATGATGTGTTTTGTTCAGTCTGAATACAGTAAACAAATATGACATTTAATGTATCAGAGATAATTCATTGAAAGGGTATGAAACTTTGAATGAGTGATAGAACATAACAATAAATTAGATCTTCTCTTGTGGTCCTAAAAATTTCTATGGTAGGTAATAATTATAATGAGTATTGTAAATGAAATTTACAAATAGATATTAGTTACACGTACATAATACAACATTTACATCATTTATGATATTAGTTAAAGTACATAATATACATTTACTTGTGTTGTATTTATTGTATTGTGTTGAATTGAAAAGATTTTCTCAACTATACAAATCCAGCACTGAAGAATTTTCCCATGCCCATACATATTTTTCTTGAGTTAGCAAACAACTGTCTCTTTGTTTATTAAACCTACATGCATTCCTTTGTCTTTAACTTTTTTCCCACACTTATACTTCCTTATATTGATTAGTAAAAGGATTACACAGTTATAATGTACTCTACAAGTTTGTAAATTAAATAAAATATCTTCTTCAAATGAAAACATATTTTTTTGTTTCCAATTTTTAGTATCTACACAATTATAATAGATGCATGGTATTTTGAACGACTCTGTAGCCTAGTTGGTAGTGATTGTGCCTGTATAGCAAGAGTTCCCAGGTTCAATTTCTGGCTGGGGAAGACATTTATTAGTCTGTATAATGTTTGCTCTCAGGATGTGCATCATGTGATATGTCATTTGTCAATGCCAGCTGCTTAAATTCTAGACATATGGAGTGCTAGTACAGGGGTTAGAGTTGTGTAATACAAACAATTATTATAATTAGTTCCTGTTGATTATAAAATATTTACTATGATATTAACATTAAGGAAAAACAAGCATACATGACTCTTTAAATCTAATTTTGTGTGGAGATGATAAACAATTTAAAAATATAATTAACGGAGAGGAAATAGGTACTGTCACACTTATATTATTCATGTGATTCACTTTTCACGGAAAAGTTCAGTGACAAATGGTTGACTGTTACATGTCATCATCATATTTCCATAAAAAAAATTCCAGCAATTACTGACATGTTGGTGTTCAGGGAACTACTTTCACTTTTCAAATTCACAGAGATAGGGGGAAAAAAGTTGCATTCTAACTTCATAATGTGATGTGATATACCAAAACTTTGACTGTATGTATAACTGTAAAAGGGTACTTATTGCAGTATAGATGATAAAAATAAATGGAAATATCGCCTGGAATTAACTGTACTATCATACATATCATCATAAAAAAATGACAGAACATTTTATGGTATTACACCATTGTTCTTACAAACTTTGCCTTCTTATTTTTTACTGCAAAAAGTTTTTAGGTATTTCCTTGTGTAGCAGAGAGCCCGTTTTGCTCTGGTTTTTTAACTTTCTAATGACATTGACTTAAAAAAACAACAAAAAAGGAAGCATAACTGTAAAAAAAATACAATATACTTTGACTAATTCTTTGTTCAATGATCATTCAATCATTGTTGTACTATAAATGAATCAATACCGTGATCATAAGGGAAGCATGGTGTAACACACCTTGTCCACCTGTGTTCAACAGAATACATTGTGTTCAGTGAACTGGCACTTTCATATGGCTTTTATCTAAAGTTCAATACAGGTATGAAACAAATTGAATAGAAGCAGTGAGTTTTGACACAGGACTATTTAGTTTAGGTCAAAAAATAAGCGTTTTCTAAAGTTTTTTCCTATTTTGCTAGGGATGTTGAGTATGATGCAGTCAAATCATTAAAATCACTGCTTAAAACCTTGCAGCATCTGAAATATCCCCAATGCCAGTGACCAATGACAAACCTTATTCATGGATTGTTTAGCTTTTCGATGCCAACTTCCGTAATAAAACAAATCTATTACAAAAAAAAATATTATGGTTCTAAAAAGTAAAATTACAAAGAATATATCCGTAAATATTATTACATACATACTTAAATAAAAATACACTTATCACTTAAGATATTCTACTTTTAGCCAATTCGCCATTACAATCACTAGCCTGCCTATCCCGTGACATCTCGTAGTTCAAGGTTATTATGTTTTCCATGCCCATAGAATTTATTATGATTAGATTGGGACGTGGGCGAAAATGATCCAGTACACGTCATTGCAGACACGCATATATCCATGGCTACGAACCCCGAAATATTTTATGCTTGATGTCTTATTATGTTGTCCAGCTTAATAAATTACATAGTATGTTAATCATAAACGACTGAGTAATACATAATTTTCCCGATCGCTTCAGTGCTCAGTAGGGCTGTCAAGAAGTTCTTTAGAATTTTAGAAAGTTACCATCAAGGCTGAACTAAGGGAAAATAAATAAGAAGGGACTATCAGTATACAGATATTATCTACTATCGCTTTTTCCGTGGCTTTGTCTGCGTTTTTCGGGATACTAAATAACCTTTATCCTATTCCATATCATGATCTGAGTGGTTTTGCGTGAGTTGCGTGAAAGAGTAGAAAACATCCTCACAAGCTGTCACATTTATAATATCACTTACGTGTAGGATTCAGTACGTTAAAGTTCCATCATTACACAGGTACACGATTTTTTGTCGATGCTATCACGCATTTAACCGATTCGTTGCTGATGGCACTACAGGCGTGTCATCAAATTTTTTAACTTATGGCTTATTACACGATAGGCGTGTCATTTTTGCATCGATTCTAACACCCTCAAATTAAGTTTTAGATGGGTCTGTCTAGAACAAAACTATCAAGATTTTCCACGTAGACCAAGCCTGTTTTCTTAGTCATAGAAAATTTGTTCAAAGCCATGGCGAAAAGTTTTCGAAAATGGGCGCCGCAACGAATCGGTCAACCTCTCACTTTATATTTTTTTACTTTAAAACCTCTACTTAGTCTGACGTAAAGAACAATGCCCAACTGCCATACATCGTTTTATTTGATTTTCAACTTTAGCGTCTTAAAATAAAAAAAAATCTAAAAATCGCCGCTTTAATTTCTGAGCTTAGATATATAAGAATTTTCAGCAGACACACCCCAGAACCAAAGTATTTTGAGATTGAATTCTTATAACCATTGAGTCATAGAGTAGGGGAGAGCGTAATTTTTACCATTATTTTTTATTCTGACTTTTTTTTGATTGACAACCGGAAATGGAAATTTGACATCATTACATTTGTTACCAACATTTATAACGAAATTCTGTGTGTAATATTGGCCAGAAGTCTCCCTATATCTTGCTTGATACAAGCTATGTATCGAAGTGAGTGCCCGAATGAAAATGGACATTGTTGACATAATTGTTATTATAGTCAATTCATCACTTATTAATAAAATTATTTTACACTGGGTAATACGGGCACAGGTATTTATTTTAAAATATGTAAAAAAATAAATGAATTGCTTCGGTATAACTTACGTTTTAAGACGCTACAAAAAATAAAAAATAATTTTTGGGCATTGTTCTTTATCAAATAATCTTCATGGACCTTTAAGGATAAAATTAACTTCAGCTCATTTGCGATTTAAAGAAGGGACTCCTGCATTTGACGTTTCTTTTAATTAAGATGAAACATTTTGACATTGGATTGGATTTTTTGTTCAATTCACTTAGTCTTTCATTACTTTATGTTTTATTTACTAAAATCGTTGACGCTGGAGGAAACTTATGCCGAGTTTTGTTTTGGAAAATATTTTAATCCAACCCATTATTATCCCAATGTTAGGCTCGCCTCTCTTCTGACAGTGTTTACCATGCTGCCCAATTTAATCTTAACTATTTGCAAGTTTATATATAATATGTCAATGCCAAGTAGAAATAGAAAGTGTCTCCATTTTCATGCAATTTAATGAACTTTTTCTATAAAATCGACTCGGATCATTCGTCAAATCTCAAGTGAATATGAGTGGAGGCTTCTTATCAAGTGCTACTCTAAGAATCTGTTCTAGAGAATCTGGGGAAATGTTGATATTATTATAGGTGGGTAAGTACTACTTAATGATCGGTGTCGTTTACAAGACTTCCATTAGTGTAGTAGACTTAAGCAAGGCATTCTCGTATGACGTTCATGCTTTTAAGTGACGGCTATCGCCACAATTATATGCGAAGATCTTGTTGCAAACTTGTGTCCGGGAATGTCAGTGGCATTAACCCTTTGCGACAAGGTCAACTACATTCCACCAAAAACATTTTTATGTAAAATGCTGCCAAAATGAGACCATATTACATGGCTTTACATCAAAAAGTTATTAGGTCTCATGTAAGCTACAAGCAAAATCTAAATGGCCTACCTTCAAAAACTGTTCACCTTATTCAAAATATATATGTGGCTTAGCCGTTTCGTTACTAAAATAACTATTGTGTAACAGAAAAATAATGAACAGTGAGTAGATTTTTCACTTTACGCCCATGTGACGGTAGTGAAACGGCCAATCCACATATATTGACTATGGTGTAGAGTTCAACGTCGTGTCTAGATCGAAATTTTACAGTAGAATAAGAAGCACCTCCTAAATAAATGAATGAGCCGTTTGATGTATTAATTTTTATCCTACTTAGATAGTTTTTGTAAATTAACTCCAAACCAAATTGTACTCAATTTGAGAGCATTCAAGTTATGAGTTATGTGAGCTTTAAAGTTTTTCTAACTGTGTAAGAAATAAACGTATTTTGATAAAAATTACAATATCCTAGACGAGGTTCTTAACTTTTCACGCTTCGTCGACATTTTTTAGGTTACCAAGAGTTGAATTTACGTAAATGTAAATTTATCATAATCTTATTTATCGACAATGGCCAATCCATTTTACTATTTTTTGAGATCCCGTTTATATATATTTCAATTAAGTATTTCTCTCACTTCTCTATCTGTAGAAAAACAGAATTTTTAGAGAGTTTAGCTAGATATTTGCAAGGTTACATAATCTGCTAACTAGACTAGCACTTGACCAATGTTTTTTCACATGGTATAAACAATTGTATTGTGCAAAGACCTATGTAAAAACAATTACATAATTACATTAACTTACGATACTTTTGCTTTGTTATGCAATTTAAAACTCGAATAAAACAATTATTAATAAGTAAATATTATTATACTATTGACGAATTTCTAAAGGATACACTGACATTAACTGAATAATAAATTACACTAATTAAATTGACATTTGACATGAAATTTTGTATTAATATATTGTTGACATTTTTATAAATTAATTTTAAATCAAATGTAATGCATGCTCTACCTCTCAAAAATTGCATGCCTCTTGGGCATATACGGAGAAATGTTATGTACTTAGACCAGAATCTATCTATACTGCAATGTATAATGCAATAAAAAATTATGAATTATGCTATAACAGCTGATTAGAATTTGAAGTAAGTACCTACCTACATACCCATGAAGAAAGAATAGTAATTATATCGTTATTGTAAAACATTTGATTCATAAAACTTCGACAATGTTATATCAATGAAAGACCTCGGAAGATACGATATCTTCATTGATATCTGTTATCAGCAGTGTCCTTAATTTTAATGAATGGACTGCCTTATCTACCACCGTATCTACGTAATCTAGCTAAATATATAGTCAATGATTTAGTTATCGATCGAATCCTGAATGGATAAGATTTTTGTTGCTTTATATATGAAGTTTTCAGTCCATCAGTACTTATAAATATTTTCATTTATCTATTATGACTGTTTTAATACAAGTATTTTAATGCGTAATTGGATTAATTTGTTTCGTTGAGAGGAAAATTTATAATGGTTTATATTACGATCAGTTAATTAAGAAATTATTTTTCACTGCTTACAAATTTACCTGTTACTAATGTAATAACAGTATTGAATGAGGAAGAATTTGAGAGCCAAAATATTGCTGCGAATTTTGGCTGTTTTCGGCCAAATATAGCAATTTGGTGCGCTTGTTTTAAAATTTGAAATTTACCTAGATACATACCTACTGTATGAAATGAAAACTCAATGGAACAATATACTTAGGTACAATATACGTACATATTTATTTTATGATTCGCGCCTGTTATATCTTATCCGTGCTTCGGAGAGCACCTAAAGGCCCGGTTGTTATCGTAAGATAACAGTCGATAAGCCATGTCAGAGGCCCTCGGGTGGCATGAAAACTGACACTTGGGTTGGCCACTAACCCCTCCACCTTGGCTTTGGAAAACCTTGGCTCTAGGCACAGGAGAGGCTTGTGCTCAGTAGTGGGCCATGAATGGGTTGAAGCCAAGCCATATCTTTCTTATTGACATTGAGCCCCTACAAACGGCAGCGTATTAAATTGTTTTCGTTTGTTTGTGTCCAACCGACCGTCTATGTTTCATTTCCGATCTAATGGCATATAAAGAGTGCTGGCGAACATCGACAATTTGATACTTCTGTTTACGGTATCGATAACTCCATAACTTCCTTATTATTATCCCTTCATATTTTTTTCCCACTAAGCACCTGTAAGTACTAGTATTATAATATAAACAACATTATAAAAATACTTGTAATATCAATTTTCATTCATGTCCATGGATTATTTTTAGTGGGCCTAATCATGTATGGAGTTTCGCCATTGTCCTTTCCCACACCTAGATTTGTCCTCCTTTGTTGTTCACAACCTTACGTTTTATCTACTCTATCTGTTTTTCTTTAACCGCAAAGTAAGAAGATTTAAATACGTACTTTAAATCCGCACACAAATACTAAGAACACTTACTTATAAGATATAAAAAAAAAAAAAAAAAACACCAAGAAAATGTCTTTGAAGTATTGTATATTGGAAAAGGTTGTTTATTCGAGGCCCATTGAAGAATCCGTTTTATTTAAAGATGAAACCTTTGGAAGATTTTAAACATTTTCATTTCTGAAACCTTTTTATTTGTTATGTGCCTGATAACTAGGAAGGTCTAATCAGCGCTGGTGCTGCATTGATAACTCCTGGTGGTATTGCACTTGTTTATAAGCGATGGTGATTTACCATCAGGTGGCGGCCCATATCTGCTCACTCGTTAGTTCTTCAGGATGCAAAAAATATATAAAATATTGTATTAAGTAGGTACCTTAACAAATATACCTACATAAAGTAGATTAACAGTAATTTTACACCAAAATTATAAATGCCCACAGAAAACTCCTTCCACAATAACAATAATAACTGAAGGGTTACAACGTCATCAGATGTTCAGTTTTGTGCCAAAAGCAGTGACGTAAGCATGTAATAGGCAGGCGTGTGCTTCCCGTGAATCATCAAAGGATACACATTATTGCCAGTTAGTGACGGCAACTGTACGCCGTATGGTAGTTCCTTCCTACTGTGGAAGTTACATCGATGTCAGATGCTCGCTTAGTCGCCGTGATGCAAGTAAACAGTGGGCCTCTTCAATAAACGACACGATAGCGATACGACACCGGCCACACACAGACAACGACACGATATTGGCAGTCACATGTTACATTCTGCCAAATTTCATACTTCTCCCGCCGCGTAATTGTCATAAAAAGGGACGCAAGTCTTGCTTCACGTATTAATTTATCTGATAAATACACGACCCCAAGTGAACCCTTTTCACTCACGAGGCATTCACGAAAACGACAAAAGCAGCATTCAACGCTGTGAAAAAGCTTTTTGTTTTAGCAAATAAAAAAAAACAAAAGTACATCATTAAAATACTTTAATTCACCTAAAACTAAAGAACAAGCGGTGCTAAACAATGTGCCTGAGGAATGCCCAATGCAAATACTGGGCATTGTTAAAAAGGTTAAATTCTCGTTCAACAATCATTTAAGTCAAAAATGGCATTTTCTAAGTTTATTAATACATAAGTAGTTATTTACTTTTTATTTAATACTATTTTACTGTACATACCCACAATCTACATTTACGCAAATAAAAAAAATATATTTGATTTTCCATGTTTTCGCGTGACCACAAGAAAAAATAGTACATCTGTACTAATATTATAAAGAAGAAAGATTTGATTGTTTGTTTGCATTGAATAGGCTCCGAAACTACCGAACCGACTTGAAAAATTCTTTCACTGTTGGGAAGCTACACTATCCCCGGGTGACATAGGCTATATTATATTTTTTTACATATAATAAAATCATATCATATTTTTTTAAATATAATAGTATCATAAACATGTCAAATTTTCTTGTTACTTATTTAAAAAAATGGAAAGTATTTATTTAAAGCTTAACACTGAATTAGAAATTAAATCGAAAAGGCGATTAGAAAAGGCTAAAGCAGAACAAATTTTAAACTCTAGTTACGTGCTAGTTGAAAATAATTTAAATGATGTCAAAGCGAAATTCCATGAAAGCTTAGCACGAAAGGCCTAATTTATCCTCGGTAGCGCATAGTGTAACAAACTGAGCATAGTTCATCACGTAATCCTGAGTTTAATCCTTTCCCTCCGTTTGATTAATTACTCTAGCTCGTTTACGCAACTAGATGTTAAAATTTTATTTTTCTAATCATATTGGGTTTCTGAAAGAATTTTCTTCATGAAAGTATCAGCTATGTCTGATTTCAACCTTTCCGTACTAGTATCAAAATTGCGCAGATTCTGCCATTTGTTTTTTATCTTCATAAATATAAGATGAAATAATGTAAAAGTACCCTTTACACGGTCTCTTAATATTTGATTATGAATCAAAATTATCTTACTCTCCCTTACTCGCGTACCATCAAATACCTGTACAGTTGGCATTTACCCAGCGATAGAATATTTTTGAATACCATAGCGCACAGTATAATGAAATCATCTTAACAAATTTATTTATACTATTAGTCAACCCGGCAAACGTTGTCCTTTAACGTGTTGTAATTATGAAGTTACTTGTGATACTTTCATAAATGTCGGTTGTGAAAAGAAGAAATTGTGATTTTAATTAAATAGTTGATGAATCAATCTATAGATTTTATAGTATTGACCTAAAATTTTATCAGATTCCAGATGTGGTGCAATTTGCATCTATATTGTTGCTGACGAGGGCAATAACGTTTTCATATCACAGTTGGGTGACGCCAACCCGTATATTAAAAGCAGCGCTCAATGGGGTCGTTAAGTCTGCCGGATGTTTTGAGCGGATGGTGCGCTCCCGATACCGTTCCGAAAGGACACTCCTTTTTACTCTCTTCATCCGTTCCAAATCCGGCTTTCTATCTTGTGGATGAATACAGTTTGTTGGATCTCCTGGAATATTTGGGCGGTTCTTTATTTTCACGGCGGGAATTTATCGTTGCCGCAAATGGTATGTTACAGTATCATTTCGGGCGTTTCAGTGGTAACGTGTTCTGGGTTTGGCCAAATGGCAGACACGTAACTAAAAGTTTTGTCTAGTCTATTGTTTGTTTCTGACTTCAATTTGACTTCATCTGTAATCTATGATCGCTATGATTCCCACTGCTCATCATAGCCGGATAGAAACCTCGACGCATTGCTGGTGTGTGAATCCTGTAAAGTTGCTCCTTTTGCTTAAAAGATACGGCGAATATCTAACATTCGCTAACTTCATCTGAACCTTTGAAGACGAGAATATCAACTTGAAGATTATTACATCTTTGACGATATCTACCTCCACCACGTCTAACTCGTATTTGTGGCTTGTCTATATTGTCGTGAAGTTCTCAAAATTGCCTACGCTCAGTTGATTTACACGATTGTACGGATTCTATTCGTAGAAATCATTTAATTAAAGCGCAAATTTGCACGCTTCTCGTATATGTGTAAGTTTCCACCCTGTCCCATTGAATTGAGTTTGGACTAATACTGTGAACACTTCGGCTGCGATTAAATTGAACTCACTTAATAAAATCTTGAATCAACTAGACTGACTACTAGAGTATCGAAATATTAGGAGAGTACAACATAATACCTGGTCTTTTGTATTAGGTGCTTACCTACTTTGATGTTACTATAACTGATACTAGGTAGGTACTACAGAAATATTTGTATCGTATTATATTATAATTGTTAAGGTAATAAGCTTGTAATTTAAATGCTCGGCTCATCCGTTTCAACCATTTTTGAATGTAATATGGCTTGTTTGACCGTCTTAGACTGCGTTTGTTTAGCATTTGTTTTATTTGTTTAATCATTAAATGGTAATATTAAGGTATATCAAAATTACCTACCTCCTCTCGGCGGGATGAAACTTGTAAATGACATCCTGTCATCCTCGTGACCATTTAGTTAAAGTTTAAAACAATTTCAACTTCCTACCTGCGTCACGTTTGTATTAACTTATGTAACACAGTTTGCGGGACAATTTGATAGATTTCCCATATCGATACATAACACGGATAATGGATGGCCATTATAATTGTGGTTGTTGTCACTTAAAATCCAACCACTGACGTATGTTTAAAATTGCGACCTTTCGTGATTATTGATTAATCAGATATACATATGTGGCGACAACGCACACACGTCACACGGTGACGTCACGGCGCCCTGAATCACGCTATCGAAGTTTTCTAAAATCACTGGCATATATACAAATGCTCCGACAACGTCAGTCGGGGCTCGGCCGCCTCCCAGGCAGCACATCTCGCCTGGCGGGAGATCCCCCTTTGCCAAACTGGTGACCCTCGACAAGAACACGTCCCTTCTGTGCACCGATAGCGGCAGCAGGCATCACTCCCCCCTCACCTCACCGCTCACACCCGACGGACAGCAGCGACATCTCCCCGCAGTCTAATCACCAGCCACACAAGCTCATCGGGTTCATCGCAGCGTATGCTCAAGACGCTTCCTGTCCCCGTTCCGGCTACTGTCCACACGACGGCTCCACTGACGGCTGGGTCACCAGTTTGGCAAAGGGAGATCTCCCGCCAGGCGAGGTGTGTTGCCTGGGAGGCGGCCGAGCCCCAACTGACGTTGTCGGAGCGTTTGTATATATGCCACTGATTCGAGAAAACTTCGATAGCGTGATTCAGGGCGGCATGACGTCACCGTGTGACGTATGTGCGCTGTCGCCACACATATTATGTTGAAAACATTTTAAATCAGCGAATTACGTTTATAGCGATCCATTCCTAGATAAAGTTATTGAAAACTAGTTTGTATGGCGCGAAATAAAATATTCGTCTCGTGATCGGTCAAATGACGTATGCATCAACTGACATTTCAAATCTTCTGATAGCAAAAGAAACTTAGGTATAACCAGTAAGACTAAGCACAAAAAATTGTCAAATAATAATATCCATAGTTAATGCCAACTCCATACTTTTGTAGTATCTTGCTCTTTAGTTAGTCTTATGTTGAATCTAGGTTATGTTAGTATGTGTATCTGTATTCTGTTTGTTATTTCATTGTATCATGCAGTAGTAGAATCATTAATAGATGACCCTATTAATGTTTATATTAAGTTGATAAGTTTGATAACATATACATAAGGTAAAGTCACTAATGCTCGACACTTTAATGAAAACACTATGTTTATATGAAAATCATTATATATTTATCAAACAAAACAATCACAGTTTTTTTATATGAATGCACTGTATCTTAGAAAATTATCTTAAGTAATAAAATTTCCAATAATCAACATACTTTTAATTATTATTAATTATTTTTTTTATATTGTCTTAAGTACTAATAGATAACATCACAAAAAAAGAAAATCACCTTAAGTAGACAGTCAAATGCACTAATAGTTGACATAATATTTAATTAATGCAGTTGGAGTTTTAAGGGCATCAGAGTGCTTGATATACTTAATTAACTTAGATAATAATTACTTATCCATCAACCTCTAATGCACTATCAAATTTGTACTTAATTCTATCACCAGTTATAATCATATTTGGTACATCAAGGACTTTAATTATTTGAGAATCAGTTATAGCACTGATATCCCTATCATTTTCTTTGAATACTGTTTTAGACTCATCACATGCTACCATTGCCATAACTTCAATTTCTGTTTTAGTTACTTTTTGGACAATACAAATATATTTGTAATATCTCTTTTTGCCAGGAAACTTAAAGATAACATAGGCACCTTGCTTAATTCTACTCTCTTTCTTATTTCTTTCTTCTTTATTTTAATCATCAGTGACTTCATCAGAAATATCATTCATGCTGTCTCCAGATTCTACCCATTCTTCTTCGGTAGTTGAGCTATTATAGTCTTTTTAAGTTTGTTTTTTATAATATTTTTAATTTTCTTCAATAACTTCTTATCACTCTCAAGTTTTCGTGCTTTTTCAGTCTCTTCTTTCTTTTTTTTCCTTTCCTCAGCTTTTTTTTTTCTCATCCTCTAATTCAGTCTTTTTCTTCTCTTTGTTTTCATGGTATCTTTGCCATTCCAAAGATGATACAACAGATGACACTTTTTCTTTCCTTCCTCCTTTTGAGTTTTGTTTAGCAGAGTTACCCTAGGTACCCCAAATTTTTTTGCCGCAGTTGACGTCGGAACTCCGTCGGAAGAATGCAGACGACATTCTTGAATAGTGGCTTCCATATCAGCCTCAGAGTAACGAAGGACAGATCCTTTTATTGGCGGCATAATTATCAGTCTGGAACAATAGAACCAATAATTGACATCATGTATACCCCAATAATAGACACCATGTCTACCTTTAGTTAAAGTGATCCAAAATTGTTGATATCTCTACAGTAATCTTTTCATTGGGAATAGAGTTCAAAATCGTACCGAACCTAACATAAGAGTTTAATATCTTGAAACACCAATGGATGACACGCCTGTCATCTATTAGATATTCATTATTTTTGGAACTAATAGTAGACATATCATAATTTGTCAGAAAAATATTAGCAAACACAAGAAAAGCATGTTTATCACTATCCCAACTTATCATTGATACATTGACAAATGAGTAAAAAGTATTTTTAAATATAAATATCGATTCAAAACTCACCTTCAAATTTCGGCGTCCTTAACATAAAAAATAAGAAAATGCGGAACGCGTGCTCACTCCGTTACATGATTGACAACGACTGACGACATTTTGAAATTTCGTTTAGAAACTGTTGGGAGTTTTTGAGAACAATTCATAGAGGGTGCTAGGTGGCCTATGATATTGTAATAAGAGTCATTTTACTAAAATTGTTCTTAATACAAGAACATTTTTCCGTAGGTGTCATCCTTTAGGTCACTGTCTGGCATTAGTGACTTTACCTTAATTCAAATAGACATTGTTTATCGCAACCTGTAGTCTTATTGATAAAGATAAGAGGTTGAATGAAAATCAAATTTACATTCATGCTTTTCCATTGATAAACTCAGCAGATAGGCAAGTCGTTATCAGTTCCGTTATGATTGGGTGGTGATAAATGCAATCTTGGAGATTCAAGGTGATCGATATGCAAACAGTTTAATGTGTCGAAAATTGATAATCACCTGGTCGTTTTTGCTTTCTAAATAATTTCGAAGACATAAATATTGAAACTGGTGTTTCAAGGAACATAAATATTGAACGGGTATTTTCTAAAGAAATCGGAGAAGTCTCAAATCCTTTTACCAGAGATTATTATCGTTCTAAAGCAGACAAAGAAACTAAGAACTCTAACAGACAAACATTTCTTGTAGTAGAGACATATATGAGTAATAAAAAGGAATGTTTATACAGTAACGCTGAATTAATTATTCATGAACTGCTATTTATAGCTATTCTTTGTGAATTTTTTACTGAATATTTCGAAGTTCGCACGATAATACCTACTGTAGTAGATTAGGATCCGTATCACGTAATTGAGTGAAAATTCGATGTCGTAGGAAGTAGAGCAAGGTGATTCGGCTATATCAAGGGCGGTTACCTCAAGAATATTGTTAAACTGAATTTTCACGTTGAATGCTACAGATTTTTGTGTATATCAAAACGCAATTTATAATTAAATGCATGGGATATCAGAGTCAGTTAAATAAGATTAACTAGGCTTCTGTGGCTCCTTATCGTCCTAATTTTTACGAGTTGAACTCAATAACATAGATTATTATTTCAAAACTGTTTTAGAGCATGTTTAATAATAATAATTGACTTAAGAAAGTAACGAAGTGAGTCCTAGTTTCTACAAACTTATTACGATTTGATTCGCATTTTTATTTGACTTGCCAATCTAATAACTTTATCGGATATTAAATTAATTCCATTGCCCTTAGCCGACTAAAAATATTCAAACCAATAGGTTGATCGTCTTCACAAATATCACCTTTATCACCATTTCCTACGGTCCTGATTTCGACAACAGTTTCTGATTTCCTGTTATTTTAATTTCCCTTTTTACTTTTCTTGAATGGTTTTATTTTTGTACCCACTACTTTCACATTCTTAGCACTGGATGTGTGCCAAGGGATTCTGTTTTATCGAACAATGATA
The DNA here is from genome assembly GCA_963932265.1 of Thymelicus lineola. NCBI lineage: Eukaryota > Metazoa > Arthropoda > Insecta > Lepidoptera > Hesperiidae > Thymelicus > Thymelicus lineola. The sequence continues at coordinate 4,654,943 of OZ010698.1, read as the reverse complement.
CAATTGCCAGTTTTATTCTTTCATCTTTAGTTTTTGCGAGACCTTGTGTTTTTTGGGATTCTTGTTTTAAATCCATAAAATGTCTTTCTGAAATGTTTTTAAAAGTGATTTTGTTCTCAATTTTTATCTAATACAGTGGACCCCCGGTAATCCGGCCCCTGTCTAATCCGGCACCCCCTGTAATCCGACATGGCCTATTATTTATTATTGAATATTTTTTTGACAATCTTCGCTAATGCATGATTGAACAAACTTGTACGCACCACTTTGCACGCACATTGTGCTCGACACGTAGGGTATTGTTTTGATTCTGATTGCTTGTATGATTGATGTATGAAGTATGATTTGTACTTCAAAGTACATAATATATAACATATATAATCTTATCATTTGATCTGTAATTTGTTGGATTACAAGGTACTCTTTTGTAAAAAAATCCGGATTATAGGGGGTTTTAGGCAGTACTCTATAATCCGACAAATTCGCTAGTCCGACACTGCCCTGCAAAACGTTTGTCGGAGTACCGGGGGTCCACTGTACATAAAAATCTCGTGTCACGTTGTTTGTGGTCCTCCTCCGAAACGGCTCGACCGATTTTATTGATTTTTTTTTGTGTATATTTGGTAGTTATGAGAATAGGTCGTAAAGTATATTTCATAGCGCTAGATTATTACGGTGTCCTTAGCCAACATTTTTTGGCAGAACAACGTTTGCCGATTCAGCTAATAAATTAATATTAATTTGTTACGGTCCTACGTGCTACCAAACTACCAATAAATGAAACTCCAAATTAGTAAATAACGATGAAAAACAGCACTATTAGGTACTAAATATTACTAGGAAACTTTATATCATAAAATCCGATTCAAAGTACAATTGTAATCTGGTCACAACGTAATAAATTACGAGATGTTATCGTTTTATTCTGGTCATGCGTTTAAAAATTTTAAAATTTAATTTAGCCGATAATTTGATAAGCTGATAATCGCGTAAGACAGGAAGGAGCAATCACAATTGAGTGCAGGGCAATGTGCCCTTGAATCTACATTCGTCCTTTTAAACGCTCACGTATACGTAATTTATGAATGGTACGCAGTTTCATTGATACGGGCCGAATGGGCGTGTCTGGCGTATTTATAATATCTCTACGTATTGGATGCTGTCCACGCGATGATGAACGTGTGTTATTCGGGATCGAATATAAATAACAATTTAGATGGGTGTTGCGTCTTGTGTGGGGAAGTATTACGAATCCTTAGATTGCATTACGAGTTACGACACTTTTTAGTTCTAAATAAGAAATTTTATTCGTTCAATTAGTTTTTATCATGTTTTTGGATCGTCTTTAAAAAGGAGATGGAGTTCTTGTTTTTCTGTTACTATTAAAATGTAAAAGTTTAGATTTACTGCATAATTGGCAATAGCTACATTAAGCTTATCCTTTCCTTTTTCCTATTAGCGACCTTCAGAAGCTTCCGTACCCTCTCTTGATGTCATAACAAACCAACAGACCGAAATTGTCATTTTATTTCAGTTATGTTCGTGGATTTAACAAAAGTCATTTCATTGGAACATAGGTAAGGGTAGATTATGTAATGAGGCTTTATGCATATTTGTGCACGGAATTTTAATGTTTTTTATTTGTGTTACGTGGAATCAAAATTTGCCTTAATAATGTTGAATATTTTTAGTTTGAGACTCTTTGAAGTCCTAATGAGAATAAGTTCCAAGAAGCGCCTCGGTTCTTTTTATGAAAGTGGACGCGTTTAAAATTTTCAAATTTTCATTTAAAGTTTTTGTAGTTCATTGAGATATTATTAGGTGCACAATAAAATGCTGCTATGCTGGAAATTGTGATGGGTTGAAATATTTTCGTGTGTCTGTTAGGAATCGATGGAACCTTTGTAAATTTTTTGTTCAATTACTTTACAACAAACTTCCTGCGTTATAACTCTTCAACCGAAAAAATATGCCGTAAAATATAACAGAGCAATTAATTACATTAGTTTGTTTATAATGGGTAAGACAAAATATTCTCAGAATTGGTGGGTAGGTAGTTATAGGTACGATTGCAAAATCATTTCATTTCACATTTTTATTCATTTATTTCTTCGTTATGCAATTAATTCGATCACTTCAAGCAACAACTACGACAAATAAGGTCCTATTTTCTGCGTTATATTTTGTTGCAATATATTTGGAAATTTGTCGAGGATTTGGGTGTAATATCCGGTTAGGTCATCGATATCTTTATGATATTTTATCATGAAATATTGGTATCAGCGGAAATAATATTATTAATAAAGTTTTATGGCTGTAGTGCATGTAAGTTATAATACTACAATATACTGTTGCCTATTTTTTAGCTGTTAAGCGGTAGATTTATCACCATATTATCACTAATGCAAATCTGCCTTTTATCGTTCTACCCTACTTATAGATTTTTCTTTTCTTATTTTTTTTCTATTAACTAATTTATCACACTAAGGTGTAATTAGTGAAAATTCTTAATTTACAATTTGCTGTTACAGGAAATCGTTATAAATAATCTTATAAACGGTTGTAAACTTCGCATCTTGAAAAGCATACAGTCCTATAAATAGATATAAATTCACATGCATAATAATTGCTACTTTTTTATTTAGGAAAGAGATTGCCCTAAAAATCCAAAATGTTATTCTTCAACTTTCAAATTTTTATTCTTAGATGCTAACTACACTATCCTCGAACGTTGCATTACTTGCATCTTGTATTGGTCATTATGAGATGATGTATTAGCAGTAGCACCCCCTTCCAATCTCACTGCTATTACGTACTTAACTACATCGCATAAAATAGAGGATATGACCGTAATGCAAGGGTCCTCGTGTTTCACCCAATGATTCAGAAGTTTAATCGACGTTTCCGAAGCTTTATTTTCTCTCACATGAATTAATGTTATACCAGAGTTCAGGATGCTGTCATTGATAAAAACAAGCGCGTGGGAGCTGTGTGTTGTTGACGTCCTTTTTCGTCCATGTTTTTACCTCTGTCACTCTTCGGTGAACACGCTTAATCGATTGACGAATGAGTGTCGCTGAACGATGCTTCAAATTTTGCAAGTGAATGAATTACAAATTTATAAAGAAAGTTAATGTTTCATTATTGTGATATTTGTTCACGTTTAGACGTTCACTAATAAAAAACTAAATCGATGTGCATGATACTCATAATAGGAGCTTTTAGTTTTCTAAAAGTCGAATACAATTTATGGAAGGGCAATAAAACATAGTATGTAACATAACTTGTATATTATACAAGTGGTAGCTTTATCGCTATGTTTATCATATATTCTAAAGATGGAAATTATAAAAAAAAACTTTACTGGGCTTAAACGAAGAAATCAATTACAAATGAATACATATTCTCCAACTCTTACAGTCTACTTCATGTCTAGGTACATTATGTAGAGAGATTCAGTCATCACATCACTATCGTCACTCACAATGCTTGGCAGACAATCGTTATTTGAAAATGGAATGAGAGACGAATGTTACACAGTTATCAATGTAATCTTCGCCTCGTTCTCAATCCAATGAATGAATGGATGGAGTGTATGAATGGCCCCAAGCCAACATTGCCGGTCCGCCCGTAACCTTGCTCGTAGATGCCCGCCAATCGCTAACTACTATTTAAAGTTTAGTCGGTCATTAAACTGACTGGCTCGGCTGAAACGCTGCTGTTACGTAAAATCAGTTTGAGGTCCTATTAATGGCAATGGAAAACTCAGTGAATACATAGCACTAATAAAATCAGAAACGTGTTTAAAGTAGATATTTTCAGTGTCATAAGGATTTATGGGAATTAATAATAATGGGATTTAGTAGTAGTAAATAATTTAACAAATAAACCGCTTGAGCTCAAGAATAACAAATAAAACTCACTTAACAAAAATCTTACTTTGTTTGTTTTGACGATACAGTAAAGATTTCGTGAATCGAATCGGCTTCAATTGCTATATAAAACAAAAGTCTTACCATAGTCTTGGAACTAAAGATTGAAAGCTAGCAAATAAGAATAACAAACAACCAGAAAGACCATAAATATTTGCTACGCCACGCCATTCAATATAACGGTAAGAGCTATAAAGGCTTACGGATATTGAAATCTTAACTGTTTATCCTTCTAGCTTTGAATGTACTAGTAACTTTGTAATATGGAGATTATTTGCGGGACTTGAATCAGACTCCTTAGATTAACTTAAATTGAATGTTATTGCAGAGTCGTTTGCCTTTAATTTATTTAGTTCTATTAAAATGTCAAGATATACCAAAACACGCACGTACATTGTATAATTATCTGACCTAGTTTCTATTGAACTTTGAGATTCCACTTGCATCCTATTAATATTATAAATGTGAAAGTTTGTGAAGATGTTTGGATTTTTGTTCCTCAATCACGCCACTATTTAACCGATTTGGCTGTTTGGAATGGAGATAGATGATAAAACGATATCCACGCACGCGAACCCACGGACATACAAATGTAAATTAATTAATTAAAAATATCGTTTTGATACCACTCTACCGCATTATAAATGATAGTGAAACTTTTTTCAGGAGTATTTTAGGTACCAACTCGTCGTAAACCATGCTTGATATTCATCAATTTTGTCATTAACTTTGTCATCTGTGTCTGATACTTGTCTCAAGTTTCCCAGGTTTCTCAGATCGAATGCATATGCAAACTGGAACTTGTTTGTTCCATATTGAGGTTGAATTTACACATTTATCATTTAGAACAGGATAAGGAATCTCGTCTGTCTGCAAATAAGGTATTAGAACCAAAGATGGGTAGCGGAAGGCCCTACTTGATTGATGATCTTGAGTTCCTGGTGCTTTTCATGTTGGGCCTTTGAATTATTTTGGTATTGTGTCGAAGAGGGGTTACGAGCTGAAGTAGCAATTTCTGAGTCTTGTTTACCTTTTGCGTTGACATTTGCGCTAAAGGTCGTATCTGATTCTTTTCCTCGGAACCAACAAAATCTATCTCAACGTTTTCCCAAAGTTATAGTTTGGAGTTGTTTTCAGCCTAGATATTTATTGCTGCTTTGAGTTCCATTCATATTATTACAACCACATGACTGTTATTTAAGAATGAATCTAAAAATGAACCAAGTCTCACGCGGTCATTGCATGCGAGTGTCGTTTCGCCGTGAATGCCATTGACATTGAGACGGTATGCATGCTACCATCTTGAAGCATTTACAACCGTCGAGAACGACGCGATTATTGATTTCAATTATTGATTCGTCATCGTCATGGCTTTAGCGCCGTTTGTAACTGTTATGTTAACTGATTGTTTGATTACTGTTTGGATAATGGATTTATCTTTGGATAAAGCTGTTGTTTCATGGTTGAATACCGTTCTGGGACTTTATGAATGATTTATTGGCAAATTAAGGTTTGTGAACCAGGACAATTGGAGGCTATGAGAGTGAGTTAGGGGTAGATAGTCGTAATAAATTGAATGTTATGAATATTCATAATTAAAATAATATATTAGCTTAATATGTATGTTATCTTCAAGATAAATTAAATATATTGAACAATATATTGAACCGTTATGTTATGGTAGGTTGGGAAATTCTAGATAAAATGCGACAGTTTAATGAAATGAAATTTGTTGAAGAGAAAAGTGTTTTGTCACGCATCGACGAAGTATGAAGACATTTTAAGATAAGAAAGAGATGATAGATATATAATGGCCGAATAAAGAAGTGACAATTTCCTCATTTTAAGCTTGAAGATGGTGTTCTTGATTGATTAAAAATGTTGATTTAACTAAATAAACACAAAGGTAAATTTAATGTTACAGGTTTATCTGTCATTAGTGCTTGTCAAGTTTCAACTTTCCTCGATAACCAGTTATGCTGTGATGAATTATGGTGAACGCACATTTATCGGCATCGTAAGCGCTGTCAGCATCGACAGATAGACTGTCAGCATCAGCATGACAGATGCCAACGCATATGTCATCCGCATCGGGCTCTCATATGATTTCATACAAATGCGATACTGACAGCGCTTACGATGCCGATAAATGTGCGTTCACCATTAAAAATATCGGCATAAAATGCAAAAAATGTTATGGCTACGATAATATCATCTGTACGATCTTATTTGGTTAGTAATTTAAAATAAATTTCATCGCAGCACCTTATTCCTGGTGGTCCATACATCGAATGCTCGCGTAAGCAACGATGCGTCCACACGAGCAAAAAGGCTAACCGGTAATGACTGCAGGCGTCATCTGTTGTCTGGTCCTTTGTGAGTGCATCAGTCACTGTTTCCGTTCCCTCCATCTCGCTCTTATTGTTGCGTGCATTAAAATTTTCATATCTGTTTACATGGTCATTGAAATCAAGAGATCAACAGTACTGATTTGTTGGTAGCGCTTAGGTTAGCTTACAGCTTTTGCTTACTTGTGCAACCACTATTTATTTATTTATAAATCTCAGGTCAGTTGCCTAGCAAACAAAAAGTCAGCACCAAAATGTTACTTTAGCCACTCAGAGCCGTTTTCTATAAGTATAATACAATGAATGATAACCTATGTAAAAATTATCTCTGGATATCTTAGCAGATTATATAAAACAAACACAAAGACTTTTTGAAATGAATCTGAGTATTATAGACAGATAAAATATTGAGAACGGCCCTAAGTCATCCATAGAATTTGAATAGATACTGAAATGGCCATTCGCGACAAAATTTTACGAGTGCATTGCTTTTGCTTTGGAGCTCGTAAGGGCATCAGTAGGTACTAGTTGTTCTCTTTCAAACGTGTAAGCATAGTCGAATTTTTACACTAACTCCTGCATCAATCCAAACATCCTCTTGTACCTCAGTTTGTACACTTCATGATTTCTCTTCTCTTTAAATACATTATGAGACAATTCCGTACATTCCAGTAACATTAAAACTTTCACGCTCGAAGCCTTACAAAGTAAGATACAAGCGCGGTTCACAGAAATTCCTAGAACAATGATGGGGTTAACGCTCTAATTGCCGTTTCATAGCCGGATTATAGGTTACAAGTAACTGGTTTTTATTGCAACATTCACACAACACTGCGGTGTATCGGTCTCGTGGTGTTTTAATGATATTTATACTGTGCCCTTATCTATTGAAATGTTTATCCTTTCTAATAGTACGATACAAGTGGATACAGCTAGTTAATATTCAGCAATAACATTATGGGTTTGCAGAACTAGAACACAAACTTTCTTTACTACGGAAATAATAGAAATAATCGAGACAAACTGTACAAAGACTATTCTCAATCTTATATTACCCATTGTTGAAGGGGTCAGTAGTTTTTTTGCTGGCAACGCATCGGTGGTGCTTTTGATATTGTCGATATGCATTGAAATTGAATATAATATGGATTATATGGTCGACAGTCGTTTACTATTAGATTGCTGTGTCCGTACATCGGCTATTACTTTATTATTCATCCTAGTTTCTATGAAATTTTTTGATAAATGATAGACCTAGAGCTACTGTTTCGTATAAGAGTAGTTTGTATTTGTCTATTGCAATCCCAAAATGCAGTTACATTCCCTTGGGTCTCCTATCGGCAATAAAGGAAGGAAAAGTCTTAGAAACCGACTGAAATCCGAGAAGTCAGTCGATGACTTGGAAACTGATATTACTTTATATTCATCAGTATTTTTCAAATTCAAATTCATTGATTGCATTTCTCCAAAGGTTAGCAATGCTGTCTGAATGCCCTAATTCTAAGAATGTCTTTACGCTGCCTGTATTTAAATGAAAAGTCATGTCGGTTAATAACCTTTGCACGGTTACTTGAAGGGGAAACTCTGCACCTGCCTTTGCGTATTTTATGCACCTTTATTGAAATAATTTTGAAGTATCGAATATAAGCAAATAATCTTGAACATTGTTTTAATGTTTGCTAACGCTTCAAAAACGCATGTTTTTAATTAATTGTTTTTGTGGCTAATTAAAACGGAGACTAATTAATTTTTTCATAATATACCAGGCTTCATTAATTCAGTAGCCATTTTACCCACTTGCATTGAGTTTAACTTTGTTATGGTAGCAACTACTGGTTCAGTAAATAAGTCAGTTGTTCGATCCAATGCGAGCGTATCTTTTTAATTTCCATTATACAGGGACGACATGGAATTACTATTCCTATTCATAAAATCTTGTCACTGATAAGTCCAACCTCTTCCCAAAAATTAAGCAATTGAAGAAATACACTGTCCTTTGTTACCACCTCCTGTTGCGTATTGCTCTGCTTTGCGTACTGAAACTTACTTAATTTCCTATTTTGGACATTCTACATGTTATGACTGCTAATTCCTTTCTTTTGGGGTCGCATCAAATAGGAATCACTTGGCTCTTTGGATTAGCTTGTTAGCCAAGCGATTGTAAGGATTGTGATAACACTGGCGATCCGCGTGGCGTAATGGTTACCATTCCGGACCGCCTCGCCAAGGGTCCTGGGTCCGATTCCCAGCGAAGCGGAAATTTGAATGATGAGTTAGAATTTTCTCCATCTAGGTGTAAGGTGTAGTTTGAATTTATCTCTTTCTGGTTGTGTGTCCGTTTTTTATTTACTGTTGATACCTAACTCCTCGCTCTACTTCTGTAGTTAAGACAAGTGTCTCGACACGGCTTGTTCGCTTCATCATTAGTTTCCATGACTATGCCTATCGATAAAAAAATAATCGCCATTTAACGAGTACGCGACTCATTCTATTTTTCTTATGGTAACTTGTTCCGTACGTGGGAACGAGAATTGCGTTTTTATAGCGTTACATGTAATGTCAATTGGGTTCTTATATACTGGTTTATTAGTGGTATCTTTGTTTGTTTGTTTGTGGGAGAAAGTCGGAGAATTTGCTATGGTTCTATTATTACTTTAATTGTATTAATTTACAATTTAAAGGTCATGATTAGCTCATCCGCGTCATAGTTTTCAGTCTAATTGCAACGGTGTCTTTAAGTTATGATTGAAAAATTATAGGCATTATCTAAGTCAGTCTATATCTCCATTTTCTACCAATAAGCGAATGTAAACATTAATTTGAAACCAATTCGCTACGGACTTCGGTATTCACATATTTATATTTGGTTGCATTATCCAAATTAGAATGCATTAAAATTAGAGCTGTATCATGTACCTACAAGAAAGGAATCGCGTGCAGATCATGATTGACTGGAGTTTGTTGTTTGTGGTAAACGTTCCTGACCAACTAATTGGGGTATATCGCCGGCGGAACGTTAGATGCAAGTTCTAAGAAGCAAATTAGTTATCTGGAGATTGCTGCTGCAAGCTATGTAGATTTGGCAATTATATCTTCAGATTTGTGAAGAGTGTCGTGATGAGATTTCTCGGGGAATTATGTTTATATTATGCTCGCATCAAGAATACCTACTTTAAGTATAAATACTTTTGAGTGTGAGAGATATTGTATATTTATAATGTAGGTATATGTAATAATTGCTCAATAAATAGAAAATATGAAATTTAGATTTTTATAAAAAGGAAACGTATCCATTAATGATAATGTACTTATATTTTGACAACTTGTATTATTTGTATTAATCGTAACATGAAACACTTGAAATATGGTAATATAATATTATTGTACAATTAGATAGACATAATATTATTGTACGATTTGGTAATAATATACAATATACATAAAATTAAAATAAGGTATTTGAAAATTTATAGCAACGTTAAATGTCAACTACTTGCTAATTTTTAAAATAGGTGATTATTTGTAACGGGAAGTTAAATTGTTTGCCGGTAGAAATATTTTAATTATTTTATAAAATACCATTAATTTTGATGATTTGGAATTGTTTAAATCAGTTATTGAATTGTGTTTATTATTATTAGTATTTATTACGATCTTTTTACGTAGAATTACAAATTGTTTGTCTTGTCTGTGGTAGGTATATCAGGTGATACTCGTAATTATGGTGTGGGGGTAGACAGTTGGGTTGATAAAAGCGAGTGTTTGTAATTGTCTCGTTTAATTCAGTGTGTGAGCTGCTCTTCTGCAGAAGTTAAGTACTTTGAAATATTTTTATAATGTTACTCTGCCAGTCTATTTAATTATTGTTTAGTATCATTCTAATTAAAACGATTGTAGTGTCATAATGTTGTAAAGCTATACTGGAAGCCAGCTTTCAATTCAATATTGTCGTACTGTTTGTTCCGTTTTAAAGTGTGTAATATTGATACGAAATGTGGAATGATATAATATAATATTACTGCGGTAATCTTGTGCCGTTGGGGTTTCTTTCCCCTTAGTTCTTCCCCAACGACTAAAGCACATTGCGAACTAAGGGTTTCAATAAATTAATTGCCGCAAATAATGTGTATCATTTACATACCTCCATAATAATATGAAAAAGTCACAATATCATAAAAAATAACTAGTCATTGTGCTTTTTTGGTTTACCTTTATTAATAATAGTACAAGTTGCAAATATTTGTCGAGTCTCGCTTTATAACATGACTTCCAATTTATATTTCTTGTCTTTTCCATAACCATTACACATTGAATCTAACATCAGAAGTGTAGGAGTCGGACTCGCGTTTTTAATAATATATGTATCCTAATATGTGTTTATTTTCCAAGTTTCAGAATAGAAGAAAAATTGCGGCCCCGGACCAGCGGAACTGTGACGACGAAATAATAAGTTTTCGACGCAAGGATCTGCTACGTCACGAGATGGACAATTATTATAGTATTGAAACATCCAACAAGTGATCAAGGGAATCTCCTTAGAACAGCACCGAAGTGATTTCAAGAACGGTAAGGCCCTTAAAGGGCTTTGTTTTATGATAATGTTTAAGGATTTTATTATATATATATTTTTTTTCTGTGCATTAAGTAATTTAAACATACAATAAGGAGGCGGAATTCTCTCTGTCCGGACATCACGAGAAAACCTGTGAATTATTTGATTAAAAATAGACTTAATCGGATTAGAATTGAAGACTAACTTTCAATTTTTTTTTACGTACAGTAGATATAGAGGTTTCAAAGAATAGGACGTACTAAATACGTACTAAATAGCAACAAAGTAGGTGTACAAATTAAATCTTTCTTCGGTTATGACTATCTAATTATTTACTAACTGCTTACAATGAAATGAATTTTCGAACATAAATAGTACCTATACATATATTTTACATATAATTTAATATTTCTTTATAATTTATATACCTAGTATAGACACTATGTAGATTGCAACAAATTCGAAAGGGAAAGACTAGTGCGCCAGGCACCCAAACAAAATGATAAGAAAAATAAAATCTATTATGGCAAAATAATAATATACTTACTAAAATCAAACAAAACCGTAGGTAATCTATATCGACACAATACACCAGATGTAAACTTTTAGAATACCCACAACTAGTTTTTATTTTGGTAGGTACCTATGTTATTTGTTTAACATTCGAATAAGACTAAAAATGACTTATTTATTTCCATGATTTGTAGGTTGAATCAGTATGTAGGTATAAATGTATGACAATTATTTGTGAAATATGAATATAGAGTAGACTGACGACAATTTTATTATTTATTTGAAAATTAATTAAAGCAATTAAAGTACATAATTGAATCATGTAAATTGAGAGGATAAATATCATTAGAAATAATATTTAATGTTCTAATAATATAATATGCATAACTGCGTAAACATAATTACACAAATAAGAAAAAAATAGGTAAGTAATCCAAAAGGAAGACGTCGTTAGCTATGGAATAACTCCATACTTATATACTATAATATTATAAATGCGAAAGTGTGTTTGTTTGTTCCTCTTTCACGTCGCAACAAAGCTATTATATGGTATGATTTTTGTGTGTGGAGATAGTTAGGAGGGTGGAGAGTAACGTAGGCTATTTTTTTTACCGCGGTAAAAGCTCTCATTTCCATGGGAAGCTCGATGTTTTGTTAGTTGTTAGATATTTAGTTCCGGATTTTGTTAATAGATGGCGTTAGTAAAATTCATTTGCAAGTTCTGAATCACGCTTTCAAATGACACAATATGTAAATTACTAAAGTCATAGGCAACTAATTTATAAATGAAAATCTGAATTCGCGTTGGACTTTGGTTAGAAATTAATATTGTAAAGGAATAAGTCGATAAGGTTATAAACTTAAAAGACATACGATTTGATTTTGGTTTTTGGTTTTGGTTTGCTTCGTGAACTGGTTTTGAAGACTGTTGTTGTTTTGGCTTAGAATAATAATTATTTTTACGGATAGTAGGTTTTAAAATTTAGATATTTTATGACTTTTAACAACATTTTGTGTTGTATTTGTTTAATTTTTTTTTTACTTTAAATAGTTTTAGTTATTAGTAGTTAAATAATTTAGATATAAGTTTTTAAAAGTGGATAACACATTTCATGTTAGTTAGTAGTAGTTAGTTTCATTAGATATAAGTTTTTTTTAAAGATAACACATTTTGTGTTGTATTTTTTTTTAAATTAGACTGCTTTATTTTTTTCCTTTTTTTTTGTAAAACTCTTCAAATACAAATTATAATTTCAGTGCTAGTAAATTTACTTAACACTTGGTAATTCTAATAAGTTATTCGGATTCAATTAGGTTATATTTAGTTTTGTGCCTAAAAACACAAATAACAATTTTCTAGTATTTGCTAGTTAGCTTGCGTTGTAGTACCCACATATAAAACAATATTTACGACCCAACTCGGAAAGGTTCGTTTATTAAGTCGTAAAGAGTCCAGGACTAATTATTGACATTAAATAATAATAATATGTAAAGTATCGGTTCATCTCAGTTATATTGTCAACTTTCAATGACCCTAGTGCGGACCAACGTCAAAATAACCTTATCGATAATTAATCTTATTATTGGTTTGCGTAGCCACACGTAAAATATTTCGATAGTTAATAAAAGTTTATATTTATTTTTAATGCTTTTAAAACTATGATTATATCTGATATATTAAACTATGATATATTATCAAGAAATTCTTTTTACTTTTTTGTATTACTTAAAAATATTGTAAAGAAGCTTTTTTTTTTCTCTTCGAAATAAAATAAAGGTAGTAGGTAGGTACTGCTAATTGTCAATATCAATAATAAGTGGTATATATTTTTTGGGATGATTTGACTTGACATTCAAAAACTTCAATTTTCATAAAAAAATAATTATTTAAAGGTATTTTTATACTTTAATTGTCCATGAGAGTGAATTTTTTTTTTGTTTGTCTCTATACTAAGAAGAAGTTTAAGTAACCGTTATGTGACTGAGATGTTCTTTAAATTGACATTTTTGTTTTGTTGGTACAATTGAAACAAAAATAGCGCAGTAGGTACTGTGTGAAAATTGCATTACGAGTAGAAACTGTTTAGATATTTCTCAAATAATCTTGAAGAAATCTTAGCTTCTTACTTTTATTACATTTACAATGACATGTAATATAATTTGCTGTAATATTTTTAATAGGGTTTACGATATAAACATTTATGTATTACTAACTGAACCTTACGCGATTTGCAAAAAAAAAAACAACTAATTAATAATCACAATCAAATACAGCCTATTAACTTAGAAATAATGTAGTTTTCAATTTGTGAAAGAATTTTTCAAATCGGTCGAGTAGTTTTTGAGTTTATTCATTACGAATTTACAAAAATGTAAATCTTTCCTCCTTATAATAATATCACGTTTTTTTTTAAAGTGAAACTTCTATGTAGACGCGGCACCGTATTAGGATGTTTTTTTTCTGTCACGAAAATACGTTACGGCCGCTTGGAAGGGGTTAATAATTAATTTAATAATTAATATATTATTTCAAAAGATTTTTTTATATATTTTATTTTGAAATGTTTGTATGTAATATAGCCCCAGTGAGAGTATATAGCAAGGAATATGACTCGACATACATTACATAATATAATCTTTAAGATTTATCCACAATGATTTATGATGAATTTAGATATTAGACACATACTACTCAATTACACAATTAGACAATTAAAAGACAAAACACAAAGATCTTATACAATTAAAAGATCTAATTCTATTAATTTCACAATATTTTTTTTTTATTTAGTTTCAATTAAGTTTATGTTATAAGTAAGTAAGTAACGATAGCAATTTACTATTGTCTACGGTTATTGTAGTAATTAATCATCACTGTTAAATTTTGTACTAATTGTTTTGAATCGGATGGCCAAACGGAAAAGATATTTAGTATCTTCGATATTGTTAGTTTACGTTTTGTCACACAATCGTGATGTGGATTGAAATGAAATATTATACAATGGATGGGTAAATTTTGAAATGAAATGCAATAATAATTGTGTAAGGATAATTTAAGAAGTGATGATTAAATTACTGAACAAACTGCTGATTATGTCTACTGAGTGAGAGTCCTAGCCTGACTCATGTGCAGCAGGTGAGAGGCTGGATGATATTACTGAACAAACTGCTGATTATGTCTTCTGAGAAGTTCTAGTCTAGACTCATGTGCAGCAGGTGAGAGGCTAGATCAAATCAATGAATAAACTGCTGATTATGTCTTCTGAGAAGTTCTAGTCTGACTCATGTGCAGCAGGTGAGAGGCTAGATCAAATTAATAAATAAACTGCTGATTATGTCTTCTGAGAAGTTCTAGTCTGACTCATGTGCAGCAGGTGAGAGGCTAGATCAAATAGGGATGTTGACACTAATTATAAATTAATAAAAAATATGTCTAAAGTATTAGTGGTAACATTTAAAGGCCTATTTTAAGGCCTTATTTTATTGAAATCAATCACAATAAATTAGATATCATTAATTTTAAATGTTAAAAATTGTACTCACTCTCACATGACCTTAAACGCAATTTTGAGAATATAACGTAATTGCTCCTATTTTATATGGAAATTCAACAAACTTTGACGTTTTTGGTGGGAAATTTGATAATGATTTTTACTTATCAATTTTTGTTTTTAAATTGAAGATTATTATTTTTATAATATTTATTTTTCGTGAATATCAAGGTTCTATCTATAAAATAAAATTAAATCCTAAAAATTAGTCAACATCCCTATTACTGAAGGAACTGCTGATAATGTCTACTGATTTAAATGCCCTAGCCTTACTCATGTGCAGCAGGTGGGAGGCTAGTGGGCCCTTATGAAATGAAATGAAATGAAATAAAATATCTTTACTTGTGTTTATCTTAATGTGAAAAGAGACAATATTCGTAAATGTAGTAGGAACTATATTATCTTGGTATTTTTGTGTACTTAGTATGTATAACGATGTAGTATTTTTAGTACTTCGAGAGCGAAGTACATGTCAGTCTGGCCGTGAGAGATATTGTATATTTATAATGTAGGTATATGTAATAATTGCTCAATAAATAGAAAATATGAAATTTAGATTTTTATAAAAAGGAAACGTATCCATTAATGATAATGTACTTATATTTTGACAACTTGTATTATTTGTATTAATCGTAACATGAAACACTTGAAATATGGTAATATAATATTATTGTACAATTAGATAGACATAATATTATTGTACGATTTGGTAATAATATACAATATACATAAAATTAAAATAAGGTATTTGAAAATTTATAGCAACGTTAAATGTCAACTACTTGCTAATTTTTAAAATAGGTGATTATTTGTAACGGGAAGTTAAATTGTTTGCCGGTAGAAATATTTTAATTATTTTATAAAATACCATTAATTTTGATGATTTGGAATTGTTTAAATCAGTTATTGAATTGTGTTTATTATTATTAGTATTTATTACGATCTTTTTACGTAGAATTACAAATTGTTTGTCTTGTCTGTGGTAGGTATATCAGGTGATACTCGTAATTATGGTGTGGGGGTAGACAGTTGGGTTGATAAAAGCGAGTGTTTGTAATTGTCTCGTTTAATTCAGTGTGTGAGCTGCTCTTCTGCAGAAGTTAAGTACTTTGAAATATTTTTATAATGTTACTCTGCCAGTCTATTTAATTATTGTTTAGTATCATTCTAATTAAAACGATTGTAGTGTCATAATGTTGTAAAGCTATACTGGAAGCCAGCTTTCAATTCAATATTGTCGTACTGTTTGTTCCGTTTTAAAGTGTGTAATATTGATACGAAATGTGGAATGATATAATATAATATTACTGCGGTAATCTTGTGCCGTTGGGGTTTCTTTCCCCTTAGTTCTTCCCCAACGACTAAAGCACATTGCGAACTAAGGGTTTCAATAAATTAATTGCCGCAAATAATGTGTATCATTTACATACCTCCATAATAATATGAAAAAGTCACAATATCATAAAAAATAACTAGTCATTGTGCTTTTTTGGTTTACCTTTATTAATAATAGTACAAGTTGCAAATATTTGTCGAGTCTCGCTTTATAACATGACTTCCAATTTATATTTCTTGTCTTTTCCATAACCATTACACATTGAATCTAACAAGTGCAAGAAGTAGCGATAACTGGTAGAGAATGATTTTAGCATTAAGCCCGCCTTTTGTACCACATTGTTAATGATGCAACAAAGTTTAAATAAATAAACCTAAGATTCAGTGAAAATTTAGACTTGTTAACGTGAGCCTGAGCTATTCTTTATTTAAAACTGTAACTTGAAAAGATCACATCATTTCCTCAGCATTTTTAAGAATATGTACCTCATTTTTTATTTCTATGGTTCTGAAATGTTTCTTTTTGTTGCAGGTAAATTCAACAACCCACGTTTCGTAGCCTGTTTCGTAAGTTCAGAAGCCTTACAAAAAATCTTCCTTGCTTGTTATTGTAAGTATATTGAAAACTTGAGTATTCTATTTTTAGTCGTAAGTCGTAACGCAAGGTGTTTGAAGCCATGGCCAATGGCCTATACAGTTTGCTAGGCACAATATTTTTGTCGTTCACCTTTTTGTATCTACTTAAACATTTTACACCTGCGTTCATGTATTCAAATATTTGGTACCTATTTCTGTAGTTCAACACAGTTTTCTACTCACAGATAGTTGAGTCGCATAAAAAAGCACCACGGACAACAAACATAATAATTGTCCCACTATTGGCCTCGGTTTCTCACATGGAGAACATTATGGCAGATTTCCTCACGATACGATAATAATATGCTTCGTGAAAATGCAAGGGATACTTTATGTATAATGTATTATGCTATTCAATGAACGTTAATTAAGAGGATAAATATGGCGCCGATTAAAACTATAGTCCGTACCCAAGGAAGAGCAAGATAACGATATGATGATTGATGTTTTTACATTTAAGTAAGCTGCTGTCTGTATTCCATAACCTGTTGGATGCGTTGTTGATTCCTTATTAGGAGTTTGGATAAGATATCTTTACACTGATATAAACTTATTTATACTATAATAGTTATCTATCTAGGTAATATTCAAGTGTCCCAGCACGAAGTGACCGCCCAGCGTCTCCTGATTATTTTGACAAAACTACCAACAAATATCATTAAGGTACAGGTCTTATCGGTTTGGTTTTTTAGAAGCAACGGAGTGGGAGAGGGAAAGGGAGATTTTGACGATCTCTGATTTGTAAAACCTACCAAAACTATAAAAGTTTCGTTAAAGTAACTATAGCATCTTCGATCTTTTTACTGGGGGTTCGTTAGTTACTGTTCCTCTAGAATTGATTACTTTCGTAAAAACATTAACTGCTTAGTGGTGGAATTTTCTTTAATCTTCGCCAAGACTGTTAGGTATGGTACAACTGTACTGTAAAATTTTCGGTTTGTATTTAAAATGATTTGTTTCTTCTGACGTCAATGTGTGAATTTAAAAAAGTGTTACCGTTATACGTTCTACAACTACGAAATAACATAACATTATTATACATCACCGATATCTAATAGCCGGATCTTCAAATACCGAGCCCTATTCCGCAACACCTGTACTGACTGTAGGCGGTTGGTTTTAGTTTCACAATGCATTGTTCGACGTTTGGTGCAAAACTGCGAATGTTCAAGCGATGCATAGATCGATGATAGGCCGTTGCATCGTTTGTGGGTTTCGATAGTAAATATTTACTGGTTTTGTTGAGTTTTTGCGGGCTCTAGCTATTAGCGTATAAGTACACGTAATTCAGGGCGTTTAGATCATATTTCTTTCTTTATATATTTCCTCCTTTCTTGGTGATTTTGGTGTGTTTTGGTGGCTTTTGGTGTTTTTGATGTCTAGTTCCAATGTTGAAAGCAAGAGCGGTCTGGGCCACTGTAAGTTGGAGGTTCTTCTAAAAACCTTCGACATGACTTTCTATTGATTATTATCTAACGGTAATTTTCGGAGTCTGTTGCTTAACGTAGTTACTTTGGTATATTGAAGACTAATGCATATGAATGCCATTAGACTTGTTTCTTGAAATATAGCTATTTATTGATTTAGCTTTATTTGTAACACTAATAAAAAGAATTTTTGTATCGCGTATGTAGTTAATACTGCAGTTGCTGACTGCCAAGCCTAGTTGTACAATGCAATAAAACATTTTACGGCGTTTGGATAACATGTGAACACCAACTATGTAGGTAAGTATATATTATTTCCCCGTTGACAAAGATTGAAAGTTTTGGTTCTTATTTCTGCGATCAATTACGTTACATACAAAGAAGATGACGTTGCACCAACACAGAAGCATGCAGTTATTGCTTTCTATTTGACCTATAAAGGTTTATTGGAAATGCCTTTTGTTCTTGTCCGAGATCCAATTTATACGGTGTTAAGTCTGGGTCGTAGGATAACAGAGGCGTCTATAATACTCGAACAAATTGAAAATGGCTGGAAGTTTTGGTTTTTATTTTTCTTTTGATAAGTTTTAAAGAGAATCTTGCCTTCGCTTCACCTTAGCTGTCTGCTAATGACCATTGTCACACTACTTACGAGCAAAAATTACCAAGTCACTACACTTCACGAACATAACCGCCCAATCTTCCTTACCTTAGTGCCAATTACTACCGCAACAGCTTGCTTTCTTTAGTTTTCTACTAGATACCTAACGTAATACCTAGTTGTCTATGAAGGAACTGCAGTAATGAAAAAACTTCTAAGCACTAAATGTAGCAAAGAGACATTTCTGTGCTAACGATATCGTTTTGCCTATCGACGATAATTTTCTGTTTCCTTTTATCTCCGTCTGAGAGACAAATGTGTCCGAATACAAATTGATTGTATAAAGTTGTAACATAATTGTTATAAGATATCCAAATACCACACGACACATGATTGATTGAGCAAACGGACCGTAAAAACCAACGTTTCAATATATTATCTTTTATTGCAATGTTATTTCTACTGGCAGTAAAATGTTCTATAACTTATTTTATTTATTGCTATAAATTGTGATCGTTCGAATGGCTAGACCACGAATTGTCGTTTTAAGTAATGCCGAGAGCACCTTTGTGGTATGATGGTTAGTACGAAGTGGTCGTCATATTATTGTGGCGACCCGTGTGGCGCAATGGTTACCAAGCCGGATCGCCGCGCCAAGGGTCCTGGGTTCGATTCCCAGTGAGGCGGAAATTTGAATGATGAGTTTGAATTTCTGTTCTCGGTCTGGGTGTGAATGTCCTTGTCTTCTGTGTAGTCCATGGTACCCACGACACAGGGAATCCTAGTGTGGGGCTATGAGTGTGAAGCGTTATATTTATTTATTTTATTCAGTTATGAAGACATTTATAGTCCATCCGACGATTCTGCCGTATATACGCCACACCGGTAAGTGTGCAGGTGGTGGTGTAGGTTAGCTGAAAAGGTTAGGTTCTCTTGATGTAATTTTCACTAATTTCTTACTAGTTATTTATCGTCTACACACACGCGTGAGAAACACTCGCCTTTAAACGGGAAGGATTTTTTATATCTTTAACAGACGCAGATATCGAGCTTTATTATAACCGGTTCTGGCGAAACACGATACCATTTAGATTTAGATACTTATTTAGAATAGTTAAGAAGCTCATTTAAGTCGATCGCTTTTACTTTTTGTCTTTTTAATATTCCCACAGATTAAAGGAAGTAGGTATTCGGTTTATTTATTTTTATTACTTACTTTCTAAATTTAAATAATTTTGATACTCAAATTACAAGTAATAAACTTGACAAATGCGAGATATATTCGTTTGGACAGGGTTCCGTACGTTGATTAAGTACGTCGAAGGTCGGGGCGAGGGGCGCTATGACTTTGAAACTTAGCTTGTCCGTCAATTTGTTTAGCTTAGTGCCATTTTTGTCTTGTTTGATAGAGTTCCACCTGTGTTGTTTTTATTGAGGTCCTCGAAAATAACCAATTCCCCCATAGCAAACATGGCCCCCTCAGGTCTACCTCGAGAAGTCATTTGCTAGGCGAGTGGTACACGGATGCAATAATGATTGGACTGGGGCCGGACATAGACAGTTCGCAGATGGACGTCTCTAGATTGATGAGACGGGGTGGTTTTATTGGGGTACAGTGAAAGGACCTTTTGTAGTACTTACCTAAATCAGAATTCCGCCGAGACTCGACGTTACCCTGTCGCGTATATTATAATTCGCAACTTTGGGGTCGTGTACGCTTGATTTTAGAAAAGTTTCTTGCACTGTCATTACATCTATTTGATGGGTTGTGAGGAATTTACAAACGAGATCGATTTGGGTTTTTAAGCCGTTTGCATTGAAAGACGCTATGGCTAGAGAGCGGGGTTTTATCCCAAACTAAGGTGAGTGTTCCTATATTGGGTGTACTATCTATATTAAGGCGAGTATTATGGGGCGAGAAAACGCGACAGGGCATTTAGTAGGAACAAGTGAACGTTCATAGCCTTTGAAAGCTCGGAGGGCGACTGCGCTGTCCTCACCTCTGAGGCGAGGACGTTCAATTCGTTTAGTTTGACCTTGTCTTAAGGACTTTCTGTGGAGCCGGGGCTACTGGAGACCTTCTTAGTTTGAGTGCGGATTCCGACTTGGGGGCTGGCTTGCTCACGAGGGGCTTGGCCCACGCGTTGCTAGTCGGGGGTAGAAGAACCGGGAACTCGGCTGCGTTGCTGAGAGCCTGAGGTGCGATTAATCTCCATGGAGCGGAAGGTACTAAGTACGTTTATTTTCAAAACATTTAAGGGAATTATGAAATTATATGGTATTTGTCCTTACGAATAGGGTCGAAATTTCCAGAAATAAAAAGATATTTTCAACTAAGTAATTTTAATTTTCAATAATAAATAGCTTCAAAATACATAATGACTTTTAATATCTAAATGATAACGTCACAAGGTAATGTGACGTGGACTTGCGTAGTCAGTCTTGCAAAATTAAAAAAAAAAAAACATTTATTTCCTGTGATTGTGAGTCGTCATTTGTCATACATTTGCCAAAAAACCTCTTTGCCTTTTCGTACGCCTTTATATTCCTGTGACGCCCTCCGGGTAGATGGATGACGAATTATTCAAATCGCAAACGAATGAATTCAATGCCTTTGCTGTCAACTCAATTTCCATCTTTAAATATGATTTCTCTCGGTGTAAAAGATACATGTCTGCGTTTCAGTAATTTCCCAGGCGATCCCCTTAAGAGTTATGTATTCCCTCCTGGCTCATATTGTTATGTGTATTATTAGCTTTTGCTTGCGATTTGTTCCGTGTGGTGGCCGACATCAATATAGCATTCATTTTCAGGAGGTAAAATGTGAAATGAATGTATTCTTGAAATAAAGAATGCTTCGGCATTTTTGTCGGGGAATAGTTAGGGAATGAATTTCCAAAATAAACTGATGTAGTAAACTTTTCATTGAATCATCAGTTCAACTTTAAAATTGAGTTCTCTGGGGTACAAAAGTAGTCATATATATCTATAGTTGGATATTCTATATCTATAGTTTCTTATTATTAAAATCAATTTAACTCTATCGTCATTAAGACCATTAATGTATTTCAGTGGGTTCGGTGGAAAAAACTCATTCAATAGTGAGATACCTTTACTCTTACTTACGATAAGTTAAATGCTTGACTACAATGGTAATAACGGTACCTACCGTCCGTCATCACTACCTACCTAGGTAGTGATGTAGGATGTTAAGGGGACTTATTTAGAGACTGTTTACGCTTTTCTTGTTTTCTTCAAGACTCCCACACCATAGGCGGATGGGGACGCCAACGCAGGCAAGTGTGGAGTGGAATTCTCCCTTGTTTTTATCCTTATTTATAACTACGCTGTCATAAAATTGTAGAAACAAACAAAATATAATTTTATTAGTATTGGCGTCGATAGTAGGTAGTACCTACTTACCTAATATCTTAATTTCCCGCTATTTAATATCTAACAATAGCTTTAATCTTTCCTCTGCCACACCATTAAAACAATTATTGTGACGAGGTCACACAATATCCACTTATACCAATGTTTACCGTTACCTTTTTTTAATCTTTACTTTCATAGGATCGATGAAATAACAGGGCTCTTACAAGGATAAATCACGCTTGTTTGTCGGTTCGTATGTTTGCACATTATTTTACTCGGTTTCTACCAGCTATTGCGAGTTGAACGGAGTTCGTGCGGAGTTCGCTCCGCTCACAGTGGAAGGCGGGCATTATAAGTGGAGCACTTCATTAGCCCATACTTGCCCATACTTGACTGAGGACTAACCTGGAACCGAATATTTCAGAGAGTCTTAATATCTTTTAATTTTTTTTTATTTTTTCTTGGGTACTAATTTCATATTTTCTTTATACTTCAATATTCCAACAAATGACATTTATGGATAATGAAATATTATAAACTACATACTTATATTTATTCACAACGGCAATTTTATTCATGTAGCATGACAAAGCTCAAATTTTGTTAATCAGTTTTATCTACCAGCATTTCGAAAAGGTGCTTTATCATGGAGAAGAAGAATAGCCGTAAAGAAACTCCTCAGCACATCTTTTAAAATCACATTTATATTGATTAAAAAAATAAGTATTCCCTAACCTGAGCGGTATTGGTTGCATAGCTGGACATTTTCATGCGTCCTTATTATTTAAATATTCATGCTATAATGTAAGAATATAATAATTCATTTAAAGATATATACCTATGTGTGTTCGTTACAAGAAATACAATCTACCATCGTAAAATAATAGGTATGAACCGCGCACATTTTAATTGCTGGAATTAGCGGCAAGCTTGTACCTACCTTAATGACATTTTAATCTCCTCATAAAAGAATACGTACTCTTCGTACATACGTATGAAGCTATTATTCCTTTATTTGTCTGTACGTGCATTTCTACATAAAACCTTTTAATATATCCGTTTCCATTTTGTACTTTTTCTATACCAGTGAAGCCATTTCTAAGGCTTCTTTTCACGATAAATTCCTCTTTAGGGAGCGTTCGCGCTGGTGAGATTTATTTGCTTTCAGCTACTTCAATAAGTTATTAAGTAACTGATGTTTTTTGGAGGTTTAAGTAATACGTAGGATAATTTACTGATGTATCATACTTGCCATGAGATTTATGTCAAGTAACGGCAATTAAATTTATTGTAATGTAATTTAAATTTAATTAATTCAGCGTGGTGGAGTATGCTCTAGGCCTCCTCAAGTGGAGAGTCCCGTGCCCAGTAGTTGGCCATTAATGGGTTAAAGCCAATGTAATTTTAGGGTTAAGTAATGAATAAATAATGGCCTCTAATGACGTCTGCACACTGATGGGAAAATTACAACTTGAAATGGTGCAAGTTCTCCATTTAGAATAATGATAAACTTGTGTACTAGGTACCTAAAGGAATTTTTCGTTTACGCAACATTTAGTGCTTTTCTAGGTAAATGATAATATGATTGATAAATTATTTTACTCAGTGCTGATCAACACAAAACATCTGAGAAAAGTGGTGTCGCTGGTTGTGATTTCACACCAAATATTTGACATTGACAGTCATTTTTTTTACTTGTGGTCGCGAGATATCGCTCAACAGTTGACGTAGACTGCGATCATTAGTTGTCCGTGCAGAGATAACTGCGTTTTTAACAAGTCCACCCACGTAACACTCAAAGTTGTACAACAAAAAAAGGCTGACATTTTTATCGCTACTAATTGTTATTATTTTTTCCGATAATAAATCAAACACGGGATCGTAACTTTTACATTTAATTGACAATTTTATATCAATTAATTTGTAGACAAAAACAGTCATTGATCGATATTAAACGTCCAATTACTGACATTTTAATCATTTGTGAACATAAATAAGACTTCGTAAGTAATGTCTTATTTTGAGGAGTTTTTATTACGGTTTTCGGTTATCATTTGGTGCATATACATGCAGGTCCCTGTTTGTGAAACAACCTTTCCACGTGTGCGCGAATTAGGTAATTACATACATCTAATAACAAAAAGTTAGTTATTTGTTGTTGATATCATATTAACTGTCTACGTTGACGTGTTATATGACATTGTAAAGACGTTGAAATAAGAACAGCTGACGAACGAACAGACGAGCCACCTGATGGTAAGAGGTTACAGTCGACCATGTCACATACGCGTTGCCGTTCAAGAAAGAAAGGTACAAGTGAACTAGTTTTCTAGCCAAATCAAGCAAATGACCGATGCCACCCTCTTTCTTTAAGTGTAATGTTATACATACATGTCATCACAACAGGAAACCCACATCAGACTACGTCACACAACACATGTAGGTTGTTAACACCCACAGCGATGACTCAGCATTCGCTAGGGACTACTAACACCGCAAAGCTCTTAATACTTGCTGACACTGATTACAATCTGATCTCTAATTTAGCTTTGCTGTTGTTATTAAGAGATACGACGGTATTAGCAGTCGTGATGATAAACATGACATGGGTCTTTCGTTTTAGGAGCTTCTGGGCAATTGTTAGGTGGTAACCTCTATAGGGATATTTTGGCCGTTAAATAAAAAGTCAAATTAAATCCTCTTTTAAATTTCAACTAAATTGGTTTCTTAGTTATTTAAAAATCTATACTATAATAAAACTCAACTGTCTGTTTGTCTGTCTGGGCATCACATGAAAACCCTTGAACGGATTTCGATGAAAATTGGTGAAGTTTTTGCTAATACTCCGGGTCATATTTTAGGAAACTTTTTATCCCAGAAAATTAAAAGATTTCCCTGGGAAATGGGATGAAGATTTGTATGGAATATTTTTAAAACATCAACCGATTTGCTTCTTTGCAACTAAGGTAAAACATCATTTCCGTATGCGAAGCTGCGGGCAACACCTCATTAATAAGATTGATTTCATTGACGTAGCTCCTTAGTACCTGTATGAAAAACATTTGTAGCTTCCAACAATTCCACCTTGGTCAACCGGTACACCACAAGCCTCAAATACCTCTTTAATGCTCGGTTGCGCTTTATTACGCCCGCGCGGGAACATTGCCCACATAGGCACCCTTGATGTCCTATAAAACTTCTCATATCGTGCTAAGGGTGCAGTCGATAGGTGCAGTGCAGGTGAACTTTATGGTTTGGAAGTTTGATTTAACGTTTTTATTATTGTTTTGGTCCTTCGAGCCGGTCTAGTAACATAAATAAGGTTTAGTAGATAATAGTGGGATATTGTAGTAATGATAATTGATAACGTTATTAACCTACATTACATTGATGACATAATTTGTTCTATATACGTTCCGTTGAATTTTCTCGTTGCTTATGATGTCCAAATAATCCTAGTAAAAATTAATTATACAATTTTCGTTAAAGTTAATATTTTGCAAATATTTTTTTCTGTTTGGATGAAGACTAAATAATAAATAGATATCTTTTTTGAAATGTTATGAATGCGTTCACTATCCAACTTTCGATACTTCATACTTCCGCCATAGACAGTAGACGATTTCTCCCATTTCACTCCAAAAAAATATCTCCAAACTAATAAATACCTTCCTGAAAGGATAAATAACATAAGTACATTATATGATAATTATAAAATTATGATATAATGTACTTTTGTTTGCACAGTTGTAGACGTATTCAAAGAGTAAATTTATGTTCACAATTTTTCAGTTCTACTAACAAGCCATTCATCGAATCCGCTGCTTTGAAACCCTGTTCACAATATACATTTACTGTACGGATTTCATGCCGCATGAATTACTTGCTATAGATTTGCAGCACGGAAAAAGGGTTAGCAAGAGCTAGGCAACATAGTAGCTTTTGTTTTGACACTGGAAATACTTATACTAAATATTCGGGTGATGTTTCTGTTCTGACTTTTTAATCAGACGATTTTAAACTGCCGTTGAAAATATTTTTACCATCCTACAGGTACTCACGATATTTATTTTGTACGCCGTATATTTCGTCCCAGTTGCATGGATCGTGGTCACGGCTGAACTGCGGTGGCGCAGAGAATCTTTTGACAAGATGACATATGATATTTGACACTTTTATATATGTAAGTCTATCAAAATTGGCTACCGGGTGTATATAAGAAAATTGTTATGTATTCGTTATAGATAGAAATTCAATTAAATGATGAGGAAAACCGTTGTTAAAATATAAACGTAAAATAATTATTGGTATGCTAATGAAGTTGCTAATAAATGGAACAGAGTTGCATTTACAGATTTCAGACTCGCGTATTCATGGATTTTTATAGTATGCTGAAAAATGACTGAACGGTTTGTTTTTGTTGACGCTACATCCGTGACCTAGATATAATTCGTGGGTGCACTATAAAAATTAAAATCTGGTCCCGCTCAGTCGACAATGGTCTGAGTCTACAATTGTCTCTGAACAAAACATTTTGTATTCAAGTACACGATTCACATTCATCGGGGTATTTCACGTATTACTGTTCAGTTGAAATGTCAGGTACCATTAAATATTCCTTTGTGGCACTGTAAGGAGTCGTTGTCATTTAAATGTCGTTACTGTTTAGGCGTAAAAATAATGCAAGTGTGTCTTGTCTTGTATGTCTTGTCTAGATTTTTAAAAGAACTTTTAATATCTTGATCCTGTTAAACCGCACGATTTGTGTTAGTAACTTTGCTAAAATGTATTATTCGTGTGGAACCATGGCATCTTTTCATGCACTCCTTGGCTTCCACAGAACCCATTGCACTATGGATAACGTCGCTATGTTATTTTATTAATAACAATTAATTGCTATGTTATTAATAACACAATAACACTCGGCTGCAGCCGCTAATGAAAAACTACAGCTTTTTAATTTTCCAGTTTCAAACTTGTCATTATTGATATAGCGACGTCACATGGAAACATACCCTAAGCTCTTTCGTCGTGAAGCGTTTGATAGTCGACTTTACGACCGTTTTACTACAAGGAGTAATGTTAACTGTGCCAATGTTCGCACAAAAAGACTATTTTAGTGCCCTCTTAATAGAAATGGACCGGTACGCATCAGTGTCTGTCGTGAATAAACCTCGTTGATGATTAATGGAGATCTGTTGGTTAGATAGATATCTTCGAGGACGCTTTTAGTTATTGCAATACTCTTTTATACAATTTGACATTTGATTGCGTTGATTGATCATTTCCAGTCGTTGAATCGTTACACTGTATGTCTGAATGCTATGTGGTAGGAAATTAGCAATAATTATAGCGTCACACAAGTATTTCTTACATCAGGATAAAAAATATGGACCAGATAAAAAATAAAATGTACGTTCAAGAAGTCGTCGCTAGGTACCACGGGAACACAACTTTTCATGTCCAATTATATTGAAAAAACATCCAACTACAAGTGAAAATACGGTGGAATGAAATGTCATGATCATTATAACTTGTTTCTATGCATATAAGTAGTTGGTTTTATGTCAATATAACACAAACGGGCTAACTGATGCTGTGTGATCGTTCCGTTACTTGATTCCGTTACTTGATATCTATTAGGGCATTTATCAATCACGATTTTCACTTCTGCATAACCTGCTTTGCTCTGTAGAAACTAACTTATTATATTAGTACTATAGTATCGAAAAAGAAAAAAAAAAAAAAAAAAAGAAAAGTTCCATCTCAGATTCCAAGAGCAAAACATCGGTGACAGAACCTTAATACCACAGTACACATATATAAACAGTAACGTAACTCGGCCCGATTCTCGAAAAACTTGCCTACGCGTCGCCGCGCGCTAGGGCTGTCCGCCGACAGTATTTTAATTTTATAAAACGACTTGAGTTTCTTTGTAGTTTTGTATTTATAAATGTTATATTTTCTATTTTAATAAATGCAATTCATTGTGAATAAAAAGGAAGTGTTCCATAAAAATCTATGTTGTGTTTTTATTAGTACTGTGAAGGTTCGTAAGCCTTCAGTATTGTATTAGAGACAGAGACTCTTAGGGTATGGTAAGTTCTTCTTGCAGGTTAAGGTAAATAAAAAAGGTACAACTGTCCGATTCTATAAACTTTATACCTATTGCCAATGATGTTTATTAGAGATACGTTATGCCCTTACAAATGAAGCGAAAAATCTGTTCCGAAAACACCTACGTTTATTGTTTGTTTCGGTACACCAATCAGCGCTTGTTAAATTATGTAAAAGGGATAGCATTACTAAAACCATAATAGTGAAAAAGACAGCTAGTGTTTGTCACTCGCGTCACAAGTACCTTACGTTCGGTGGCGCCAAGCTGGCGCGCTGTCATGCCGCCATACTTATTTTGTTAGAGAATTATTGAAATGAAATAAAATGCAATAAATCATGATTCCTTACTTGTGGTATGTTATTCCATGAATTTTATTTTTTTTACGTAAGTAATTAGTGCATTTACGCATAACACACGAAGGCATTTTAACGCTGTATGTCAAATCTCCAGCACTTCTGACAAAAATAAAAGCGTGCGTATCCACAGAGTATTGAGAGAGCGACTGCGAGTAATGCGAGCAAGCGTGGTCAATTGACTACTCTTTCGCTCTTCGCCGTCGGCGCGCTAGTAACCCATCTACCTCTTTTATACATTTATAATATCATTGCCTATTGCTAAATTAATTTATAACATTGAAAACAAAGTTACAGTAGCAAGTAGCAATAACGTTTTAATGACAAATTAGACGCAAATATTCAAATTACAATTATTACAAATTACAATATTAGGTACAATTATTTCCAGACGAGATTCATAGATTCATCATTATATTCTTTATCACGTCATTCATATTATATTCGTAAAACTAAAAAAAATGTTATTTGTACCGACCGGACCGTGGTACAAGCTCCGCTCGTTCGCCTGTCGGCAATCGCCACGCAGCGGCCGCTGTTGCCCACGTATCGCACGCGTATTCGGATGTGGGTAGGTATAACGCGCTTTTCGGCCGTTTGTATGAAGAGCGACTACTGTTTATATCTTTACCGTGTTAATACTCAGTAAACTGAAGTGTGTTTCGATTTGTTGCTTAAATTTCCATAAAAATATAAAAAAAGATTAAATATAGTGTCAAAATACCTTATTACTCGTTACCTTGGTAGTGTAAACCTCCTTCAATATCATTGTCAGGATTGCCTTTGTGGTTTTGCACTTTTACGTACTAATTGAAACGTCTCGTATGTCCTGTTGTAACGTGTCAGGGGCAAACCGCTACTTAACTTACTCCCAACAAATATATATGTAATATAAAGTATACCTTTATTTGCTACAGTTGGTTTTTGTAGCACAAGCTACTGCATAGTATGGCCTGTCTTATTTTACGGTCGATATATTAAAGTTAAACAGTCCAGTAAATTAAAATATTCCCGAATTTATTTGAATTTTATGATCGATGAGGTAGCAGAATAAGTGAGGAAAACTACCACGACATTTCAAGATATCTTAACAACACAATATTTCCGAATATTATGATGTATGTTGTATTATAGAATGACTAAGGAAAAATGCCATGACATTTCAAGATACCTTAACACTGTGTCTTCCTTTGCACGACGTTCTCTACAGGACATTGATATTTGATACCTATTTAACTTTCGGGCTATAACGGTGAGCTTTTATCTTTTATGTTTTCCGTGATGCATTCCTATATTCGAGCGATAAGTAGGTTCCCGAAAACCAGCGTATGTATACTTCTGTGTGCTTCAGATGATCCTAATCGTCCACTGATGGTGGTCACCTTTGGTTTGATGGTATAGTCCTCAAATAGATGTGCCTCTAGGATTCCGATATACATCAATGTCTCATTTAGACTGTGTGGCGTAATGGTTACCATGCCATTCCGCCGTTATGGGTTCGATTCCCGGCGAGGTGGAAGTTTGAATGATGAGTTTAAATTTATTTTCTCGGTCTGGATGTGTGTTCTTTTGTCTGTGTGTTGTCTATCGAACCCATGCCTCAGGAAATCCTAATGTGGAGGTTATGATTGTGTAGCGTTATTTATTTATCTTCCGGTCCAACTGGCTCCTATGATCCGCGACGGACTGCAACAGTAAGCCTCGTTATCTGCTGTACCGGATCTATTAACGAGTAGTCAAGTGGATACCGTTGCGATGCTGCCGCATCTTGAAGCATCGACTATCGGCACAGATTCTATGTGCATATTAATTAATATCTTGATAGTAAATTTATTGGCGCCGAACACTTCGGATTTTAGTGGATCAAAACTAGGGAAAGGTAGAGGTTTGTTATTTCTTAGGTTAGTTAAAGGATATGCCACAGAAGATCGTTAGAAGGTCCATTTGTCTCTTTTTGGGCAGTGACGACAGTAAAGTGCAAGATCAAGGAAACAATTCGAGTCACGTCAAATTATAACCTGGTACCACTTATAAAATTAATGACAGCATTAAATGCAAATACGCAGCTTTAAACTCAAATGTCAACGAACTCCTTTTATTGCAACCACTTTTTGTCACAACTTAGAACATTGAACACATGACAAATGCTTGTCCGTGTCATATTAACGGCCAATTCGGAGACAGGGCTTATGTAGTGTGTTCAGAATATAATTATGCTTCGTATTCATGCATATTTCTTCAAGGTCATCAACACTTCAGTTTTTATTACCCGGGATTCGATATATCTTGACGTTAATTTACACTTTATAACGTCTGCAGCAGAGTGCAATTTGAATATTGTCTGATGTCGTCATTTGCAAGTCATATTTCTCGTATTTTACGCTTTCCAAATGCTTTTTATATTGAAATGTTAATTACTTAGAAAAAACTGATTAAGAACTATCGATAGAATGAAGAATGCAGAAATGGTGATTTTGCATTTTAATTTATTCTTATAATACCGTGTTTTATCGCCTTTACAGTTAAGAGGAAATATAATAAGCAGTTAGCTTAATTTCGAGAAATAAGATATTATATATAACCTACCCAATAGTCAGCAATGATGACTTGCGTTTTCCACTAACCTCTTCATCAATCCGCAAAGGAGCAGCGCGGTGGAGAATGTTCCAGGCCTCTTCAAAAGAGACCTATGATCAGTAGTGTGCCATCAAAGGGTTGAAGCCAAGCCCGTCAGGAAATGAGCAGAAAAGCCGTGTCAGTAAATGGGCATGGGTTTATAGTTAACATAGGAAATATTTTATAGTGAATGTGATTTCGCGAGCATTTCGTGCAAAAGGGCGTGTGGCAATGGCTCACCAGTCACCATTGAATAATTATCGTGACTCACAACACGAAAGTGTGCCGTTCTTTCATATAAGGGACTCGTGCGTTGTAACAATTCCTGAGGCATACTCTAGACATGTTTGGGCCCAGTCGAGGACGCCGGTCCATAATCTATAACTATAGTTCTGTAGACAATCGAAGTTATCGGCTCTGGTTCGCGTTTGTGGACTGTTTAGACTAAGTTCATGTTACTGTATGGAAACGCGCGGAACAAGTGATTAGTGACTACGCTGTAGATCTTACTAAACAATGTAATGGCATACGTATACAAATAGATACCTACGTTTCGTAATGTTGAGTATTACTGAATTTTTGTGTTATGTCAATGTAACATCATAGCTTACGTTTATATGTTTAAAATTGATAATGACAGATGGCATGGACGACAAAAATCACACATTACAAATCAATGACCCGAAAACAAATATTTATCTGTCACATAAATGTCTGCCCCGACCAGAAATCGAACCCGGGATCCCTTGCTTCGCAGGCACTACTAACTAGGCTACGGGGTGACGAGGTTATACGATGTATTTTCATAGACAGTTTCTGTTGGCCCTAGTGACCTTTACAACTTGACGCAAACAGAGCGGCACTTGCTGTCATGTGAAATTCAAGCTTCCGCTGTGCGTCGACGTGAGGTTTCAGCTGGTCATGTGAACTTAGCCTTAAGTTCTACCCTTGTTAGAAAGTTGAATGGTCTTTTGTATAACTTCAGAATAAAACCTATTAAATCAAAATCGGATTAGTCCAGGTTAATTAATAAAGTAACAATATGTGTCTTTCTCTTTAAACATGCATAAAGTGTCCTTTTATGAACAAGACGCAAATACGCAATAACAAAAATCAATTTATCCCGTCTATAAATCGAACCTGGATATCTTCGTATGGCAGACAGGATCGGTACTCGGTACCAAACCAACGGACCTAAAAAGAATATTTGCCTGTGACTTTGATAAGCACATAACTTTAGCAATCTAACCTTTGTCATGCTAAAGCAAGCTTTGAATGAAAATTCAGGCAAAATGCGTGTTTAACGACACTCATGTTAAAATTGGATTTATTTCAGTAGGTGTGTACGAGTGAGGCTTGATTAGACATATTAGGTACTTACACACCTACATAAACAACGCTTGGTAATATAATTAGACGTTTATGGTTCTATGTATTGAATGTACGAGATTGGATCCATTCATTCGGTTTATTGCGTACCAAACGGTGAAGGAAGGCTGTTGGGAGGAACACGTGTTTGCTTATTTTA
Source organism: Thymelicus lineola (assembly GCA_963932265.1). Classification (NCBI taxonomy): domain Eukaryota; kingdom Metazoa; phylum Arthropoda; class Insecta; order Lepidoptera; family Hesperiidae; genus Thymelicus; species Thymelicus lineola. The sequence continues at coordinate 4,622,058 of OZ010698.1, read as the reverse complement.
GAGTGGGGATTGCGACCCCTTCAATCACAATGACAACTTGAGATTGAATTAGAGTATACATTTTTACGAAGAATTTGTATTGTAAAAGCAATCTTGGAAAGCATACATTTTGATTATTCTTAACATTTTTGTTACGTGCCGTAAATAGTTGATTTACAGTGGATTATTATTAATATTATTAAATTGTTTATCCTCACTGAATTTCAAGAACGTTTTAATAAAAAGAAAAGTGGACATCTTCCCTTTTTTACTATAGTTTTTTTTTTTTTATTTACATACAACGGTTTTTTTCTTTTAAAAATAAATGATTCTTTGTAAATGTCATTATTAGATAGCATTGCTTGGAGTAATCATCCTCCAAAAAGTAGAGTAGTGTAACACCTGTTTTATTTACTGACCTGAGCAATGGACATTCCCCTGGACACCCTACACACCGATCATCAACTTCTTCACGGGACCGAATTGTTTTTGTTCGCACTTCCAACTTTACTTTAATTAATTAACGTAAATCTTAAATGTTTTCATACTTTTGTTTACAATTGGGGTTAGTGACAAGCCTGTTGACATAGAGGACTGACAGTGACATTGGGAACCTAATGACGTTTGGCGGACCGAGCGGCTTGACAGCTCGACTCGAGTGAACGGAGGATGTCGTCGGATGAATGGACCAATCATCGCACGCCATTCGAGTCACTTTGAAACTTGGCGCGTTGGTTCGCTCTGTTCTATATAGTCGGTGGTTCATTCAGCCTCTTGTCTGTGTCGAATGTTGGTATATTTTGTTTATTGGAATTTCAGGACTTTTATAGTTGGTAATTTTCATAAAAAGGATAGTGTTTCGTTGGAATAATAAAATATTAAAACATTCTATACGCTTGTTTTTGGTCTGTGGTTGAGTCATTCATGGGGACTTTATAGTCTGTGGTGTCTGTGGTCGAAGTCGTCTAGGATTGGCGCTGGTCTTCGGTATTTGTGTACAACTTCCTTTTGTAGTGACGTTTTGGAATTGATCTCAAGTTAAGTGCAATTAAGTGCATTCTTGCATTTTTGTGTTGTGAACTTTGACTGTTCGCGCGCTCTAGAGGCTTTTTTTTTGAAGCCGGAAATTTGGTTCCGCTTACGGGGACTACTGCGATTGGTTGGCTTTCGGTGAAAGGCGACGCGATATAAAAAGCGGTAGCCCCGGGCGTGGCCTTCTTCTTTTTCCGGGATTGAGCTGTGCTGAGCTGGGCTGCGAACCGTGTGATCTGTCTGTGCTGGTGAAACGGGGTGTTTTTTGTCGCTGGGTAAGTCTCGGGGATTCTAATTGGAATTTTCCGACGGGATATCGTGGTAGTCTCGAAGTGTAGTGGTTAATGTGCGGAATCTTTTCAGTACTGTGTCTGTGTGCTCCGTGTCCACCCCACGCGGTGTGGTGTGGCGCGATTTGTGTGGCTGGTGCCCGGCTGCGTCTGTTCGGCGTCCCGTTTGTGTTCGTGGCTGACTGCTCTCCAAGCTTTTGACACCTCCCTAAACAGGTATCGTTAAACTCATTCTCCTCTACGCGGTAGTTTATCAAATAGTAAATGGTGTAACCTAGTGTTATTTTCATAAAGGAAGCCAGGATGGCTGTCCGTCGGCGTGACGCCGTGGTCGACGCCCCGTGCTTCGTGCACTGGCGTCGCCCACCTCCACGAGCGTTCCGTAGGACCCTTGGGTTAGTTACCTTGGTGATATTTACCCCAAAGAGGATGTAGCGAGTGGGCAGTGGGCCTTCATAGTGACTAGTACCACCCTGGTATTTTGTTGTAAGCTGAACTATTCCCGCCCTTAAGGCTTGATAGTAGATTTGAATTGTGTTAAGCTATTTTAATGCGGTGGACCGTAGTATTGGGTCTGTAAGGTTCGGTAAATGCCCTAGATGGATCCGGCCGAGTTGCCGTTGTTCGACTGGGTCTATTAACTAACTGGTCATTATTGGGATTAATTAACTATAATTCCCGGAGTGCCTGCATAGAACTGTATAGGCTCCTGTGTAAGACGTGGCTTTTCATATATTAGGAGGTGTTTTTGCTGGGAGTCCTGTTTCGACTGGGAGTCCGGTTTCGACTGGGGGTCCGGTTTCTCCGGCCGTGCTTGGGACCTCTCTCCTGTGGGGTGCCTGGCGGAGGAGGAGCGTAAGCGAGGGCTGCGGCGTGAGACGCTGGCGCCGTGGTGGGGTGCTTCGGCAGGCCGGCCGCCCTCACCCACGTGAACGCACTCCACTTATTTTTCCTTAATTTCCTTATTCATTAATTTTTTTTTGTGGGTTGTTCTTCCCCCTTGAGGGGCAGTAACGATTATATCGGCGTGGGCCTCACCCCCCCCCATTACCTATAAAGCTGCGGTTTTTTTTTCGGACTCGAGGACCTTCGGATCTTTTTTTCCTTATATGAATAAGTTTGTAATCTTTTCATTAAATTAACCACGCTGTACGGCTTGGCTTTAAGCCGATAGGTTCCGTTCGGCGCTTTGTTTCCTTATATTAATAAGTTTATAATTTTTTCATTAAATTACCCACGCTGTACGGCTTGGCTTTAAGCAGATAGGTTCCGTTCGGATCTTTGTTTCCTTATATTAATAAGTTTATAATTTTTCCATTAACCACGCTGTACGGCTTGGCTTTAAGCAGATAGGTTCCGTTCGGATCTTTGTTTCCTTATATTAATAAGTTTATAATTTTTCCATTAACCACGCTGTACGGCTTGGCTTTAAGCAGATAGGTTCCGTTCGGATCTTTGTTTCCTTATATTAATAAGCTTATAATTTTTCCATTAACCACGCTGTACGGCCTGGCTTTAAGCAGATAGGTTCCGTTCGGATCTTTGTTCCTTATATTAATAAGTTTATAATTTTTCCATTAAATTAGCCGATAGGTTCCGTTCGGCTCTTTGCTTCCTTATATTAATTTCCGTTCGGATCTTTGTTTCCTTATATTAATAAGTTTATAATTTTTCCATTAAACTAACCACGCTGTACGGCTTGGCCTTAAGCAGATAGGTTCCGTGCGGATCCTTTTCCTTACATTCACAATTTTTGGAACTTTTCCATTAAATTGACCACGCTGTGCGTGCTTAGTCTTAAGCGGCCTTAACTTTAATTTAATAATTTAATAAATGAACAATACCTAAATTTAATAATAAGGTCTCATCTGTATCCAAATTTAATAATTTGTACCGAGGGGCTACTCCCCATCTAGTTGTTAATACTTACAACCATCGGTGGGGCCCGCTAGAGCGGACCCCTCTGACCAAAGGGTTAGTTGTATTACGGCCAGCCAAACGAACCAGCAAGCCCTTTCTTTCTCTCTCTAAATTGAACCTGTATTGAACCTGTATTGAACTCGTGGGAAAATAAAATGTTCTTCCTCTGAACTGAAAATCTTTCATTCCTTCATTCATTCTTCTCCCCCCACTAAAACCCTTTTACATCGGCGCCCAACGTGGGGCGAGCTGGTTCGTGCAGGTTCTGCCCGCCGCTGGTCTCTCGCTCAGTGACGGATTGGCTGGTCGTTCACTTGTAATTTTTTTTGTAACTTAGAATTGTACTGAATCCTGATTGGCTGGTCATTAATTTATATTTCCTTTTGTATAACATAGGCTTGTATTGAATACTGTTTGTGTACTACTGTAGTGAGGCATTAGAGGGTTCCGTGGAGGCTTCACCTACCACCGGACTTTCATTCTGTAACGTATTGGCTGGTCGATATCGATAAAACATTTTTTCTTTAACGTTGAAGAGTACTGCAATCTGTTTGTGTGTTACTGACTAACAATTATTCTTAAGTTCTTACTAATAATACAACACTTGTTGAATTTAAATCTTTTATGACTTATACCGTTGGCATCTAAATTTTGTTTACAATTTAGCCCACTTTAATTCACTATGTCTGAGGAACGCCCTATTCGGTTTAATTTATTAAACAAGGAGGAATTAATATACGAGGTGACCATCCGTGGCGCTGTACCGGAGACCACGGTGGAACGCTTGCGGACACAGGTGTCGCGTCTGGCTAAGGAATTTCCAAGCGATGAAGTGAATGAGTTTGACGGTGACGTCGAGGCTGAACTGAAATTGATTTCAAATAAAATCACTGAGTTGGAGGAGCTTCTTGACCAGAAACCCCTCCCACTCAAGAAGGGAAATCGGATTCAGGCTTTATGTAACCACCTCTTTCATCGGTTGAGTCGTGTTGAGGCAGATACTGAAGGGACGCGGGCCCTCAAAGGCCAATTAGATAGATTTCTTCTTGTTTTGATTAATAGGGTTGACCGGATGACGTTTACTTTTACTAGCAGTTTCGATTTTAAGCCTGTCGGTGATGGAGCTTCTACGTCTGCTGCAACGGAGTCTGTTGGGGTGGTTCCGGTGGTAACTTGCGAGCGCGGTTCCTCTGTCTCGTCACTGAACCTCAAATTTAGTGGCAAGGATAGTGTACAGGAGTTCATTGTGCGGATCGAGGAGTTGTGCAAGTCCCGGAACATCTCGAAAGAGAAGCTATTTAATTCGGCTGCAGAGTTATTTGTAGGAGAGGCTCTGTACTGGTATCGGGGTATTTGTGATGAGGTGGAGAGCTGGGAAGAATTGAAAGCTGGTTTACTGGAGGAATTTCTGCCATTTAATTATGATCATAGGTTGCTGCAGGAGATCCGGTCTAGGACCCAGGGCCCTGATGAATCTCTTTCTGCGTATCTGAGTATTATGCGTAACTATTTCTCTAGGTTGCGTAAGCCTTTGGATGAAGCTGAAAAATTAAGCATTGTTAGATTTAATATTAGGCCTTCTTATTCCATCCCCTTGGCCAATGTGGACATACAGTCGTGGGCGGACCTAAAAAGGCATGGTCGGCAGCTGGAGGCGGCGCGGCAGATGGCAGATTGCTTTAACGAGCCCCCGAGAAATCTGCCAAATGCCGTAGCCCCTGACCTGTCTTACAAGGGTAAGTCGGGACGTCCACGCTGTGAAGCGGTCGCCAAGGCGGTGGAAAAGTTTTGCGTGAGGTGTCGTGTAAATGACCACACCCTCATAGAATGTACTGCGCCGCGTAGCGTCGTTTGTTTTCGTTGTGGGGAGAAAGGCGTTACCGTTTTGACTTGTCCTAAGTGTACTGCTAAAAAGAACACCCCGTCGGAGTCAAAAAATGCGTGAGTGGGGGCCGTCGTTTTGCTGCTACGGCTGACCAAGAGTTTCGTGATTGGTGCGAGTACATACGGGTATTCTTTCAGAATAACCGCACTAAAGTATCTACGGTCGGCTCCCATAGTGTTCAGGACGCGCGTCCTTATCTGAAGGTTGAGATTGGTGGTGTTCCGTTTTATGGGTTGTTGGATTCTGGGTCTGAAATTTCTATAATAGGTGGTTCCGCAGTAAATAAATTTTCTCATCTGGCTGACCTACATCAGTCAAGTTCTGTAGATTCAGTAGTGACGGCGAACGGTTCTACTTCTCCCGTTACAGGGTATATGTTTTTGCCTGTTGTGGTAAATGATGTTCTGCGCGTTATAAAGTTCTTTGTGATTCCTGCCGTGTCATCTCCTTTATTATTCGGTATCAATTTTTGGAAAGCGTTTCAGGTGGCGCCGGATGTCTTGCGGCTTATAAATAGTAGTGACCTTGTAGATTTGCGTAGGCCTACTGACGCAGTCGTGTCGCAGGTCAACCATTTGCACCCTTTCGACGACTTGACGGAGGAGCAGAAGAAGTGCGCAAGGGAGGTGTGTAAGATGTACGAGGAGATTTCTGCTGAAAAGAAAGGCTTGGGTAGAACTCATCTTATTTCACACCACATTGACACTGGTGATGCTACTCCTATAAAGCAGCGCTATTACGTCATGTCGCCTGATAAGCTTCAAGAATTGAACCGACATCTTGACGAAATGATCGCTATGGACGTAGTTGAGCCGAGCTGTAGTCCTTGGAACAATCCTATCACCATGGCCCCTAAGGCTGATGGGAAGATGCGCTTCTGTCTGGATAGTAGAAAACTTAATGAAGTGTCGAAACACGATGCTTATCCTTTACCATATATCAATAATATTCTAGATCAACTTCGAGATTCTCGTTTTCTTTCGTCTATTGATTTGAAAGCTGCCTTTTGGCAGATTCCGTTAACCCCTTCTTCTAAAGAGAAGACTGCGTTTACCGTCCCTTCGCGCGGTTTGTTTCAGTTTAAGGTTATGTGTTTTGGTCTCACGTCGGCGCCAGCGACGCAGCAGCGTCTGATGGATAAGCTGTTTGGCCCTGAGTTTGGTGGGCGTGTATTTATCTATTTAGATGACATCGTGGTAGTAAGTAAAACTTTTGAAGAACACATTGATCTGCTCAAACAGGTCTTTGAGCGCTTGCGGTCTGCGAACCTTACTGTTAGTTTGGAGAAGTGTTGTCTTTTTAGGAAACAGCTGAAGTACCTAGGCTACGTTGTGGATGAGTTGGGGTTGAGAACCGATCCTGACAAGATCAAGGCCATCACGGACTTTCCCATTCCCACCAACGCCAGAGACGTGAAGAGGTTCCTGGGCACTGCGTCGTACTACAGGCGGTTTATTCGTGGTTTCAGTACAATCGCAGCCCCGTTGAATGCTCTTACTTCTACTCGGAAGAATCGGCCCGCATTTGCTTGGTCTTCCGAAGCTGAGCACGCGTTTCTGCAGTTGAAGAGTGCGTTGACCTCCGCACCGGTATTGGCTTGTCCGGATTTTTCTCTCCCATTCATTGTGCACGCTGATGCTTCGGACGTCGGCATCGGTGGCATGCTAACGCAGGTTTTTGACGGCGAAGAACATCCCATAGCGTACTACAGTCGTTCCTTAAACCGCCCTGAGCGGAATTATTCTGCTACAGAGAGGGAGGCGTTGGCTGTTGTACAGGTGGTAGAACACTTTCGTCCATATCTGGAAGGTCCTAAAACCTTCAAGATAATCACCGATCATGCCAGTCTGAAGTGGTTTCTAAATTTACGTAATCCTACTGGGCGTCTGGAGAGATGGGGTTGTAGGCTCTCCCCCTACAATTTCGTCATTGAGCATCGGCGTGGTAAGGAACATCTGATCCCTGATTCTTTGTCTAGAGCTGTACCTGTATCGGCTGTGAATCTTTCCCTGTCGGATCCCTGGTTTCGTAATTTATATTCTCGTTGCGAGGCAAGGCCACAAACCTGTCCTAATTACCAGATCATCGATGGCAAGCTCTACCGCTACACCAAGAGTAAAACAGCGTTGACTGGGGACTTCGATTGGAAGGAGGTAGTTCCTTTGGACGAGAGGCAACGTCTGATAGCTGAACATCATGATTCTCCGTTGGGTGCGCATCTAGGTGTGGAGAAGACCTACAAAAAGCTGCGTCTTCACTTTTACTGGCCCGCTATGTTTAAGGACGTTGAGGATTATGTTTCTAGGTGTTCCACGTGTAAAGCCTACAAACACCCAAACCAGACCACTCCGGGTTTGTTTGGGAACCCTAAGGTGTGTCGCAGACCATTCCAGTGCATCAGCGTTGACTTAGTTGGTCCACTGCCCCGGTCGCGGCAACAGCACGAGTATCTTCTGGTAGTAGTGTGTTGTTTCTCGAAGTATGTTCTTCTGTTTCCTCTGCGGCGTGCTACTGGAAAGGCGGTGGCTCAGCGTTTGGAGGATAACGTTTTCCTGGTTCACGGTATTCCTCAAACGGTTATTGTCGACAACGGACCACAATTCATAGGGCGCGAGGTGAAGGCGTTATTACAGAAATACCGCATTCCCCAAATTCATTATACCCCGACTTATTGCCCGCAGGTTAACACTGTTGAGAGATATAACCGCACCATTGTCACTTCCATCGCTACTCTTGTGGGCTCTGATCAGCGTAGTTGGGATTCCCACCTCTGTGAGATCCAGTTTGCTATTAACACCGCGGTGAACGACTCTACCACCTTTACACCCTTTCTCTTAGTTCATGGACGCGAAGCTGTGGTTAGTGGTGAGGTCTATGGCGATAGTGAAGACCTGGACGAAATTGTGGTTGATTCCCGTACAGACTACGTCGATAGGATAGGTGGGCTGAAGGAATTGTTCCTAAAGGTCGATGAGGAGCTGAAGAAATCCCATGCCCGCAACGCCAAGTACTATAATAGGCACAGGAGGGACGTGAACTTCGAAGAAGGCGATGTGGTTTGGCGTCGTACACACGTGCGTAGTGACGCTGCAAAACATTTTTCTTATAAGCTGGCCCCACGGTTTGAGAGGTGTAAGATAATCCAAAAGCTGTCTCGGCTCGTATACCTGTTGGAAGACGAGAATGGGAAAAGGAGTGAATGCCACGTCAAGGATATTAAAAGTCTGGATTAGCTTTGGTGGTTTAGGTTATTTTCCTTTCAGAGCCCTTGATGGACCTGAGGATTCTTGCTGGTTAGGAAGGCGCTGGAGGGCCAGCGTGAATTTCTCTCGTTTCCCTCGCGAAATTCTGGTGGGGAAGGGGGTACTGTAACACCTGTTTTATTTACTGACCTGAGCAATGGACATTCCCCTGGACACCCTACACACCGATCATCAACTTCTTCACGGGACCGAATTGTTTTTGTTCGCACTTCAAACTTTACTTTAATTAATTAATGTAAATCTTAAATGTTTTCATACTTTTGTTTACAATTGGGGTTAGTGACAAGCCTGTTGACATAGAGGACTGACAGTGACATTGGGAACCTAATGACGTTTGGCGGACCGAGCGGCTTGACAGCTCGACTCGAGTGAACGGAGGATGTCGTCGGATGAATGGACCAATCATCGCACGCCATTCGAGTCACTTTGAAACTTGGCGCGTTGGTTCGCTCTGTTCTATATAGTCGGTGGTTCATTCAGCCTCTTGTCTGTGTCGAATGTTGGTATATTTTGTTTATTGGAATTTCAGGACTTTTATAGTTGGTAATTTTCATAAAAAGGATAGTGTTTCGTTGGAATAATAAAATATTAAAACATTCTATACGCTTGTTTTTGGTCTGTGGTTGAGTCATTCATGGGGACTTTATAGTCTGTGGTGTCTGTGGTCGAAGTCGTCTAGGATTGGCGCTGGTCTTCGGTATTTGTGTACAACTTCCTTTTGTAGTGACGTTTTGGAATTGATCTCAAGTTAAGTGCAATTAAGTGCATTCTTGCATTTTTGTGTTGTGAACTTTGACTGTTCGCGCGCTCTAGAGGCTTTTTTTTTGAAGCCGGAAATTTGGTTCCGCTTACGGGGACTACTGCGATTGGTTGGCTTTCGGTGAAAGGCGACGCGATATAAAAAGCGGTAGCCCCGGGCGTGGCCTTCTTCTTTTTCCGGGATTGAGCTGTGCTGAGCTGGGCTGCGAACCGTGTGATCTGTCTGTGCTGGTGAAACGGGGTGTTTTTTGTCGCTGGGTAAGTCTCGGGGATTCTAATTGGAATTTTCCGACGGGATATCGTGGTAGTCTCGAAGTGTAGTGGTTAATGTGCGGAATCTTTTCAGGACTGTGTCTGTGTGCTCCGTGTCCACCCCACGCGGTGTGGTGTGGCGCGATTTGTGTGGCTGGTGCCCGGCTGCGTCTGTTCGGCGTCCCGTTTGTGTTCGTGGCTGACTGCTCTCCAAGCTTTTGACACCTCCCTAAACAGGTATCGTTAAACTCATTCTCCTCTACGCGGTAGTTTATCAAATAGTAAATGGTGTAACCTAGTGTTATTTTCATAAAGGAAGCCAGGATGGCTGTCCGTCGGCGTGACGCCGTGGTCGACGCCCCGTGCTTCGTGCACTGGCGTCGCCCACCTCCACGAGCGTTCCGTAGGACCCTTGGGTTAGTTACCTTGGTGATATTTACCCCAAAGAGGATGTAGCGAGTGGGCAGTGGGCCTTCATAGTGACTAGTACCACCCTGGTATTTTGTTGTAAGCTGAACTATTCCCGCCCTTAAGGCTTGATAGTAGATTTGAATTGTGTTAAGCTATTTTAATGCGGTGGACCGTAGTATTGGGTCTGTAAGGTTCGGTAAATGCCCTAGATGGATCCGGCCGAGTTGCCGTTGTTCGACTGGGTCTATTAACTAACTGGTCATTATTGGGATTAATTAACTATAATTCCCGGAGTGCCTGCATAGAACTGTATAGGCTCCTGTGTAAGACGTGGCTTTTCATATATTAGGAGGTGTTTTTGCTGGGAGTCCTGTTTCGACTGGGAGTCCGGTTTCGACTGGGGGTCCGGTTTCTCCGGCCGTGCTTGGGACCTCTCTCCTGTGGGGTGCCTGGCGGAGGAGGAGCGTAAGCGAGGGCTGCGGCGTGAGACGCTGGCGCCGTGGTGGGGTGCTTCGGCAGGCCGGCCGCCCTCACCCACGTGAACGCACTCCACTTATTTTTCCTTAATTTCCTTATTCATTAATTTTTTTTTGTGGGTTGTTCTTCCCCCTTGAGGGGCAGTAACGATTATATCGGCGTGGGCCTCACCCCCCCCCCCCATTACCTATAAAGCTGCGGTTTTTTTTTCGGACTCGAGGACCTTCGGATCTTTTTTTCCTTATATGAATAAGTTTGTAATCTTTTCATTAAATTAACCACGCTGTACGGCTTGGCTTTAAGCCGATAGGTTCCGTTCGGCGCTTTGTTTCCTTATATTAATAAGTTTATAATTTTTTCATTAAATTACCCACGCTGTACGGCTTGGCTTTAAGCAGATAGGTTCCGTTCGGATCTTTGTTTCCTTATATTAATAAGTTTATAATTTTTCCATTAACCACGCTGTACGGCTTGGCTTTAAGCAGATAGGTTCCGTTCGGATCTTTGTTTCCTTATATTAATAAGTTTATAATTTTTCCATTAACCACGCTGTACGGCTTGGCTTTAAGCAGATAGGTTCCGTTCGGATCTTTGTTTCCTTATATTAATAAGCTTATAATTTTTCCATTAACCACGCTGTACGGCCTGGCTTTAAGCAGATAGGTTCCGTTCGGATCTTTGTTCCTTATATTAATAAGTTTATAATTTTTCCATTAAATTAGCCGATAGGTTCCGTTCGGCTCTTTGCTTCCTTATATTAATTTCCGTTCGGATCTTTGTTTCCTTATATTAATAAGTTTATAATTTTTCCATTAAACTAACCACGCTGTACGGCTTGGCCTTAAGCAGATAGGTTCCGTGCGGATCCTTTTCCTTACATTCACAATTTTTGGAACTTTTCCATTAAATTGACCACGCTGTGCGTGCTTAGTCTTAAGCGGCCTTAACTTTAATTTAATAATTTAATAAATGAACAATACCTAAATTTAATAATAAGGTCTCATCTGTATCCAAATTTAATAATTTGTACCGAGGGGCTACTCCCCATCTAGTTGTTAATACTTACAACCATCGGTGGGGCCCGCTAGAGCGGACCCCTCTGACCAAAGGGTTAGTTGTATTACGGCCAGCCAAACGAACCAGCAAGCCCTTTCTTTCTCTCTCTAAATTGAACCTGTATTGAACCTGTATTGAACTCGTGGGAAAATAAAATGTTCTTCCTCTGAACTGAAAATCTTTCATTCCTTCATTCATTCTTCTCCCCCCACTAAAACCCTTTTACAGTAGGTACAACAGATTGGTTTAATCCACTTAATTTACGATCAAACTCAAGAAGCAATTTCGTATTGTGAACAATTTAAAGAGCGGAAGTTTGTTTTCTATTTCCTTTGATTATATTATTCGTACAATTTAGAAAGAAGTACGAAAGTACAATTTTTAATTATAATTTAAGTAGTAACCGCCCGCGCGCCCTCGCTTTGCTTCGTTTTTCGTACTGGTCGAACCAAATTTTTTAATTAACAGAAAAAATAGAGCACCCTTTTGCTGAAAAAAAATTTTTAAATCGATCCAATAGTTTTTGAATTTATCCATTATAAACAAATAAAAAATCTCTTTATAATATTAGTTTAGGTAAGACTTAAGTAATAAAATAAAAATATTAAAAAAAAAACCAATCGCGTAAAAAACTAAAAAGAAAAAAATAAGCCTGCGTGATGATAATAGACTGCGTGAAGTCGATTTTGCAGCGATTCGTTTCTGTCACTAAAGTGGCACAACATATTTTTATGACATTATTTTAAATATTGATCAATAGTTATCAGTAAAATGAAATTCGAACAAAAACATTTCGGTAAAATGAGGGTGCTCCACCTATTGTACCTATATCTCCAAAAATCAATATGGGAACAACGGATCTAAACAATAAATCCAGAGTGCCACTTCCAAGCTCCAATCAACTTAATTAAGACAAAATAGAATCGACGCGACGGTCGCGTTGTACTAATTACGTCCAACGAACAATAGCCACGTCGCAAAGAATATACATGAGTTATATATATAGAAAATGTAAGGTTTAGTATATAGCTATTATTAATTGGGACATTAGTTTGTGCTCACCCTCGGAACTAGGTCGAGAGGCTAATCTACAAGGCTTGTGTTGCAGACGAGAGAGCGGCTTTATATTACGTGCACGACTTATATATTTTGCGAGCGGAAGAAAAGTGTTGGGTAGGAGTTTTAGAAAAGAGAAGTTGTGTATCTTTCACACGGTTTGTATACACCTGTACGTATGTGTGTACGAATGACTTAATGAGATATTTTAAGTTAAATTTGCAACCATCTCCAGACGTCCGAATTGGTTGAAAATGTTGACATTTCACACAAGAATATCAAGATAAAACAACGTATTGTGGACACCGGCATTTCTCTGTGGCCAGATATAATCCTCCTCACTTCGTTTACGTCTAGATACATTTTACTAGTAACATTTAACAGTTTAAATGGCCATAGTTTGTCTTTTAGTCGAAGACTTGCTAAATAAGAGAGTTTTTGCCCATCAATGTCTAAACAATGAATATTCTCCATCTACCTATAGTGTTCAATAGTTTTGCTAGCTATTTAATAAATGCTTCTGTTTACTTTTTGTATACATTTGTAAAACAACAGTATAATAGCAACATACTTGTATCATTATTATTTTCAAATTTTATGCTTGCGTTTGATCTGTGAACCATGAAAATACGTGTACGACATTGAACAATTCAATAATTAAAATATCCAAAAATGTATCAGGTCGTATGCATTTTTACAACATATTTACTATAAATATGTTTTTTTTTCAGCCGTAATCTTGTTTTTTATAAATCAATAATTTATAACTTAATGCTTTATATAATCAGTACAATCCCACCTGGAGATGGTAATGTAGAAATGTATTAAAATTATGACATTCTTGAAGTTCTTCATGGGATAGGTATATTAGTTTTAAAACATAAACTTGAATAAGGATAATTTAAAACCTATTATCCACCAAATTAATCCCACCGTAAAATTTGCTTTATTTATTTATGACAAATGCAGATCATTTAAAGCAGTTGAAATAAAATGAGCTCTAAGACTAAATTTGGTTACAGTTGGAGCCAGCTCAGATTTTCTAGTTTCTTAAATCTAGTTGCGGAAAAGCCATTACTTTGGCTACGAGAAATGCGAATGGCTGAACAAGAAATTTCCTGTTTTTGATCCGAACTACCTAGATATGTTTTATTTTCAACCAACTGCAATAAAAATCTCAATTTGTTGGCGTATATTTTTATCGACCATGGGAATAAGTAATTTGCAGGGTTCCGTATCCGATTGGAAAAAATTAAAACCTTCATATCTCACGTTCTTATCTCACAGTGGCTTTATATGGAGAATAATTGTTGCATTAGGTTGTAATTTATTAATTAAATGTGGTCGCCACGCATAAGATGATCAGGGGAGATTTGGGTGTAAGGGATTCCATCCATCCTTCTGCTCAAGTCAATCTCTCTTGTAATGCACTCTGCTATGCAAAGGGGGGTATATGTTAATTTTGTATCGATTTCTCACTAACACTAACATCAACAACCCAACATTATCTCTCAGTATTTTGTAGAGTTGTGCTGCATATAAGCTGTCAATAACAACAGATTTTGCCTATAATATCATATTACACGATAAATATGTACATTGAAACAAATATTCCTATATCATGTGACGACGACTGTACCCATACAATACTACCATATTTCACCATCTTGAATTACAGCTGTCATACGAGCCTAATCAAGTTGCGTAAACAAACAGATATAAACTACATTCATGAAACCAAATATTGCTTGGTTCTAAAATTACGGCTGTAGCCGTAGCGTAGGGACGCTTGAGAAAGCGTGAGAAAATTAAAGATATTCAACAAAATAAATCGGTAATGCATGTGCAAAACACAGCAGAGTAACAATACAATGATATCTTAATATACCTTGCCGACTTGCCGTATA